>VDFB02358134.1:49224680-49249842 GCA_007258455.2 Sequoia sempervirens
ATTTGAATCATTATTTACACTTGTTGTCTCAACATCTTCTTCCCTTATAGTAGTTGCACACTCTTTATTTTTTTCTTCCTCTAACTTCACAAACTCATTCTTTCCAAACATAATCACCTTAGAGCTGCCTTGCTTTGTTCCTTCACATCTTCTTGCAATGGAGTCAATGTAAAAGTACTCCCATCCTTCTAAATCTGGTATGTGTTGTCTCTTCCATCATAAATGGCTTGTCTATTAAACTGCCATGGTCTCCCAAGTAATAAATGACAACAACTCATTGGAAAAACATCACAAAGAACCTTGTCCTTATAGCCACTACTACTAAACTCAACCAAGGCTTGTTCATTAACCAAAATAGACTGATCATCATTCAACCTGTAGAAACATAAAAATGACCTAGGCCTGCAAGTTCTATTTTTCATAATTTCTTCTTAACATAATTAATTCATTTAATTATGTCTTCTTCTCCACCTTCGACTATTAATTAAATAATTTTAATTATTTAATTAATTCATTATTTTTTATTCCTCTTGATTATTTAAATAAATAAATTTTATTTATTTATTTAAATACGTCACTAATACTTTAGTCCCTTTCTATAATTAAATAAATTCTTTAATTTATTTAATTATGGTCCACCTTGGCATTTTCCCCATTTTAAATAAAATTATTTATTTAAAATGGTCCCACTTTCTAATTTTCTCTCTTTAAGTAAATAATTCAAATTAATTATTTATGTCACATGACTCTCCCCTCTTGAATTAAATTTATTTTTACTTCAAAATAGTAATTTTCTTCCATAAATCAAGTAATTGCTAATATTATTTGATTTTTCTAGCTTTCTCTTTTTCTATGCCAATCTTATCTCTTGTCACATGCATTTCCAACCCTTGATTTGATTTTCTAATAATCAATCATGTGCATTCATTTTAAATTTTCCCTGATGTTGCCCTAACCCTAATTATGGGTTGCCACATTGAATCTTGACCATTGATTCTAGGGCATTTGTCAACTTTTAATCTTGGCCATTTATCTAAAATTGCATTTTCTATAAAAAGGAAATTTTAGCCTCATTTTGTCACCTAATGCTCATATTTTGTCATCTGATACTCTTGCTATCTTGTCATTTTAGGCTATTTTTTGCTTCCTTCATAGTTTGCTAGTTGCATTTTTGAGGTCATTTAGGTTAAATCCTTCAACATTTTCTTAAGGCTTGGCATAGTGATTAGATTGCTCACATAAAATCTAAAGGCAACATCATATTTCAAACAAGTTGAGAAGGTATAATGGAGGTCAACCATGGATAATGAAGACTTTTGGGTGAGATCTTTCATTAGTTTTCATGTTATTTCCTTTGCACTTCATTATTGCTTTAGGTTTTTGTGTTTTTGCATTTAATCTGCTAACCTTAGGAAAATTCCCTTAGTTACATTGGTGAACTCGACGCCAAAATCGAGCACTATTTTTTTTCTGCAAAACATTTTCTATTTTGTAGGTACAGGTATGGCCACGATGCATTTGTCTTGCAAAGTGATGCATTCAAGATTCTGTGATGTATTTTCTACTTAAAACGACACATACGCTCTTTTGTGATGCATATGACTTGCAGAGTGACACATTTTTTCGGCCGCGACACATTTGCTTTGCAAGTTGACACATTTTCCTGATAGATTCTAGCTTGTAGGCTGCAATGCATTTGCTTTGCAGAGTGACACAATTGTCTGGTAAGAATTTGCTTTCTAGTTTTCTGTAGACTTTCTAGATTTTTTAGATTATTTTTATTTTCTGACAAATAGCTTAGGGTTTTCTGGTTACTAATCTATGCTGGAAGCATGTGGCTTTGAGATTTCATGCATCCAAGACATATTTTGAGACTACTAACTAGTGGTTTTGTAGTTTCAAATGTCCAAGGCCATTATTTTAAAACCCTATTCATTTGTTTTAGAGTAGAGAACACTTCATTTGGTGCTTTAGAAAGAATTTTTGCTTGTCTCACTTAGTTTTAATTAGGGGGTTAATTTATTCTGCTTGATTGTGCTTGAATGTGGTAGGTGATTATTCTTTCACCTTCTGCAAACTAGGTGATCAAAAAACTAGACCCACCTATTTTTTTGTAACCCTTTGATTCAATAATCAAAGTATCATCTCCCCTTGCACACTTATGCGATCCTAGGTGTAAGAGAATCGGTTATTGACTATAGAACTTGGTCCTTCCTTGGTGGGAAAAAGTACTCACCCCAAGGTGACTCAAACTGGCAACAAAGCTCTTTGGTCGAGCTACCCCCGACCGGTATATAAATGTGAATCCTAACAGAGAGCCTAGGATTATGAGTGTGGATGTGTCATACGGACAAAGTAGAATTCCCCAAAACCCTATTGAGTGTAACCTCTTTAGGTTGGAATTCCTCCTTAATAGAGCTTAAAATTTTCCCCATGTACGGCCACTTGAACGAGGGTCACGAACTAAATTTTTTTGTGTAGTAGCCAAAATCCCCTCTATTTGCTAGTGCATCAATGGTCATTGTGAAGGAATCCACATCTTCGCAGTTTTTAGTAGAGGTGATTAGCCTACCATGGGATTTTTATGGGGGTTGGAAGCTTGGTTGGCCTAACAAGTGAGTGCACTGTAAGGGGGAGCTTGTGCGGCCAAGCTTTTGGATTCACATGCTAAGAATATGCGGCTGGGAAAACCCACGTGGAATGTAGCAAATATTGTCCTAGCCTAACCTAGGATTGTGCTTGTCTTCTTTGTGATTGTTTACACACTCAAAATACTATTTTTTCTAACTATTTTTTCAACATTAAACAAAACAAACATCACTTACAGATCTGGAAATAAAAAGTCAACCTCAAACAATTCAGATTTTTAACCAAAACTGCAAACAAATTAGACTTTTTGCATTCTACACCGCATCTGTCATGACATAGTTGCTCAGCTGCACTGCATTTGCTTTGCAGAACACTACATTCACTCTGACAAAATAGATTTTCTTTGCAGAACACCACATTCTCTTGGCCTGAACTGCATTTTCTTTTTAGAAAACCACATTCAAAATATTGAGTCACATTTGCTTTCTGTAGAACCGTATTTGCTGAAACTGAGTTGCATCTGCTATACTGTGACGCATCTATGACCTGAAATGATGCATTTTCTTGGAAAAAACAAAAACCCTGTCAAAGACCAAAAACCAAATTCAAACCTATCCAAACTATCTTTAAACATCTTTTTCTAGAGGCTTCTGTCAGAAACCAAACCAGGAATTTCTCAAATCTTTCATCATTTGCATCCATTAGCTTGCATCTTTACCTTAGGTTCAACCTTTCTAATTTCAGTTGCATTCCATAGGTTTCACAATCATCATTTCCAACATAAAACTAGTCATTAGGCCTTCACTTTTGTAGAATTTGGATTAGGACAACTCACCATACCTTGCAAAATCATTGCCTTCAAAAGTAGGTTATCATTGAACTTGGTCATCATAATTCCTTTTAGTCATTGTCCCTTTTGTGAGACTTTCCAACTCAAAATTCTAGTTAGGAAACCTCACTTGTCATTTTATCCTTGTCATTTAGTAGGTTCAAAACAAGTCCTTTGGTGACCCAAACTGAGACATAGATCAAGCTTTGATTGGTTGAGTGAACCTTTTTCCCAAAGTCCATCAAAATCACATTAGTCCTTGCATTTGCATACATTAGACCATTAATCATTTTATTCCTCACCTTGCATATCTTATCCTTAAACATTCAAAAATATTGTCATATCTTCCATGCTAGTCCTCATTTGGCATATAGACTTTGCATTTCCTTAGTCAAAATTTTCATATTAGTCCTCATTGTCACCTTGGCATTTGACATCTTTTCTTGACAACCTTGTCACCTTGCATTAGCCATTTCCCTTAGGAAAACATCATTATCACCTTGCATTCACATCCTTTATTCCAAAAATACAAAAAAAAAAAATAGAATAGTGTCATCCTGGCACTTAGTTTTCATTATCATTTGAGCAATTCCCTTTCATGGCTGAGACTAGGCTTCAAAGAAAAAGAAGATAGATGGCCCATTTTGGACAAGACAACAACAACACTTACATCTTTTCCAATGAAATGAATCAAAACATGAACCAAGACACACCTTTTATCAATCCTTTCAGCGAAATGAACATGCCATCTTCATCACAAAACCCCTTTGAATCATTTACACACATAGAGATGAACATGGACATGTATACATGGAAGACCTTGAAGGTGCAATACAAAATCATGAAGTAGCTTTTTTTTTGGAAGAGTTAGTCTTACATGACCCACAAAGATATCTTGCCATGCCATTGGACCAAGGGGCTAAATTACCACTTGGCTTTGACATTAACACCTTGAAACCAACATCACCCGATCATAATGTCAACAATAAAAAACAACAATTCACCCAACACTAGTCAACCTCAAAACAGTACAAACAATGGCTTTTTTGGTGCCACCTTACTAATTTCCACAAGCACTATTAATGCTACCTCCAATGACACATTCAATCAAAACAATTCCAATTCAATCAATGCAACATCCTTTGGAGGGACACCAACTATGTCATAAGCCATTCCACAATCAATGCCAACAATGTCAACAACATCCTCACAATTAGTTGGAGCTACCTTTGGGTCCTCATCAATGGGGGAAAGCTCTTCAAATCCTCTATCTAGAGCTTCATCTAGTTCCATGGGTGCATCATCATCAAATCCTTTCATTGGTACCTCATTCAATCCCTTCAGAGGAAATAAATGATGTATCTTTATTTGAGGACCACAACCAACTGTCAACACATCAACACAACTGAATACCAATACTTCTAAAGGGAAAAACACAAACATTCCCCATGGAAAATTCCAACAATTTGGACAAGGAAATCAAAATACACAACATATGACCTTATTTGGATACCAAAATATTCCTTGTCAACATATCCCACAAATTTCAACTCAAATGGGTAGATGGCACATTCCTACATATGCATCACATATCCACACACATCAACATGTCCCTAATCAAAATGTTCAACACCAACAACATTCAAATCAAAACACGTCATACATCTCACAACAACACATCCCACAACAAAACACCAACATCTCTTCACAACAAATGGGTACCCATGGGATACCTACCACTCGCATGTGTGATGCAACAAAAAATCCTATAATTGATTCCTTGACAGCTCAAGTGACTCACTTGCAAAAGACCATAGAGACTATGCAAATGTCTGACAAAAAGCCACACATGTGATATGACCTATGCCCATATCCCTTTGACATGAGCTTATACATGCCACCATTTCCTCCTAGGTATGTGGCACCAAATTTCACCAAGTATAAGGGAAAAACAAACCCCATTGAACACATTCAAGAATTCACGACCAACTGTATGGACATCTCCTATGAGCACACTTACTTGATGGTACTTTTCTCCAAAGGTCTTATAGGACCTACACTTGAATGGTTCTCCACCTTAAAGGGCATAAAAACATGGGACAAACTTGTAGAAATTTTTTTAAAAATTATGCCTATAACATTAACACAGACACTTCCATGACTAGCTTATGCACACTTATACAAGAAGACATTGGTGAAAATTTTATCCCATTCTTCCAAAGATGGAGAAGCCTAGAAAGTTGTTGCCATATTGACATACTTGAGAAAGAAAAAGTTGAGATGTTTGTCTAAACACTCCTAGGTCCATTGAAATATGGCTTACAAGTTCACTGCTACACAACCTTCACAGACTTAGTCGAAAAAGGTGTCTAGCTTGAGAAGGCCCTCATTGCTAAAGGAGAATTAAAATATGGCCCTAAAAACACAAATGTAAACCCATCCGCAAACAAAAATAAGTATTGGGTAAAAAATAAACATGTTACCAATGATGGTGTTGTTGATGCCAAGGTTGTAAACATGACAGGTCGTGTACTTACTCTTAAAGGAGCTCAACCAAAAAATAGACCAACAACAACATTGACATCCCCTGCCAATGTCATTTTGAATAACCAAAATGGTCAAAATAGCCAAAGTGAAGGATAACCCCACCAGAAAAGACAATTCCCAAAAAGATGAGCATACACTACTTTGGGAGAACCAATTGAGGACATTCTTAAGAAGCTCCTTCAAAACGGTCTCATCACACTAGAGGACCCTAAGCCATATGACCTAGGATAGTTTAAACCATCATGGTGGGATGACAATGCTTTCTTTGATTACCACCGGGCTAAAGGGCATAAGAAATCCTCTTATTAGAAACTAAGAAATATTGTGCAAGACCTCATTGAAAATCACAAAATTGAATTGGGTGGCCCATAATTTGCATCAAATGCAAACCATACTATTCACAAAAACCCACTGCAGGACCATGGTTCAAATAACCCCTCAACGCCAGGTACTAAGACAAATAATAATCGTGCCAACTATACCCACATTGCATTTGATTATTTAGGAGGAACCATCATCAATAATGTTTGAACCGAGGATGAATATGTCAATACCATCACTGTCAAAAGAGCACCTGAATGTAATGCCACTACTCGAAGCAAAAAAATCACCATAGCTGGTCCCCATCCTAGGAAACCTAAAATTACAATACCTGACCCATCTGCAAAACAATCACAATCAGGCCCATTGGCAAAGCAGTTGCAACCTAAGAGTTAGTTTAACCTTATTGATCAACTAGGAAAAAACCCTGCGCAAATTTCCGTACTTGAGTTGCTTCGCATTTCTCCCACGCATAAGGCTATACTTGACAAAACCTTGCAAGAGTCCTCTGTCCCTCAAGACATTGATGTCAACCAATTTGAGGCCATGGTGGGTTACCTCACTACACCCCATCATGTAACATTTTCAGACCAAGACTATTCATCGCCAAAGTCCAACCATAACAACACATTACACATTGAAGTTTTCATCCATAAACACAAGGTCAAATAGGTTTTAGTAGATAGTGGAGCATGACTAAACATATACTCCTTAAAACTGGTTAAGGCTCTAGGATTTTTTGATGCTTGCATAGATGCAACAAAGAGCATAGTCATGAAGGTGTATGATGATAAGGAACGTTCCTCTTGAGGTGTTATTACTTTTCCTATGAGAGTTGGACCAGTCATTGTAGACACAACTTTCCAAGTCCTAGATCTTGAATTACCCTATAACATCTTGCTTGGATGACCTTGGATTCATGCCCTAAAAGCTATTCCATCCACTTACCACCAATGCTTGAAGTTTCCCTTTGATGGCACAGAAATCACCATATATGGAGATCTCAATCCTTTTCAATATTGCACCAATCTAAGGGGTATTTCAGAACATCAAGTTCCCATCAACCGAGGAGCTCCTAGTTCATCTTCTTCCAAATTCAATGAGCCTTCCACAGTTGCCTCTTTTTTCATGTTCACTTCTTCCACATCTTTAGCCACACCATCATCCTCCTTGCCTCCAAAGGTTGAGTCTATTGTCAAGATCTAGGACCTAGGTTGTGGAGAATTCAAATTGAATACGACATATTGCATCACAAAAATACCCAAGTCTCCCAAGGTCTATGGTTGGCCTTGTTTCACAATGGAACCTAAGGAAATTTTTTAAGTTCCACTGAGAACAATTTTCATAAAATGGGGAGACATGAACAATGATGACATTGAAGACATATCAGGATGGATTTACAAAGAAATGGAAAACTTGCCTCCCTTACCAGTCCAGATATACAGAAAATTCTATGACATGATAAAGGAAAAAGGCTATGATTGCACTAGTGGCCTTAGCAGAAATAAGACTGGAAAGTGTGAACTAATCATGCCTCCTCGTAGACAAAATATTCTTGGGTTAGGGTATGGACTACCCGAAAATGACGATTGACGTACCAATGGACTTTTGAGTGAGAATGTGAATGCTTTGGAAAGTGTCGAGACTATTGAGGAATCCTTTACGAAAACCAACTCCCATGAATGGGAATTTGGATCCCAATGATCCCTAAGCAACTGTTTCCTTGATGAATTGTTCCTTGAACCTAGAGAACTTACCTCTGAACAAATATTTTGGAAAACTTTTAAGATTGACCCAACATCTAATAATGACAATCCTCAGATCCCAAGGAAATGAGAAAACTGGGATAGACACTTTTTCCCAAGGAATAATGATAAACCTAAATCATCCTCTAGTCCTATTGGCCATAACCCCACCATATCTTTCCAACCATCTGACAATGATAACCATCATTTGGACTCATCTGAATTGCCACATGACACTACCAACCCTAATGATAGTCCTTTTGTCCCTTATTTTGACAATGAGTATGAATCAAGTGAAGGAGAATATTGGATAGAATCCGACTAGGAATTGGATGATGACAACTACATTTTTAATGTCTTTGAATCTGTCTGAATGTTTTCCGTGTCCTCCCCACAATTCACCGATAATGATAATGGTATCTCCTTGGTCTACCCACAACTAATTGATTGGGATCAACAAGGCTACTAGTCATGGACATATTTCAAAATGATGAGGCCATTGTAGAATTCATGGGACTACGTGAGGGTGTACCAAGTGGAGATCACAAGGTTGTATTTTCCATCGAATTAGATTTTGCAACTTCCTTTGGGGAGACTACTCCATCCTCTAGTTGCAAAATGAAAAAAATAAAATAAAACAAAAAATGACACGTCTTTAGGTGAAAACCAAAAGGAACCTTCTAATGATAAAAAAGCAAAAATAAAGGACATATCTGTGGGTGAAAACCTCTTCAAGGTGCCCAAAGATGGAGGACTAGAATTTCTTCCCATGTCTCAAGAAAAATCAGCAATGCTCATAGAGGACACCATGGAAGTCAACATATCCACAACAAAAGATCCTAAAATCATCCTCTTTGTGGCATCCTTGATAGAAGAAGAGAAACTTGAATTCCATAAATTTTTTTTAGAGCGCAAGATTAATTTCACATGATCATATGCCGATATGCCTGGGTTGGATCCAGAATTGGTCTTACACCATTTGCCACTACTTCTAGATGCCAAGCCAATAAAACAAAAGCTGCGTAAAATGGATCCTCAAATCACCATGTTAGTCAAAGTCAAACTCAAGAAATTGCTAGATGTGGGATTCATATGGTCTATTGACTATGCTAAATGGATATCCAATCTTGTACTAGTCACAAAGACAAATGGTTAGATATGCATCTGCATAGATTTTAGAGACTTGAACAAGGCATGTCCAAAGGATGAATTTTTGTTGCCAAACATAGATATCATAGTTGACCCCATGACAGGATACGAGATGTTGTCCCTCATGGACGGTTTCTCAAGTTATAATCAGATTCATATTGCCCCTAAAGATCAGCATAAAATAGCATTCAAATGTCCTTGGGGTACATACTATTGGAACGTCATGCCTTTTGGTCTCAAGAATGGAAGCACCATGTATGAAAGAGCTATGACAAAAATATTCCATGACATGATGCATAGGACAATGGAGGATTACGTGGATGACCTCTTGGAAAAATATTTTACATGAAAAGATCATTTGAGTGTGCTAGACAAAATATTCAAGAGACTGGAGGAGTATAAATTCTGCCTGAATCCCAAGAAATGTGTCTTCGGTGTGACATCATGAAAGATTTTGGGATACATAGTTTCTTGAAGAGGCATTGAAATTTACCTACCAAAGTGAAAGCCATATTAGACATGCCTCCTCCAAAAGGAATAAGTGAACTTGGGACATTGCATGGTAGGTTACAATCTATCTGATGTTTGATAGCACAACTGGATGAAAAGTGTCAACCATTCCAATACCTCCTATTTAAGGGCATCCCCTTTGTGTGGAAAGATAAATTTCAAGAGGCCTTTCAACAAATAAAGGATAACCTACTCTCACCACCTATTTTGATGCCACCAATCGAAGGGAAACCTTTGATACTATATTTTTCTACAACAACTTCAGTACTGGGGGCATTACTGGCACAAAAGGACCATGATGAGAAGGAAAGGGCCATATGTTACTTTAGTCAAACACTGGTCGTATATGATCTAAATTAAAAAACCATTGAACATGCTTACCTAGTAGTTGTCTTCATTGCCTAGAAGCTAAGGAACTACATGTTGAATCACATGACATATTTGGTAGCAAAGATTGATCCCCTTAAATATCTATTGAGTCGCACAACACTAACAGGTCGTCTGGAAAAATGGATCATGATTTTGAGCTAGTATGAGATTCAAAATGTGGAATGAAAGGCCATAAAGGGACAAGTGATAGTAGACCAACTAGAGAAAAAACCTATACAAAGTCATTACCCATTGGTGGCAGATTTTCCTAATGAGTCTATATTTCATATAGAGCCTAAGTCACCTTGGAGGCTATACTTTGATGGGTCTCATACTATTCATGGCTCAGGGGCAGGAATATTGTTTATCACACCACAAGGAGACTCCATCCCTAAGTCATTCCGAATTGGTTTTTCATGCATAAACAATGTTGCAGAATATGAGGCACTTGTTATAGGTCTTAGAATGGCCATAAAATGGAAAATTAAGACACTTCATGTCTTGGAGATTCTCAGCTGGTCATGCCCCAAAGGTAACAATGACTATGATACCAAGGAGTAGAAATTAATGCCTTACAAACAAATGGTTGATAGATTTCATACATATTTCCACATGGTGAATTTTGAACAAGTTCCAAGAGCACAAAACAAGGCAACAAGCACAATGGCTACAATCGGCTCTCTCCTAGATATTCCAAGCAATGTGCCTCAATTTAAATTCCTAGTCAAACAACTTTTGGTCCTTGCATATGACATTCCAGAATCAGAGATGGTTTGCGAGCTTGTTGGTCTTGATTCTCCTTGGTATCAAGACATCTATGACTATCTCAAGTCCCAAACACTTCCCTTGAACCTCTCCAACAACCAACGAAAGTCCTTCATCCACAAAGTTGCTCGATACACCATCATCCGTGACACCCTATACTGTAAAATCTTTGGAAATACCCTTCTTTGATGTCTTGACACTAATGAAGCACAAACAACCTTATGCGAGGTACATGAAGGTATATGTGGGTCTCATTCAAGTGGTCCTACTTTGGACAAGAAGATAACAAGAATTGGGTATTATCGACCGACCATTGAAAAGAATGCACTTGCATTTGTCAGGACATGTTGCCAGTGCAAGATACATAGTGATTTGATTCATGTCCCAGCACAGGAAGTTTGACGATTACTTCTCCTTGGCCCTTCGCACAATGGGGACTCAACCTCATCGAAAAAATCTATCCTACCTCTTCCAATGGCCACAAATTCATTATCGTCACCATTGACTATTTCACTAAGTGGATTGAAGCCATCCCCCTTGCATAACCAGAATTTTTTTTTTCTAAATTCATCCTCAACTATATCATTTTCTGGTATGGTATACCCTAGTCCATCATCACATACAATGAGCGTCCTTTGAAAAATCAAGATGTTCGGGAGTTATGTGAATGATTCCATATCCAACACCATTTCTCCACACCATACTATCTGCAAGGAAATGGTCAAGCTGAGGCATCCAATAAGACCATTATCAAAATTCTTAAGAAGACAGTCAATGACCTTGGTCGTGACTGGCACATTCAACTTAACCCTACTCTATGGGCTTACCGCACTAGCATCTGCACACCCATAGGAGCCACACCATTTTCCTTAGTCTTTAGAGTAGAAGCTATATTTCCCATCGAGGTTGAAATTCCATCTTTGCATGTCTTGTTGAAGGGTCTAATTGATGATGAAGAGTATAGGAAATCATGACTACATCAATTGGAAATGTTAGAGGAACGTTAACATAATGCCTTGTATCATTTATAAGCATATCAGAATCCACTCTGTCGTAGCTATAACAAAAGAGTCATGGTCAAAAAATTTGACATTGGCAACTTGGTCTTCATGTAAAATCAAATGAATTAGTATGACAAAGAAAAACCTGGCAAGTTTGAACTAAATTGGGTGGGTCCTTACATTATCACACCCTCTTTTGGTGTTGGAGCATATCAGTTGGCCACTCCAAATGAAGAACAATTGATAGAGCCTATCAACAACCTACATCTTCAAAAGTTCTATGCATAACATCAGAAATCCTAGCCAAAAACCTTTAAAATACAAAAAAAATTGTCACCCTGATAAAAACATGGCAAATAGGTGTCTTGGTGACACAAAAAATAAATATAAAAAATGATGAAAATAGTAAAGAGAAATAATGCATCCAAAAGTGAAAACCTGGCAAATAGGCACTTTGGATAAATACCATGGTGAAAACGTGGTAAACAGGCGCCATGCATAGTCGGTCTTGGCTCTACCATCTATTGTCACTCCATCTACCTTGGTCCATAATAAACATCCATCCTTCTGACACCATCTCGACACCACATCACGACATTCTCCTATTCATTTCATGGTTGACAATGGTTGACATCAAGTCTTGTGTACCATCCATCTGCCACCCCAAGCATGTCCTTTCAACATTTTCACAACTTGATTAGTCTGGGACCTAACTAGGGGCATTTTATCATCATCCGACTATAGTGGGTATCACATGGTTATGCAAAAATTAAAAAAAATCTTGAAAAGATGCCTAAAAATAAAAAAATGTCTTGAAAAAAGACCTAAAAATAAAAAAATGTCTTGAAAAAGGACCTAAAAATTGAAAAATGTCAAAAAGACCTAAAAATCAAAAAATTTCCTTAAAAAAGAGCTAGAAAAATTGAAAAAAAAAGTCCTGAAGAAAGCACAAAAAAATCCTTGAATAACATAAAAAAAAATTAAAAAATCCCAAAAACATAGTCAATGACAATGAAGTTAGTCCAGTCAGTCCTTGTCATTGACGAACTACATTATCTTTTCACATTTTCTATGTAGGAAAGGCTCATGTTTGAGCCCCTAAGACATTAGGTTGGTCCTCTTAGGTTTGTCAAAAATAAAATCATGATTCAATGTTTGGTCATCAAGACAAAGTCATTGGTCGTGTCAAACTACGAGGTCTCTGCATGCATGACGTAGGCAAGGCCATCAATCAATGAGCCCCTAAGGCCACACTAGGTTAGTCCATTAGGGTTCATTGCATTACACTGGCACACATGCCAAAAATTATTTAAATTAAATAGAATCTTTATCAATCTTAAAACAGACAATTTCTTCAAACAAACTTTGGCAATCCTTCAGTCAAATATGACAATTGTATTAACATGTCAACAATTGGCATGTGATCAATTCAGTCATCTTTTCAAACTCATTCAAATGACATCACACTGTCAAATCTTGGTTATTCTTTAGATGTGTCCTTCTGAGGAATGAACCCTGTCACTTATTCAAGTCCTAGGATGTGTCCTTTCTAGGCATTGTCACCGTCATCTAGAATTTTGAGGGATTCTCATGACATTTGAGAGCTAGTCCCCTTGAAACCGACATCATTTAGGATGTGTCCTTCCTAAATTTGACACCTTGACACTGACATCATTTAGGATGTCTCCTTCTTGAATTTGACACCTTAACACCAACATCATTCAGGATGTGTCCTTGAATTTGGCATCAATTTGGCATCTCAACATCGTCAACCTCATCATCTTAACATCAAGACACTTGACATTCAAACACACTTGACAAACCTGACATTTCAACATCTAGACACTTGGAAAATACTTGGCAATTAATTTTCCATCATGCTACTAGATCCTCGAGAATGTCCTGACATTAGGATTTAGAGGAACAACGACGTATCATGATGATTGTCTTGTCTTGTATTTTGGCAGTCATGTTGCTAGTTCCTCAAGGATGTCCTAACAATAGGATTTAGAGGAGCAATGATGTTTCATGACTTGTCTTTCTTCTCTTTATTGTTTGTGGTTGGTTGTGACAAAAATATTGGTACAATTGCACTCTTAGTATGAGTTATGATCATCCTTTTCTACGACTGCTTGTTTCATGTGATGGTTTTACCTTGCACACCATCGATCTATGTCATATCATGGTGTTTGTTGGCCATTACAATAATTTTCCCAATGATGATTAAGAGCAATGAGTATTGGTTCCTAGGCAAAATTTTGAAGGATTTCTCTCATTGTACTAACATATGTCTCCTTTTGTCTTGTTGTCTCTCTTCTTCCATCTCCTGATGATATCCCGTGACATACAAAAATATATTTTCACACATAATCATATAGGCATTCCATTAAGTTCATTACACATTGGTTACATTAACATATAGTTGCATCCATACATTCATATATCATAAAAAGAAAAAGTAAACATGTCATTATCTATATCATCACATTTATCATTCACATAAAGCATCACATGTCACATTATCCATACATAGTATTGTATACATTAATGCATCCATAATCATAGACATGGCATTCATTAGAGTCAAAACATTATGCATATCATCATCATTATCATAACAATCATCATCCATGGCATCTCATCATAAATAACCATCATAAATGCATACATGACATGGCATAAAAAATACATCATCATAGGAATCATAAATGCATAAATCATATTACATGAGCTTAAATGTTCATTGCATCATCACATAACATAAAGCATATAGCCCACATCAAAACTGCATGATATATATAATCTCAAAAATCATGTCATAGGATAGAGTCACAAGATATCCCCAAAATAAGAGCTCATAGGCTCGATGATCCAAATATAATTTCCATTACTTAAGTTTCTAAAATGTCCTAATGAAAGATAACAATAAAAATGTCTATGTCAAGCTCTCCTCATCCCCTTGAGGAGAAGATCTAGGGGATCGATGCTTTGTCAAGGGAAATGATGCCATCATAGTCACTGTGGCCTGTGCCTGGGAAGCTAAAGGATCTATCACTGGAGGTTGACTATGCACTAACCTTTGACTTGAACCTTTGGAACCATGATTGTGACTCGACCTATGCTATGAGAAGTGCCTGTGTGAGTGGCGAGATCTATTCCTTGATGTGTTCCCTGATGAAGTGGAATCATGCACACTGCTCTGGCTATGACTTTTATGAGACTTGTTGCTACTCCTTAATCCTAACCTTGTCCTATTGTAGGGCCAAGACAATTTGGGTTCCCTCTAATTGGCACACTTCCCTCTCATATAACATCCCATACTAGCCCCAACTAGCACTGACTCTAGCTAACTCCCTCACCACATCTCAGACGGGCCCTGAACACCAATTCTCTGCCTCCTAAAATCTGATCTCTACCTAATCCTGCTCGACCCGTGTCACCTCTAACTCTGGTCGTAGGGATCTAATCTAATCTCATCAAGCATCATGTGGTAGTGGTGGTCCTATGGGTGCATCATCCTCCCCCTCTACCATCCACCACCTTAGCAACCGCTCCGCCTCATCTCCTCATCATCCCCAATCTCCTCCTCCTCTCCCAAATCCTCCTCTCCTTTGACAACCCACTCCTCCCTCAACATATTTACCTCCATCTCCCCATCTTGTTGAACCTCCATCTCTAACAATCCCTCCTGCATCTCTCCCTCCTATCTCCCCTCCTCTTGACCACCCTCGACATCGGGCACAACATCTAGCTCTCTCTCTCTCCCTCCTATCGCTCAGCCTCCGACTCTCTCTCCTCCTCCTCAACCACCTCAGGGATCGGTACCAAGGGCACACTCTCCACGCACTATCTAACCCTCCTGGCCTGTCTCCCACCATCTCCTCCCCTCCTCTTCCTACCATCTCCACCATCATCTCCATTTTCTCCATCCCTCCCTCCACCTCTGCCTCCATCCGTACCTTATCCTCTGCCTTTTTCCCTACCTCTGTCTCTTCCTCCCCTGCCACCTCATCGTACCCTTGGTATCACTGATCTCCTATCCACTAGTGTTGGTGTATTAGGATCTATCAAGGGGACTGGTCTATGAGTTTTCCACCATAGATTGAAATCCATTGTAGTCCCTAGATCTACAAGCCCCCCTCTCCATCCCCAATGCTGAGCCAATAACCCATCAACCTGCTACTCTGTGAATGGAACCGAAATCACCAGACCCCATGTAGACTCTCACAATGACTTGGCGTACTCTGTTGTACCCATGGGAACACCCTAGTACTCACTGAACTACCGTAGTACTTGTTGTGGTAGGTACATCTCAATAATGACTTGGCTCTGAACAGTTCATCCAATAAGATATTTGTATTGTCTGCAAAAACTCAATTGGTCAGCCTCGTCATCCCACTGACTGTAGTCCCTATATAGCCTCCAGATGAATGATACCATAGTGTTAATGCAGTGTCGCCACCAGCTTGTCTCCCTGACCCTGGTCTGTTGTAACACACCTACATAATAATATACGTATGGCATACCATTTTCCAACTATGGTCTTTGGATTGGTGGACAGAAGATAGCGACATGCTCCCACACCTAAATCATAAGTAGCATCATCCCACAACCAATACTTTGTGCTCTCCTATATGAAACCTCATGTAGCTGATGGTATAGCATCCTTAGCAAGCAAGGTCCCTAGGAATATATAGTCCTGTCTCATCTCATCCCCACTAGCACATCACCCCAGCCAATAGGAAATCTATGTCCTTGGCAGTCGGGTATCAGTACTCCTATAATCAATGTCACTAATAGGGCATTGAACTAAGGGTAGTGCTCTACCATGAACTCCCAACGGATCTCATACCCCTTAATCCCCAATCCTGCACTAGTGTCATCATGATAATATGATGTAAATGTCTGGTACCCCTGGTGTGGATTGTATATGACCCACTCTTCTTGGATTTGTAAGCGCAAAATATGGTATACGTCCTCAAGTGTCACTGTAGCCTCTACTGTCGACAAGTGAAAGGAACATGGATCTGAGTGCCATCTCTCACCAAGTGTAGTCAATAGTCCCCTATTTCCCTAGACAATGGGCATATAAGCAACCAGTATAGTTCTAGTCACATTAGTCGTCATCGTTCCCTATCCTGCAACTGGTCCTAGAATCCATAAGTGGATGGTCTACTTCACCGTGTAAAAATAGGTGCTAACAGTCTCTGCACATGTCAAAACACACATTAGCACCTTATTGAAAATCATCATTACCATTTGTCTAACTCAAAAGCATATAAAAATTTGAACTTAAACAAAGTCAGCCTTTGTCAAAGTCAAAGTCACATACGTTGCATTAACTTCATTTGTGTCGCGCTCAAGCATTTGCATCATTCCATACTTCACTTGTGTTACGATCAAGCATTTGCGTTGTTCCAGCTCGCATTTGCATCTGGACTTGGTACCTGTGTCATGATTCTTGTCACATGCATCGATTCATTCAAATGCTTCGTTTGAGTTAGTGAATGCATTGTAATCTTTCAAATGTGGCATTACACCCCTCGTTTGTGATGCAACTTGGCAAATGTGTCTCAGTCTTTCACAAATGCATCATACCTAATTAACCTATCCTAAGGACCCAATGCATTTGTGTCATGATGCATCAAATGTATCAAATGAGAATGTAAATGTGGCTTACACACACACATATGTGTTGTGGTGCATTCATTCATTTCCCTAAAACCTTAAAAATGACACGCAAAATGATAAAATGACCAAGTAGGTTAGATGCACTTACCGCTAGCTCCAAGCCCTCTGGTTGTCTGTATGTCCAAATGATCTCCCCGTGGTACTTGGTCACTGGAATCACCATCTCTGCTAAAGTCCTCTTTGCTCTATGCTCTCAAATTTGCAAAGGGTGAAATGAAAATGAAATGACTTTTCACCTATTTTCAACCTATTTATAGAGTCAAAATTAGGGTTTTACCCTCAAGGTTATTACTGGAGGCTCTTTTGATCAAATTTGACCACCCCTTTGGCTACTTTAAACTCCTCAAAATCTAAAACCATCTGCACCATCGCTCTTTTTGTCATCAAATTGCCTTATTGGGATGCTTTCCAAATTTTTTTGTCACTGACCCAAAATTTGAAAATTTTCCCAAGGGGGCATAGATACTCCATATCTTCGTTGGGGCATATTTTTGACTGAATTTTCTTTGTCACAATGCGACAAGCTGCATTATGATAAAGAGGTGAAAAATGTAGACACATAAAAATGACTTAGGCCTGCAAGTTCTATTTTTCATAATTTCTTCTTAACATAATTAATTAATTTAATTATGTCTTCTTGTCCACCTTTGACTATTAATTAATTCATTTTTTTTATTCCTCTTGATTATTTAAATAAATAAATTTTATTTATTTATTTAAATACATCACTAATACTTTAGTCCCTTTCTATAATTAAATAAATTCTTTAATTTATTTAATTATCTTTGTCCATTATGTCTTCCTGATTATTTAAATAAGTAAATTTTATTTATTTATTTAAATACATCATTAATTCTTTCACTTCTTATAATTAAATAAATTCTTTAATTTATTTAATTATGGTCCACCTTGGCATTTTCCCCATTTTAAATAAAATTATTTATTTAAAATGGTATAACTTTCTAATTTTCTCTCTTTAAGTAAATAATTCAAATTAATTATTTACTGTCACATGACTCTCCCCTCTTGAATTAAATTTATTTTTAATTCAAATTAGTAATTTTCTTCCATAAATCAAGTATTTGCTAATATTATTTGATTTTTCTAGCTTTCCCTTTTTCTGTGCCAATCTTATCTCTTGTCACATGCATTGTCAACCCTTGATTTGATTTTCTAAAAATCAATCATGTCCTTTCATTTTAAATTTTTCCTGATGTTTCCCTAACCCTAATTGTGGGTTGCCACATTGAATCTTGACCATTGATTCTAGGGAATTTGTCAACTTTTAATCCTAGCCATTCATCTAAAATTGCATTTTATATAAAAAGGAAATTTTAGCCTCATTTTGTCACCTCATGCTCATATTTTGTCATCTCATGCTCTTGCTATCTTGTCATTTTAGGCTATTTTTTGCATACTTCATAGTTTGCTAGTTGCATTTGTGGGGTCATTTAGGTTAAATCCTTCAAAAATTGCTTAAGGCTTGGAATAGTCATTAGATTGCTCACATAAAATATGAGGGAAATACCATATTGTTAGCAAGTTGAGAAGGTATAATGGAGGTCAGCCATGGAGAATGAAGACTTTTGGGTGAGATCTTTCATTAGTTTTCATGTTATTTCTTTTGCACTTCATTATTGCTTTGGGTTTTTGTGTTTTTGCTTTTAATCTACTAACCTTAGGAAAATTCCCTTAGCTACACAACCAAGCTACTCTATATGGTGTTTCATGAGGAATTTTCTCCAAATTTAGTTTATCTACCATTTCATTAGAAACCATATTATCAGTGCTCCCTTAATCTACTAGAACTTTTCATACCTTACCTTTGCATCTGCATCTGGTCTTGAATAATCTCCTTCTTTGAGTCATCTCCTTCTCCTTGGATGCTTTTAGGAGTTTTCTTCTCACCATCAATGATTCTCTAACTTTTGGAGTAGCATATTGCATTGGAGAGTTTACACTCTCATCTTCATCTTCTTGCACCATTTGTACTCTCTTTTCACTTCTCCTTTCACCACCATATGAACTAGAAGCTTGTTCCTCCTTGTACTACCATGCTTGATGGCCAAATTGATTGCAATGATAACACCTAGCTGTGAATCCACTCGATCCCCTTCCTTGACTTCCAAATCTACCTCTAAAGCTTGATCTACCACCTCTAAAGCCACTTCTTTGATCAATAACTCATTCTAGGCCTTTGTTTGCATCTTCTTGGCTTTCATTTGATTGTCTTGGAGTAGAAAATGAACCTCTTTCTCTTGAAGTGTTGCCTTTTCCCCTAGTTTATTTATGTTTCCTTCTCTTAACATTTTCTTCAACCCTTATTTCCATTTGGTAACACTCCTCAACTGTTCTTGGATTTTCTAAGGTTAGTTCATCTTGAATGTTAAATCTCAATCCACTCAAATACCTAGCAATCTTTTCCACTTCATCTTCCATGTGACCTATCCTTATGCTCAACTTGTAAAATTATTTAGTAAATGTTTTAACGTCCATTTCTTTTTGTTTCAAACCTTGAAGTTTTCTAAACATTTGAACAACATAATTAGAAGGGAGAAAATTACGTTTCATTTTAGCCACCATTGTGTCCCAAGAAACAATCTTTGATTTACCTTTCTTCCTTCTCTCAGATTGCTCATAATCCCACCACAATAGTGCATGGCCCTTCAAATTTGTCTTTGCAATCTTCACCCTTTTCTCTTCAAGACATCTTCACACTCAAAGTAGTTGTCCAAGGCTACAATATAATCCAACAATTCTTCATCATTAAGATTACCTCCATATTTAGGAAGATCAATCTTCACCTTGTGTCTATCATCCTTGATTGCTCTTAACAACTTAGCCATCCTCTAATCATCAGGATCCAATTCCTCTTCCCCTTCACTGTCAGTTTCCTCTTCTTCAAAGGAGTCACTCTCATCACTTATGTCCACATCTCTTTTCTACCTTGTTTCCAAAGCAGTAAGCCTCTCTTTTAGCTCTCTCATCTCCCTAGCATTCTTGTCATTCAATTCACTCATTTCTCTAGCCACATTTTTCCCTTTTGGAGGCATCTTGTCTCTTCAACTTCCCACTTTTCCTTCTTCAATCTACAAATTTTCACCTTCAAAAGATCTAATACCTAAGCTTTGATACCACTTGATGCAGAGAAGGGAGGAAAACCACTAACAAACACAATTCAAGGTGTTTCAACAAATTTCTCAATCACCAAAACCCTATCTTAGCATTCTCTCACAATTCTTGCTTATCCTTCTAGTACCATTGCAAACAAAGACTTCCATTCATATCTCTCAGAAGAGACCTCAAACCCATCAACCAATTGGCATTCTAGATACCCATTTTCCTCTACTTTAACATATCAAATTTGTACAAGCACTTGTTTTGGAACATCATCCTCTAAAAAGGACTGGTATGCTGAATAGAGGCATAATTAGCCCACTTTTACAAAGCAACACTCACTTAAACTCTCTCCCAACCCCAAAATTCCATGGAAATTCCTTTACTAGGCTACAAACATTTAAAATCCACAACTTTCAATAGAAGATATGCCCACAAAGACATCCAAATGCCAAACCCTCATTTAGGCTTGTTAAGGCTAGGTTTTCATGGGGTTTATTGAAAATATGCATTCCAAAACTCCAATCACTTTTCCAACACTTCAAAAATATTATTTAGGGTCTTCGTATGAGCTATTCTAACCATCTCCCAATTTTTAACACTGCTGTTTATGCACACTCCATCATTTAACCATCAACCTAGCACCAAAAATCAATGAAAACCCAACTAGGGCATGACACAAAATCACTTAAACATCCTCCCCTACTCTTGAAGCCTCATAGAAACCTAAACCTACCCTAGACCACCCATTCCACCAAGTTACAATAAATTCCAATGGTGGAATAAGTGTTAATCCATTTTTAAATGCTTACAAACCCTCAAACTGGGTTCTACATACTAAATTTAGTAAATCTCTCCTAAAATGCTTCTCCCATGATGAAATCCAGTCAATTAAGATCTAATTTGATCTTAATCCACTCTATCCAATTCAATGTAATTTTGATCAAGAAACCTTCAGTACCAACCTATACAAAGGACTGAACAACAGGTTTACCAGAAAATAACATAGAAAGAAGAGTCTTTTCTTATTGATTTCTTCACAAAAATTCCTTCGAAGCCTTTACATCGAGATACTCAAAAATATTTAATCTTTTCCCAACTAAAAAAAACTACCACAACCAACAAAACCAACTTTTAAACTCCCATGACCGTTGGTCTCCCATAATTTGCATTTTTGCACTTTTTAAATGACAACATTTACAAAATTAAAAAATATGACCATATAAACTCTAAACCAACCAAAATGACTCAAATTACATTTAACATGGTCTATTATGACCTTATTGGACTCAAACAAGACTCAACACACCAAAACTTAGCAAAAGACCTCATTTGTAACATGAATTTGCTTTGGTGCCCCTACACTAGAAAAAGTTGGATTTCAAGATGAAAACAATCATGCACAATCCTAGTGTTAGCAAGGACAATATTTGTTGGGTTCCCACTTGGATTAACCAGCCACAATTATTCTTAGTAGATGAATTAGAATCTTATCCACACTAGCTCCTCTCCACAACACTCACTGAACTTCGAGTCAACCAAGATTCGAGTTCTCATGAATCTCCCATGAAAAAATCTTCATCTCTACTAAGAACAATGAATATGTGGGATGGATTCAGAGGTTTGACCTCCTACACTAGCAAATAGACGGGTTTTGGCTACTAAAATAGTGGTTCTTAGTGAATAATCAGGGAGATGGCCCCTTGTGAGCGTCCAACAAGCCACTTAAGGCTTTAATCACTCTACTATGGGCTCTTATGCCTTTACAAGAAAAGGTAGGTACCCTATTTTGAATGAAATTACATGGTTAAGGCCTACATACCATGAGGACTTAACAGTTTAGTCTTATCCATTTATATACCGGCCTAAGTGAAAAACTGGTTGGAGTCGTTCCCTCTTTCTAGGTAGACCCCTCTAAGGGATTAACACACAAAAAGATGGGTCTAGATTTCTAATCACCAAGTTTGCACAAGGTGAGAGCATAATACCTACCATATTTACAAGCACAACAAACAGTGGTTTATTAATGCCCTAGTCAAATCTACGTGGAAAGAAGATAGTTTTTCTTTTTAACAACAAACAAAATGTTTTCTAATCTAAAAGATAATTAGTTTCAAAATGAAGTCCTCGACAAACGTCCTACATCAGATTCATTAGTAATTTCACATTCAGGTCTTTAACAAACATTTGTTTATGGTTTTTGATTTTCAAATCTTTGTCATGCAAACCTGCAAAGGAAACCCACTTAACTAAATTAGCCTCAAAATTAAAATGAAACTAAAACATAAAAATACATTAATCTAAAAGTTCATAAGAAAAAATAATCTAATCCTAAATTAGTCAAAATCTAAATTAATCTAATTAACTAATCTAAATTAACCCTAAAATTAATCTAAAGCTAAAAAGTTAAATCTAAAATTTAAATTTAAAATTAAATTAATAATTAAATCTAAATCTAAATTAATTCTAAATCTAAAATTAAATTAAATTAAAAATTAAGATCTAAATCTAAAACCAAATCTAAAATCTAAATTAAAAATTAAATCTTAAATCTATTAAATAAATAAATAAATAATAGATTTTAAATCTAAACTAAATCTAAAGTACATTTAATTTTAAAACTAAAATTAAATCTAAATCTAAGTAAATTAGAAAAATCTAAGAAAATTTAAATTTAAAATTAGATCTAACTAGATTAGCAATAATCTAAATTTAAACTACAATGGAAAAATATAAACTCGTGTCTAAAACTAAATTTAAATATCTAAATTAAATCAAAATTAGAAAACTCTAAATCTAAATCTAAATCTTATTTAGAATCTAAATATAAACTAAACTTGAACTAAAAATCAAATCTAACTTAATCTAAAATTAGGCTCACAAAACTAATCTAATTTAAATTAACTAACACAAAACTTAATCTAATTTAAAGCTAAACAAAACAAAAAATAAAAAAATACCTCTAGTCATGATTGCATGATACGTCCAAAATGGCCAAGCTGTGATTGCAAAATATATTCAAAATGGGCAGCATGATTGAAGGGCACATTCAAAATGGGAAAGTCTTTTGTTTTCTACAAACTCAAAACTTGCAGAAAATAGTAGGTGCCCTGGCAGGGAGACAACTCAAAGATATTGAAAAACATTATGCAAATAAGATTCAAAGTAAAAGTACTATAAATAGAATGGGGTAAGTGCACCAAGATGGTTCCCAAAAAAGGGGGGGCTTAAGCAGCCACTTTTTTTTGAAATAAGGAAATATTGACCTTGGACATGAAATTGAGGATAGCTATACTCAAAAATTTTAGATGGAACAAAAACAAGGACCATAGTGCTCCGAGTCTACTTTCTAAACTACTAATTTATTTTGAAAATGGTTGAGATTAAGGGGTTCAAAAGAGGGATGCACACAAATTGTTGTTGTTTTTGTCAGAAAAACATAACATAGCAACTCTTGTGTGACCCGAGCATGGTGAACTTTTTTGTAGTATTTTTAAAATCACTCTAGTTAGAAGTTAGATAACAGTATGTAGTAGGGATAGGATTTTTTTTGATAATTTTTTAATGAATATTTGATTTTTTATTAATTTTCTAAGTGGGCACTTCCTAAAAAGCAGAATTTTGGTCGTGCTCCCCCTAATTTTTTTTGAAACTAATAGATTTTTAATTTTTTTTTTAAAAAAAAAATTGTAGAATGGAGTCTAGTTTCTAAAAATGTAATTTATTTCAAATTTCGATGAACGGTTAATTTATAGCGAAAAAAATACCAAACACTACTTTTTGAAGAAAAACAGACATACAAAGAAAAGAAATTATGGATGAAAGGCTTAACATTGTTAGAAAGTGAAAAAAATTACATCATTGGAAAGCTAATAAAGAACCTAACATTACCCATGTGTTTGATTTTCTTGATATTAAACCAGATGCAATCTTGATGTGAGCATGAACCCGATTATGTGAAAATTTGTTAAATTTGGAAAAAACATGTCTTTGGTCTTTGGGAATGCCCTCCAAGCCTTTGGGTTGGTATTCCAAGGCAAATACCAAAGCTAAGGCTCGGGGATTCTCAAAAGAAAAATATAATGTGAGCGCGTTATAATGCGCTCGCGTTATATTTTTCTTTTGACATTTTCCCTCTTCAGGGAGCATTACTAGCAACAAATACCACGCTCGCATTATGTCTTCCTTTAGTTAAATGCCACTTTATTGAATGTTTGTCAATATGTTTGTATGTTTGTATGTATATGTATACTGGTGTGTCATGTATGTATGGTTATGGGAGAGAGGGTGGGAGTGGGAGAGGGTTTAGGGTGGTAGAGCATGGGAGAGAGTGGCAGAGTGGGAGATTGGGAGGGAGAGTGTGGGAGACAGGGTTGGAGAGAGTGGGTGAGTAGGAGATAGGGTTGGAGTGGGTTAGAGAGGGTGGGAGAGAGTTGGAGAGAGGGCTTCAGAGAGTGGGATAGGGGTGGGAGAGAATGGGATAGGGGTGGGAGAGTGGAAGAGGGTGGGAGATAGTTATTTGAGAGTGG
>VDFB02358134.1:49251177-49320475 GCA_007258455.2 Sequoia sempervirens
TGTTGGAGAGTGTGGGAGAGGGCTAGAGAGTGTTGTTGGAAGGGTGGGCAAGGGTGGGAGAGGGTTTTGAGATGAGTGGAAGAGGGTGGGAAAGGGTTGGAGAGGGTTGGAGAGGGTGAGAGAGGGTTGGAGAGAGTGTTAGAGAGTGGGAGATAGTGGGAGAGGGTGGAAGATTGTAGGAGAAAGTGTTAGAAACGTTAGGAGAGGGTGGGATATGGTGGAGATTGTGGGAGAGAGTAGGGAAGGTTGGAGAGGGTTGCAAAGTGTAGGATAAGGTGGGAGAGAGTGTGGGAGAGGATGTGAGAGGGTGGGAGAGGGTTGGAGAGGGTTAGAGAGGGTATCTCTCACTCCCTCTCTCTCTGAAGTATCTCCCTCTCTCTCACTCAATGCCTCTAGCTCTCTCCCTAGTACCCTTAATCCTCTACCCTATAAATGTACCATCTAAAACTTAAAAAAACCAAATTTATCATAATGTGAGCGTGTTATTAACTAGTAGAGATATGTCCATATAGGATTAAATAATGCACTCGCGTTATAATGAGAACATGTTATTTATTGCACTAAAAATGGTTAAAAGTCACAATATACCTGTGATGTCGGCCCACATTCTATAGATTCTCCTAGTTCTACACGTGCTCCAACAAAAAATAGCTTTTTGGTGATTGAGTGAAGTGTGCATGCATGATTTTGAGATTCCACCACCTTTTGAATGTTCCTTCCATCACCTTTGCATGAAATAACAGATTTTTCACATTGAGAGACATATAATATCAATTGAAGTTTGAATTATAGTGATAATTGATATAGAATTGAAATTTGGAGGGGAACAAGCTTTTGAAGAAGTCAAATTTTTGAGGAGTTTGAGGAAGGAAGAAGCAAAGGCTGCATAATTGGGTAGAACTCCTCGATTTGAAACTTTTCTTTTTAGGTATGTGAAATCTTTCTACATTTTATATCATTCTATTATGGCTTGCGGTGGATTGCAACGAATGCTAGTATGTCAACATATGGAAAGCACATATGAGGTGGGACAAAAACGAGTAGAGTTCATGAAGTATAAAACAGTGGCATATGGTACAAAAGATGGGTTTGAAGCAAAAAGGTGTGAGTTGGTTATTCAGAAAATTCCAGTGTATCAGTTCATGTCCATGTTTCGTGAGAATCTAGTGTATGAGTATGCAAGGCATACCCATAGAGCCCAATGGCTAGACACACAATTCAAGCTATGCAAGGACACCTTTCCACTTGGTAGCATAGTATCAATGGTTGACTTTGTAGAGAACTACACTCTACACCCACAGCGTGAGGTGCAGTCACAGTATTACAACTCCACACAGGTTTCGATATTTGTGCACATAGCATTCATACATGCAGCTGATAGTATAGAGGACAAAAGGAAGGTATTGAGGGAGTATCACTTTTATATTAGTGATGATCACACACATTCTCCAGAGTTCATGCAAGGTTGCTTCTAGATGCTCTACAACCATTTGGATCAGAGGGGCATATCATACGGTCGGCATATAATATGGTCAGACAACTGTGCAGCATAGTTCAAGAATGCATGCATGTTCTACTAGTTGTGCAGGATGCATCTCACTACACGTGTTCAACATATGTGGAACTTTTGTGAAGCCGGACATGGAAAGGGGGAGCATGACGGTGCAGGAGCATGTGTGAAAAGAGCATTAGCATAAGAAGAGTTAAAGTATCAAGACAGTGCATAGTTGACAGATGCAAGATCAATTGTAGAGTGGTGTAATGCTTCGATGGGTCCAGGTAATGAAGGTACATCTTCAGTTCGTAGATTTTTTTGGTTGATGGATAATACTAACATTGCACCATATGAGGATTGTTGTACACTAACAGGATTGAGTGAGTTACACTCTTTCCTTAGCTCAAATGCAGGTTCATGGAGTATCGATACACGTAAGATGGCATGCTTTTGTTTTTCATGTACAATGCAAGCCTGGAATGATTGTGAGTCAGGGGAGTGGGTTGACAAATGGTTGACAAGTTATCTTAGCCCACTTCACACATATCACCCTCCAATGGCATTGGAACTAATACAGATGGAATCGTCTGTCAACTTTGACCATGTATCAGATCTAGTTCAACCAGGTAATATATCTACTTGCTTAGTATTTGAAATTCCATATTGTTATCTTACTTTGTATCAATGTATTCATAATGTTGACTAATTTCAAGAGATATGCCGCACATATAAATGCAGGGCATGTTTATGTTGTTATTGCAAATGAAGACAACGAAGAAGGTATAGACTATTACTTGTGTCTTTGTGTTGAGGCAAAAAAGAAATTGGAAGCCCCAATTGTAGATGGAGAAAACATTGAATACCCTATAGGATCAGTTTTTGTTACTGGAACGTGGCTCAGAAGGTACCCACATAAGAGTGTTAAACATTGGTTGTTTGAGAAATTTGACATGCATCGTAAGATTCTTCATTACTTAAACCTTGTCACAGAATCCAATGTTCGTTTGACCAAATATAAGGGTAGACCTTTGAACAAGACCTTGTGGAAGGTCTGTGAGTCTGACCATGAGGCAATACTTGACACAATAAAGAGTAGAGCAGACCTGGATGGTTCATTGGATTAATTTGTAAGTATATGCACAACTGTTCTTATTAATTTGTAAGTTTATGCACAATTGTTCTTATTAATTTATACTTGATGGTAAAATTTGTTAGTAAGTCTCATTTTTTTATGTTAATAAATGCATGTTTAATGTCTTCCCATTCTTGTAGTTTCGAAGGCGTCTGGAATTATGCTCTGATGGATGTTTATACCCTGCTCCAAAGCTCCCATTTTGGCATAGGTTATGGAATTTGGCTTCAAACTTGCTAATTGCATTTGCTTGAAAGTTTCTAAAGCATTTTCAGCAAATCCATTTTGTGTATATCCTTTAATCATCATATGCCATGAGATGGCATCTCTTTCAGGAATTTTGTCAAACAGTTCACAAGCCTTGTGTATGCTTCCACATTTTGCATACATGTCTACTAGGGCAGTTGCAACTACAACATCTAACCAAATTCCTCTATTATTTATTCTTTGATTGATGTTCATACCTTGTTCCAAAGCCCCCATTTTGGTACAAGTAGGAAAGATGTTGGCAAAGGTTGTGGAATTTGGATTTATACCTACCAATTGCATTTGCTTGAAACTTTCTAAAGCATTTTCAACAAATCTATTTTGTGCATATCTAGCAATAATTGCAGTCAATGAGATGACATCTCTTTGAGGCATTCTGTCAAAAAATTTGCATGCTTTCTCTATGCTTCCACATTTTGCATACATGTCTACCAAATCATTAGTCATGAATTAGGATGAGTCTTTTAGATTACCTGAGTCAATAGTGTGAAAATTGCAATCTTGCACAAATGTTGCTCTTCTAGCCTATGAAGGCAAAACAACTCAAATTTGTATATGAACATGCAATATTGATGTCTTGATGATGTAATAAGGTTTTTTCAGGGTCATTTGAATGGATTTTTGGGTCTTAGATGATAGGAGTCAAAATTGCTTCAAAAATGCAATGTTGTCATAGTGTAATTTGTGTAAACTCATCATTTAAGTTGTAAATACCTTAACCAATGGCTCCCTCTTTCAAAAAATAGTTGAGGGTCATTGGAAATGATGTGTAAAATTTTATAAGGCCTCCTTTTGGTTAGGGCAGAAGGTTGATTGGAAGTTTGAAGCATTTGAATATTAAAAAAACTCTATTTTTCTTGATTTTCCAGCAGTTTTGACTATTCCTTCAATTGGTACGACCTGCAGCAGCATTGTAAAGCCCTATAATGAATATGGTTTGATAGAGGGTAGAGAATAATTTATTTTGGTAGGGATTTGAATTGATTTCATTAAGTATTAAGAATTTTACTTCAATTTTAGTGAAAGAGGGTCTGAAACCCTACCAAACAAGGGTTTGGTCACCAAAATGGTCATAATTCCCATTTCCACTGTGGGAAAAATGTAAAACTTAGTAGAATGTTAGGTTTAGGGCCCTTCTTCATGTTCAAATTTGTTTCAGAGTGAAATATGGAGGTTTGCAAAAGTTATTTGATGCCCTAGGTTAGTTTTTCCCTTGTAAATGCATGAAAATGGTCTTTAAAATGCACTTTTCATAATTTTCTTAGTATTTGTGCAATACTAATGAATGAAAAGCATGGAACAGGTCTTGGGGAACCTGTTAGAATATTTTAAAGGAATTATGGGTGTTTGGGTGTGCCTTGAAAGGTTGAACACTTCCTTATGCAGGCCTAGTTAAGCCTCATTTATGGCTTGTAAGTCAATATTTTGATACATTTATGGTGGGTGTTTGATCCTATGCTTTTGGGAACTTGTGGAGGATATTTTTAGGAGTCTAAAATAATGTTTCATTTTCTTGTTAATTCCTTTAATCATTTTTTATTTTGACTATCCTATTGGTGAATGTTGCAAAGTTACATGGGCTTGTGTAGGAGCGATGGAAGAAAGGATGTTTTTGGGAACAAGGTCTATTTGTTTGGTAATTTTCTATTGTGTGAAGAGTTTTTACATCATCCCCAAGTCATGTTGAGATGTTTGATTATGTGATTCAAGTTGAGTGATCAAGTTGCATTGTTGAGTGATCAATTCAATCAAAAACAACAATGGCAAAGTCTACCCTTTCAAGGTTTTATGAATGGAAAGAGAGTCCAAATTGTAAGGGAAACAAGAATTTGTTAAATGAATGTCAAGTTGAGTGTGGATTGAGATTTTTCTTCCTTTTCTCTGCATCACATTAAGCCAGTTTGGAACACATCTCAAATTGGACATTAGGTCCTTTTAAAGTCATCTATTTCAAATTAGGACATTAAGTCCTTTCAAATTGGAACACATCTCAAATTGGACATTAAGACTAGTGATCTTGCCATTATCATCTATTTCAGTTTAAATTCCCTTGGAACACCTCCTCTAAATGCTATATCCTTCCATTCAATGGTGTGTTTCAAATTGTGTTTGTATGATGCCTTGAATTATCAAAAGGTTTCTTAATAGGTCTTTGAAACCCTTTCTTCTCTAACATTTTTCTATTCATTGACTGTCATACTTAAAATATTCCTTCAAATTCCTTCAAGGTGTCTAGGAATGATGATTTAATGGTGAAAATTCAAAGAGAAGATTCTGGAAATGTGTGGAAGTCAATTTTTCAAGAGGGCCTAGTTTTTGGAGCAATTTCGTGAGGGTTTTGTGTTTGAGCATGTTAAGGGTGTCATAGGATATTAAAACATGGAAAATAATTGGTTTGGGAACAATTTAAGATACCATAGAAAGTTTCATGGTCAGGTGATAAGTTTTGAATAGGGTTGCTTTGGAAAAGGGGGCTATTTAGGCTAGTTTTGGTGGGATAGCAGATTTTTGAAAGGTTTGGTCTAAAAAAAGTGCTATCAAGATTTTGGTATGTTGTGTAGCATCAAAAGAAACACCTAATTCAATCATTATTTTGGTGAGTCTTTTGGAAAAGTTGTTAGAAAAGTAAAAAAAACCATCGTTGGAGGCCTAGTTGGCTGGAAGCCTAGTCAAGGTGGAAAAGTGGGTTTTTGTTTGAGTCAGAGGTTTGGGGCTTTGAAAACATTCAAGACAATTTTTTTTGTGTCCCTTAAGGGCATTCCAAGGTTTTTGGTCCATAGGAGAAAGATTGGAGTCATAAGTGCACTTTGAGGCTTCTTTCCTTAACGTTGTTTAGAACATGGTTGATATTACTTCATTGAAAAAACCTTCAAGCCTTTGAGTTCGTTTTTGAGTCCCATATCCTCTACATCATAGTGGTATCAGAGTAGTAAGTAGGTCCTTTAGGGATTGAAGAATCAGCAATGGCACCTAAAAATCAGTTAGCAAGAGAGTTGGAGGAGTTGAGTGAAACCTTGGAAAGGGAGAGAAGGGAAAGAAGAGAACAAGAAGCAGAAAGAGAGTAGGCTAAAGCAAGGGAAGAGAGGCAATGGAGAAGGGAGAGAGAAGCTATGCAGGCTAGAATCAATATCCTTGAGAGAAATAGGAAAAGAGAACAAGGAGAACAAGAAGACAATGATGAAGAAGAAGAGTGATAGGGAGGGGGTTGGAGGAATCAATCACAGATTCCTACTCTAGGTCTTGCTTGCAAGACCTCCTTGGTGTTTTGTTTCACCACCTTAACCTATAGGACCATTCTCAAGTTTAGGTACCCCTAGTCTATCTGGCCAACCCCACTTCTATCATAATTCCATCTACCAAATTAACCTTGGTGCAATGCTTCAACTCTTCCATAGCCCTTAATCTACCCTAAAGGCTAATCTATCCTCAACACTCCATGATTTATTGTAGGGGTGTAGAGATGTCTTCAATGGCTTCAAACCAACCTCATAGGGTTCTTGAAGGTTCACCAAAACTCCACCTTTTCATCACTTTCACCAAACCCTCATCTAGGGTTAAGAAGGCTACTAGTCCATGACCCCTAATTAGGTCTCCATCACCAAAACAACTGGTTATTACTCAAACATTTCAAAATACCACCTCAATATTTATTTGAGGTCCTTGTCCCATATGAACACCTCTCAAATATTTTTGAGGTCCTAAGCTTTAACTGTCCGTACAATGCTTAAACTTGAAAATGGTCATTTCCTAGGGTTTTAAGCCATTTTCTGGCTATTTTCAAACTGTCAACTTGTTCTCACATCAATTGAACTGATCGAGCTTTCTCCTTCATGTTGGAACTAGGTAAGACACTTGCCTACCTCCTCCAAAAAGCAATTTATCAAGAACTGGTCACCCCTGCAAGTTATGTGCTCTGCACTTCTTGTCTTCCCTAGCCGGACTCTTCCTGGCTTGCCTAGGGCAAGACTTTGGCAACAACTCCTGTGTTCACACAAACCCTAAACCCTACCATATTTACACACATGGAGTCTAGTCACTATTCCCAAAGGGCCATACAATTTTTATGGTGGGAAAGTGATCTAAACCTCCATTTTCTCAAGACAGCCTGGTTCAGACGAACAATAGTGTGGAATCCAACTTATTTACAAATAGTGCTTGAAAATGAATAAAACGACTATCTAATGATACACAAAGCTTGTAGAAACACCACTCTACATCCTACATAGGTCTTGATGTTATATCAATTCATTAAAGCTTCAAGTCCCCTAGGAGGTTGGTTTGAAGCCATTAAAGACATTCCCACACCCCTGCAAGAACTAATGGAGAGTTGAGGATAGGTTAGCCTTTAGGATTGATTAAGGGCTAAGGAAGAGTTGGATCATTGCACCAAGGTTATCTTGGTAGATGGAATTGTGATAGAAGTGGGCTTGGCCAAATAAACCAGGGGTACCTATATTTGAGAAGGGTCCTATAGGTTAAGGTGGAAAGCCAAAACACCAAGGAGGTCTTGCAAGCAAGATCTAGAGCAGGAATCTGTGATTGATTCCTCCAACCCCCTCCCTATCAGAAACACAAGAATACCACTTTCTTTAACTAATCTCCTCCCTTCTTCCAAAGTGATTCTATAAGCATGAAAATCTATTTATTAGATAACTTGTTGAGTGACCTCTTCATACGTAGATGGGTCAACTCCTTTTCATTATCCAATTTTTCATTAAGTTCATTTTTCTTCACTTTGATGATGAAGTCTCTAAAGTCATTTGTAGTAACAAAGGTATCATCATCCATGAACTAGCAACAAGCTAATACTTTGACATCATCGGGAACAGAGTTCCCATCATAAAAATTAACTACTAGCCTATTTTTAGGAACTTGTTCATCACCTTGATTGATTTGGGGAGAAGGGAAGTGTTAGTTCACTTCCTCATCTCTAGGAACATTCTTCATAGTATCCTCTTGCACACTCTCCCTTTCTTTTGGATTCTTTGAATAATCAACCAGGGGTGCATCAAGAGTTTGCATTGATTGGCTGTGAGCAACTTGTGCTGATGATTGTATTGACAAAGCTTGTTGTTGAACAAGTTGTTCAAATTCCATCCCTTTTTCTCTTGCTCTGCCAATTTCATCATGCTGGAAAAATTCCCATCTGCCATGGCAACAAACATCTTCTCCATCATTTCCATGGGACTTGTGTACTTTGCAAAGGAATAACATAAGCATGATTATTTTTATCCTCTTCTATTTTGTTTGGACCATGAACATCCATTTCCTTTTCCTTTCTCTGACCTCCTTATTAGTTTTGAGGTTCCTTATCACATCATTAGATGCATGGAAATGATGGTAGATATGAGATCTACCCCTCTCTACCCTCATTTTACTGATATACCCTTTAGGATCACAACTCATGGCAATGTCTACTTTCATTCCATAAATAGCCTTGATCAATAGCTATGCAGGCTAGGATCAATAGCCTTGAGAGAAATAGGCGAGGAGAACAAGGAGAACAAGAAGACAATGATGAAGAAGAAGAGCATGTGTGGGTAACTCAAAGACAACTAGTAGATGAGATAGAAGACCCTGAGGAAAGGAAGTTCATAAGATTGTTGAAAGCAGCACAAGGTCATGGAGGAAAGAGTCACATAGAGTTGCCTATCTATCAGGGGAAGATGGATAGTGAAGAGGTGTTAGGATGGTTTGATGCCTTAGAAAACTATTTTGAGTTTGAAGAGATGGAAGAAGAGAGGAAGGTTAAGTTTTCTAAGACAAAGTTGAGAGGTACAACACTGACATGGTGGACTAGTTTTCAGAATGATAGGATGGCTAGAGGGTTGGCAAAAGTTTCTATATGGGAAAGGATGAAGAGTTTGGTCAAGGAACAATTTTTACCATCGGATATTTGATCCATTTCATGAAAGAATGTTGTTGTGACTTGTGAAATGGATCAATGCTTACATGTATAATACAGATCTAACAGAATAATGTGCAGGAAGGAGGAATGATAGGGTGTACACCAAGATTTCATATTGAAAACTACATGAAAATGATGCCTAAAGTGTAGCATCAGGAGATCTACCTTAATGAGGGGCATGCTTTTGAGTTGAAGGTGTTTAGGAATGATGATTTAATGGTGAAAAGTCAAAGAGAAGATTTTGGAAGTGTGTGGAAGTCAATTTTTCAAGAGGACCTAGTTTTTGGAGCAATTTCGTGAGGGTTTTGTGTTTGAGCATGTTGAGGGTGTCATAGGAGATTAAAACCTTGAAAATACTTGGTTTGGGAACAATTTAAGATATTGTAGAAAGTTTCATGGTCAAGTGATAAGTTTTGAATAGGGTTGCTTTGGAAAAGGGAGCTATTCAGGCCTAGTTTTAGTGGGACAACATATTTTTGAAAGGTAGGATAGTCTAAATAAAATCCACCCACAAGCCTATACCAGGCTCAAACTACTGAATTTAGACAACTATGATATGCCTCTACAAGACCCCAAAGTCTCACTTTTTGACAATGGATGGAAGAACAACCATGGACCAATGTATCACTGTCCCCAAGAGGCTTAATTTGCTGATCACACTAGGATTTTGATTACCTAGGCTCACCCCTTTCACCCCAAAGCCCTGATTTAGATTTGTACAGACTAATTACAACCATTTCCATCACTCCTAAGTGCCTCTTTAAGAAAAATCCACATAAAACAAGCAAAACTAATTGCATGTTTGGGGTTCTTTAGAAGCAAAGAAGTTGGGACAGCAAGAATGTGTTCCAAAACAAGTGTATCTAAAATTGATATATGTTTTTAATGCCTAAACTGGGTACCCTAAAATTTATTTATCTTGTAAAGATTCATTTTGGTTTGCATGTTACACCCAATTTAGTTTTTTAGCACTTAAAAGCAAATTTGGTCGTCTAGTGCAAGCAATTTTCGTTCTGCAACTTGTGAAACCAAATGGACTATTCCAACACATTTAAATAGGCATGTTTATGCTAGGTATGGTCCTATTTCATACCCAAACACGCGGAATTTCTCTGAGCTATGTTCAACTAGATCGATCCCTTAAGGGTCCAAAGCGTAAAAATGGCTGCAAACTTCAGCATGAGGTTACTCGGACACCGTGATGCTTAGAAACTTATCGTCTAATTCTATGGGATTATGTTGGTCCCCTCTACAATAACCTCTCTTGGTTTTTGTTATCTCGGAGTGGTTTTCCCGTGGTATCCAATTTTCAGTTGATGGAAAAAGTATCATATGGAAGCAGTGGAAAGTTGCAAGGTGGTGCAATTTTTGTTCTGCAACTCGTGTGACCAAACAGACTGTTCCAACGCGTTCAAATAGGCGTTTTTACGTTAGGAATGGTCCTCTTTCACACCCAAACACGCGGAATCACTCTGAGCTATGTTCAATCGGATCGATCCCTTAAGGGTGCAAAGGGAAAAATGGCTGCAAACTTCAGCACAAGGTTACTGAGACACTGTGACACTTAGAAACTTCTCATTTGATCCTGTAGGATCACGGTGGTCCCCTCTACAATAACCTCTCTCAGTTTTCATTATCTCAGAGTGGTTTTCCCATGGTGTCCAGTTTTCAGTTGATGAAAAAAGTGTCAAATGGAAGTAGTGGAAAGTTGCAAGGTGGTGCAATTTTCATTCTACAACTCGTGTGACCAAATAGACTGTTCCAACGCATTCAAATAGGCATGTTTATGCTACGAATGGTCCTTTTTTGCACCCAAACACATGGAATCACTCAGAGCTACGTTCAATTGGATCAATCCCTCAAGGGTCCAAAGGGCAAAATGGCTGCAAACTTTAGCATGAGGCTACTTAGACACCGTGATGCTTAGAAACTTCTCATCTAATCCTATGGGATTGCATTGGGACCTTCTACAATAACCTCTCTCAGCTTTGGTTATCTTGGAGTGGTTTTCCCGTGGTGTCCAGTTTCCTTCGATGGAAAGTGTCAAATGGAAGTAGTGGAAAGTTGCAAAGTGGTGCAACTTTTGTTCTGCAACTCATGTGACCAAACAAACTATTCCAACACGTCTGAATAGGAATTTTTATGCTATACATGGTCCTCTTCCTCAAGACTCCAAACACACCTAATCGCCCAGCCACGCTCAACCGGGACGATCCCTTAAGGGTCCAAAGGGCAACATGGTGCAACTTCAACATGAGGTTACTCAACACCGCGATGCTTAGAAACTTCTCATCCGGATCCTATAAGATCACGCGGTCCCCTACACAACCTATCTCGTTTTGTTATCTTGAAGTGGTTTTCCGCGGTGTTTAGTTTTCGATGGAAAAAGTGTCGATGGAAGTAAAGCGGAAAGCCGCGCGGTGTAATTTTCGTCAAGTAACTGTGACCAAACGACTATTCCAACACGCTCAAATAGGCATGTTTACGCTTAGAATGGTCTCTTTCACACTCCAAACACGCGGAATCTCCGAAAGCTAATACGCTCAACCGTGACGATCCCTTAAGGGTTTGAGTGTAGTATGTTGAAATAGGCCACCCTCCTATTGTTCTGGCCGGTCTCGCTGATATGGCCTCGATGTAACTTGAATTGTGGTAGTTTGAATGGTCGGGCTTGAGTGGTTTGAAATTTTTGTATTGCATCGGGCTTGTTGCTTACTATTATGTTTTGATAGATTTTTTCCAAGCATCCATAGCTTGTTCAAAGCACTCTATTGTAGGCTTAGCCATAGCAAAGAAGGCAATGAACCGCTTGATAAAATTTTGATAGACATGTATGAAAAAATGTTAGAATAGACAAGGCGTTGAACTCTTCTTTAGGGAATACTAAAGAAATGTGGTTTCATGGTGATGGAACGACATGATGAATTCCATGACAAGCAAATTGCTATGGATTGTCATGGCATTCCATCACCATTGAGACCACATTTCTTTGAGGCTTTTTTCAAACATTTTTCTGCATTTTCTATGCTATTGCTTATTTTATGCTTTGATAGATTTTTTCCAAGCATCCATGTAGCTTTTTGGAAGCACCTATTTTAGGGCTTTCAACCATAGCAACAAGGAGGCTAATCCTGCTTGATATTCCACCACCATGAGACCACATTTCTTTGACTCATTTTTTCAAAACAATTCATTCCCTTGTCTATGCTATTGCTTACTATTATGATTTGATAGATTTTTTATCAAGCATCCATAGCTTGTTCGAAAGCACCTATTTTAGGCTTTTAGCCGTAGCAAGAAGGCAATGAACTGTTTGATAAAATGCTTTGATAGACATGTATGAAAAAGTTAGCATAGACAAGGCAGTGAACTCTTTAAAAAAATGCCTCAAAGAAATGAGGTCTCATGGTGATGGAATGCCATGACAATCAAATGCTTTTGATTGTCATGGCATTCCATCAAGTCATGAGACCTCATTTCTTTGAGGCATTTTTTCAAAGAGTTCACTACCTTGTCTATGATATTGCTTACTATTATGCTTTTGATAGATTTTTTCCAAACATGCATAGCTTGTTCAAAAGCACTTCTTTTAGGCTTTCAGCCATAGCAACAAGGCAATACTTGAACTATTTGACAAAATGCTTTGGTAGACATGTATCAAAATCGTGGTAGTATAGACAAGGTAGTGAACTATTTGAAAAAATTCCTTTAAAGAAATGTGGTCTCATATAATGCCAGCGACAAGCAAATGCAATCAAGTAAATGCCTAGTTATTATTTATGCAATGTGAAGCAATTGCATAACCGCTAGGTTGACTTTGTAAAAACTATATTGTAATTGAAATTTTGTCATCTATTAGCATCTAGTTATTAGTTATACAATGTGAATCAATGCTTTGAGTTTGAAAGATGTGCAATGCAATGTAATCAACGCTATGAATATAAACTACAAAATTATAAATTAAAGTTTAAAACATAAAAATGTCAAGTGTTTACAATCAGCCATTATTGATCATTGATCAATCTGAAAAGTGTGAACATTTTTCTGTGTGGAAGGCAAACAAGAAAAAAGTGGTTCAAAAATGAGGAATTTTTCTTTTGCACCAAATGAGAAATATTCACAATATGTGCTAGGAAGGAATAAGTCCATAAGATCGAGTATGCAAGAAGTGAGAATTGCAAAATTGGCTTACGTTTGACTTCCAAACCCAAATTTTCACACTTTTTGATGTTCCAACGTAAGTCAAAAAGTATATGTGTAAGTTGTAAATTATACACTTGAATACATGTAACTCATATCTATTGAACCATGAATTTATAATGCAAATATGGACACCATTGATAAAAAAGATTTGTATTAATCAAATAGCCATGTACGCATGTACATCAATATATGTCAATATAAGTATAAAATATAGTTACAAAAAAGCCATATAGGGTTATGAGAATGCCATATAGGCATACAATGTCAAATATATCAAATACAAAATATGTACAAAAATAGCATACAACAAAGGGCTCTACATTCAAAATTCATTTCTCTCCATGCTCTGGTTCAAATACAATTTTCTTTCCCTTTCCTGGGTGACCCGATGGCGATAAATCTGTCACCCGCTTCTATTGAGGAGTGCTCCTGCTACTCCTCCTAGGGTTTAGCTCCTGGTCAAGTTTCAACTGTTACAATAAGAAGTAAAGACACTAATATATAGAAATTACATTATAAAAATTAATATATTTAACAAAATTTAATCACTTACAACCATCTGTTGATCACTCTCCTTGATGGAAATATTTGCACGCCAATGCTCAGGCATGCTTGAGCCCTGTATAAACCATCCGAATAGGAATTAAACTACGAATCAATAATGGTTTGATTTTTTCACTAGAATTAGTTCATCTATAAAAATGAATGTAAATTGAAATTTAGTAATTTTCCTCATACCTCCCCTATCAGAGCCATCAAGGATTGTATTGCAGTAGAAACACCAATATCCATTGCCCTTGTTATGTTTGGCAGTGTTTCTCTCACCAACATCTGAAAATAAAACAACAAATTATTCAATCACAAAATAGTTATCGAATTTGAAGTAATGCTTTGAGTTTGAAAGATGTGTAATGCAACCTAACCAACAATATGATTATCAATTTATTAAAAAGCAATAACCTGGGACAATCACATTGAAAAACAAAAGACCCTTTAGGACAAATTTTAAGTGAAAAAGCGTCAAAAGACAATGTAAAATATGACAACCAATATGAGAAGAAGAGATGATCTAGTCAAAAGGAGCTTTGATAGTAGCCAACTGAGTTAAGTATGACAAATCCAAGTATCACTGTTGCAAGGAATGGAGTAAGAGCTAAATAAAGATACAGCGAGAATAAAAAATGATGGAGCTAACTTGTCAAGGGCCTATTCTTCAAAACCCTTATTAAATGCTTGTCATAGTTTAAGATATGCAATAAATGTTTGACAATGGAATTAACCTTTTGAGGATGACAGTGATTAAATTGAGGTCTCCTTTTACCATGAAAAGACTGAATATTCTTTCTTTGGCCTATCATTATTATTTTTAAGTTTCCTCACTTGAGTTAAATATAATAGTCAAGTTTTTATACCAAAGATGATAGAGAAAAAAATCATGAAAAGGAGAATATGATGGTGATCAATGACAAGGCAGTGGCACATTTGACAGTCGAAAGAGTAGAGGAATGCATAGTGAACATCATGGTACAACTTATGATATAAATTAAGCCACATGGTTGATGTGTTTGAATCCTTGCATCTAAAGGAAATTTTCTTAACATAAATACCGCTAGAGAATTTCAATGTTGCCATTGTAGCTGGCATTAAAGCTAGCACCGCAACACAGCACTATCCTTATATACACCTCGCCCATCTTGTTGATCGGGCTTGTAACACTCTCGGGATGGTGGTCGTGATGAAATCTAATTTATGATTCCTCTTCTTACATTAGAGGGTTCATATCCTTGATCCTGACTCTTCTTAAATTATTAGAATCAAAATCACTAGCTTCCATATTCAAAAATTCCCAACCAACATTCTCAAGCAATAAATTCCATTATCTAGATCATCACATCAGTCTACAAAATGGGCTGCCACCAAGTTCATTCTACTACAATACTAAATCCATGGGAGTTCATCCATTCCTTGATTATTTCTTGACACTTACAGGGACATGTGAACAATAAAAGCATAGGGATTTTGGAAAGCGAACTCCATGAAAACCAAGCTCTCTAAATGGTATATAAAACTCTAGTTCAAAATATTTTAGATGAGGTTGCTCCCATAGCTCTCTTACTCACTTGAAAAATCCTTGAAACTATGTATTGATTTTATTTTTCTTGTTCCTCTCTTGTTGTTCTTCCTTAATTTCATTGGTGCAGGAGCACCTAGGAAGCAATAGAGAGCACACTAGGAAAAATGTGGAAGTATAGAATGAGTTTATGACTTAGATGTATGCCTTCAGGAATTTTTGTGGTTGGTATGATGTTTTCTAATAAGGTCATGTTGACCATGGGTGAGAAACAAAAAGGTTCTAGTCCAAAGTTTAGGAATGGAGGTTTTTGCAATTATTGACAATTTTTGCAAAAACATGCTCCTTTTGTGTTTGAGTGGCCAAGAAGGGCCCATTGGAAAAATAACTATTGGGAAAGCATATTTAAAGGTTTCCTCGACCTTTGTGCAAGGTTGAAAGTATGTTTGTATGGATTGTTTTGTTGGAAATTGAAGGAAAACAGTTTTTTGAGTGAAATTTTCTATTTTTTGGTCTGAAAGAAGGCTCTAATGGATTAAATCTGGTTTTGTGTTGTGTGTAGGATGTAGAATAAATATAGTACAAGTTTTTTGTAGCCTTTAGATAGTTCTTTCAATCGTTTTCTTGTCTCTTTGTAAATATTTTGGTTTCTTTGTGCTTGCTAGCCTGAAACAGGCAGTGTTGAGTAAATGGGGTGCTAGAGCACTTTTCCACCGTACAAACCATACAGCCTTTTGGAAATAGTGCCTAGACACCATGCTTGTACATATGTTAGTTGGTAGGTTTTTTTTGAGTGTAGGAGTTGCTAGCAAAGTGATGTCCTAGGCGAGCCAGTGCACGTCCGACTAGGAAAATCTTGTTGTGCAGGTTACAAATCTTGTAGGGGTGCTGGGCCATTGAGGATTTTCTTCTTGGAGGAGGTAGGGTGGTGTGTTACCTTGTTACTACATGAAGGAGGAGGCTCCATCTATCCATTTGGTGTGTAAACAAATTGGAAGTTTGCTAACTGTCAAGGGAAGGCTTAAAACCCTAGTTTTTGCTCCATTTCATGTTTGAGCTTTGTACGGACAGTGGAAGGCTGAGACCTCAAGAATCTTTAAGTGTTTTCCATGTGAACCAAGAACCTTGGAAAAAGAGTGGGAAGTCATTTTGATATTTGTGAGTTTTAACCTATTTTGTAGGTGAAGGAGACCTAATAGGGGCTCAAGGGCTACTAGCCTTTCAAACCCTAGTAAAGGATTGGTGAGAGCGATGGGAAGTTGAAGTCTTGGAGGTTGTTCAAACACCTTTGGAGGATAGTTTGAAGCCTTTTAAGACTTATCAGTACCCCTACAAGAGTTGATGGAGTGTTGAGGAAGATTGTTCTTTAGTATAGTGTAAAGGCTAAGGAAGAGTTGTGGCAATGAACCAAGGTGGACTTGGTGGTTAGAGTTTGTGATAGAAGAGGGGTTGGTCAGACAAACCAGGGGTGCCTACTCATGAGTAGGGACCTATAGGTTAGATTGGTGAAGCAAAGCACCAAGGAGGCCTTTCAAGGAAAGGCCTAGAGCAAGAATCAATGATTGATTCCTCCAACCCCTCTCCCTATTAGATTGGTATCAGAGCAAGAAAAAGATTTGGGATTGATCTTGTATGTCAGAGACAGAGTCTAGTGGTTCTAGCATCATGGTGACAAATGCTGAGTTGGCCAAGAGGTTTGAAGAAACAGAGGAAGACAATAGGGTATTGAGAGAGATGTTAGACCAACTTAAGCAAGCACCTAATGTTATGCGGTTTGATTGAAGAATAGCAAAAGAAGAAGAGGTTGCAGAGGAGGATAGAATCCATGAACCTAACCCTATATTGAAGGAGGATCCCTTCTTGAAAGCATTGAAGGCTTTGAGTGGAAAAGCACTTGAAGGAGTACCACTGTTTAGTGGAAAGATGGAGGCTGATTTAGTTATGGATTGGATAGAGGGAATGGAAAACCATTTTGAGTGTGATGGAGTCACTGAAGCACAGAAGGTAAAGGTGGCTAAATCAAGACTAAGAGGTTCTACCTTAACTTGGTGGAAATTCATTTAGATAGAGAGGGAGAAGGAAGGAAAGTAGCCTATCTCTACTTGGAAGGGAATGGTTGCCAAGGTGAAAGAAGCATACCTACCTGAAGACTATGAAATTTAGTTGCATAAGAGGAGATAGAGTTTGAGGAAAAGAGATCAGGATGTGAGTTCTTATACTAAGGAGTTTCAAAGACTTTGCATGAGGTCCAATGTCACAAAGGATGAAAGTATCAAGGTGGCAAGGTATCTCAATGGTTTGAAGTGGAACATTCAAGAGGAGATGGTTCTCTTAAGCCCCAAAATAGTGCACCAATGTTATCAATTGGAATTAAATATTGAAGAGAGGAGTAAGAGGAAGCAAGATCAGACTTCTAAGGGCAGAGGCAAAGGTAGAGATCAAAGAGATCAAAGAGGACAGTGTGGTGGCTACCAAGGTAGAGGCAATGACTAAAGAAACCAAGGAGAGTCAAAAAGCACAAAGCATGGAGGTGAAACATCTACAAGAGGTGGATATAACAGGGGTAGAGGACCTCAAGGAAGTTCAAACAAAGGAAGAGGAGTAGGTAGGAACAATTTTTATTTTGCAAACATGAAGTGTTACCATTGTAATCAAATAGGTCATCCTGCTTATAGGTGCCTGAAGAAAGCATCTTCATCAAGCAATGAAAAGAGAGTGGCTTATGCACAAGAGGACACCATGAGTCCTAAGGCATCTGAGGTCAGTCATATTGAATCTAAGGTAGGAGAGAATCTAATGTTCAACAGGGTTCTGATCAGACAACCGGTTAAAGAGGAACCAAAACAGAGGAGGGCTCTATTTAGAGTAAGGTGCAAGATACTTGGAAAAGTGTGCAAGGTCATAGTAGATTTAGGTTCAACAGACAATATCATATCAGAGGAGGCAGTAATGAAACTGAAATTAGAGAAGTCACCTCATACTAACTCCTACAAGGTCACTTGGCTAAACAAAGGGCAAAGTGTTTTAGTAAATGAGCAGGTAACGATGGAGTTTTCCATTGGAGGATACAAAGATAAGCTGATTTGTGATGTATTACCCATGGATGAATGCCATATTCTACTAGGCAGACCATGGAAATATGATAGAGGTTCCATATACGATGGGAGAGAGAATACAATCTCATTCAAGAAGGATGGGAAGACTTTTAAGTTGCAGTCACTGTCAGAAGAAGAAGAGGGACAATCAAAGGCACCAAACATCATGTTGAGTAGTGGGAAGGAGTTCCTTAACAATCTACATCAAGGAGGTGAAGGATATGTGGTTTTAATGCAGTCAAAAGATGAAGAAGAGACTAAAAAGACAGTCATACTAGAATCAGTCCAAAAGTTGCTAGAAAAGTATAAGGATATTGTCAGTGATGGTACACCTACAACTTTGCCTCCAAAGAGAGCTATAAGTCATCAAATTGACTTCATACCTAAAGCTTCATTACCTAACAAAGCAGCATACAAGCTTACACCAGATTAGAATCTTGAGGTAGCTAGGAAAGTGAAGGAGTTGTTGGATCAAGGCTTGATTCAAAAGAGTATTAGCCCTTGTGTAGTACCAGTGGTCTTAGCAACCAAGAAAGGAGGTAAGTGGAGACTTTGCACTGACTCTAGAGCAATAAATAGGATCACAATTAGGTATAGGTTCCCTATTCCTAGAATTGAGGACTTAATGGATTGTCTTGGAGGTGCACAATACTTCACCAAGTTGGATCTCAAGAGTGGGTATCATCAGATCAGAATTAAGGATGGTGATGAGTGGAAGACAACTTTTAAGACAAATGATGGGTTATATGAGTGGAGAGTGATGCCATTTGGTCTCTCCAATGCCCCTAGAACATTCATGAGGCTCATGAATGAAGTGCTTAAGGACTCTACAGGGATATTTGTGGTAGTGTACCTTGATGACATCCTCATATACAACAAGACAGTAGAAGAGCATTTGAAACATGTGGAGCAAGTTCTTAGAAGGTTGCAAGAAGAGAAGTTGGCAATCAATCTAGAGAAGTGTGAATTCTTTAAGCAAGAGCTAGTATATTTGGGTTTTGTAGTGTCCAAAGAATCATTGAAGATGGATGCAAGCAAGGTGGAAGCCATCCTAAACTGGCCTACACCAACCACAGGGACTGAGGTAAGAAGTTTCCATGGATTGGCTCAATTTTATAGGAAATTCATAAGGAATTTTAGTGGTATATGTGCACCAGTCTTAGATACAATCAAGGGTGGTTTAAAAACTAAGTTTGTGTGGACTCAAGAAGCTGAGAAAGGGTTTGAAAAATTGAAACAAGAGGTGGCAACTCAACCAATTCTCTTATTACCTAGCTTTGACAAGTTGTTCACTGTGGAATGTGATGCAAGTGGAGTGGTGGTAGGAGGAGTGCTTAGTCAAGAGGGCAGGCCTATAGCCTTCTTTAGTGAGAAGATCAATGAAGCAAAGAAGAAGTATTCAACCTATGACTTAGAACTTTATGCTTTGGTTCAGTCACTGAGGAAATGGAGGCATTATCTTCTACCCAAGGAGTTTGTAGTCTTTATTGACAATCAGGCACTCAGTTTTATCAACACTCAAGATAAGTTGAGTAATAGGCATTTGAAATGGATGGAATACTTCCAAGCTTTTACCTTCACCATCAAGCACAAGAAGGGACAACTAAACAAAGTGGCAGATGCATTGAGTAGGAGATTGTTGATAGTCCAAGAGATACAGATCAAGAGCATTGGCATAGAGAGTTTCAAGGATCTATATGGAGATGATGAAGACTTTTTAGAGGCCTATAAGGTATGTTTAACTTTGAGAACCATTTCTATAGCCAATAATTTGAATATACTTTGCAAAATGGGTTATTGTTTAAGGGAAATCAGTTATGTGTCCCAAGAGGTTCAATGAGGGAAAATCTGATTAGAAAACATCATTCCAACCACAAAAATGTCTGAAGGCATACATCTAAGTCATAAACTCATTCTATACTTCCACATTTTTCCTAGTGTGCTCTCTATGGGGTTGGAGGAATCAATCACTGATTCTTGCTCTAGGCCTTTCCTTGTAAGACCTCCTTAGTGCTTTGCTTCACCAATCTAACCTATAGGTCCCTACTCATGACTAGGTGCCCCTGGTTTGTCTTACCAACCCCTCTTCTATCATTCATCAAGATCACACATTGACCTTCTTGCCCCTCCTAAAGTTTGGACCACATCCATTGCCTCCACATAAAACTAGACATCCTTGGTCTTCATGGTTCCCACACCGTGATATGGTTATGCAAATGAAAATGAAGAAAAGTAATCATCTCCTTATCCATTGGCTGGAAGAATGCATGCATAATGTTTTGATACATGATATCAACTCTCTCTTTTGCTCTCATGGTTGAATATCAAAATCCAATATGGTGGGCCTCCAGAGTTCTAGTCATCTTTCTTCCTCTTCCACCAAATGTTGGTCCTAATCCACATGTCTACCAGCCTAATTGGCTTTGTTTTTGAAAGCTGAAGTTTCTCCTAAGTCACCAGTGTAGCTCTCTCTACCTTTGCAAACTCTTTCATTGCTATAGATAATCTTTGGGATTTAGTCATTTGTACCACATGGTTGATGTGCTTTGAATCCTTGCATCTAAGGGGTTTAAAACCTTAGGGGCCTTAGATGAGAAAAAGAAGTAATTTTTTTCTTTTCTTTTTATGTGAGGACCTAGTAGTGAGATAAAAGAGGATTGTATAGAAAAATGAAAAAATAAGACATAAAAATTCATGGACCATACTATATCACCTACATGCTAGTTAACAAGGACATGAATGCAGTAGAATTAGGTATGATAGGGGTATTGCAAGGTATATTTGAGGAATATATAAGCATGAAGAAGAATTCAATGGATCAAATTAGTGTCAAATGTTTTCCTAAAAGATCTCCCACACCCTATTAGGGAATTTAATCATTTCTAAGCATTTTCCACGTCCTATGGGAAAGTTTGAGGAGGCTCCAATTGTTGAGAGTTTAATGAGTACTTATAACTTCTTTCCATGCAATCATGATTTGTTAGAGAACATATAGGGAAACTTGATGAGCTATGCAACAAATGAAGAGAATATAGGGTATTTTGACCTAGTCTTAAGCATCTCTAAGCATCTAGGAGATATTGAAGGAGTCTTGGCTAATAGATAGGGTCGAGGATAAAAGTTTTATTTTTGGTTACATTGACATCATGTAGGACATCCATAGTCTTATTCTTGGTTATGTTGACATCACAAAAAATTATATAGGATGGAGTAGAATGTAGCTCTACCTTTGTCAGTTCCATGTTAAATTTTTATTATATATAGCTTGCTAGTGTAGGAATTCTAAGACAAACAATCATGGTAGGACCATTCTTAAAAGATTTCAAATAATAACCTAGTGAACCCATATACTCTTATGACTATATATACACAAATCTAGATTAAACTTAGAATTCATTAACTTTAAGTTCTCTTTATTCTATATTACCTCGGTGAAAGTTTGAGCAAATCTACTTGCACTCAGAGGTGTTTCCTTGAAACCTCCAACAACACCCTGTTCAACATCCAAAATCACATATTAAAATACCATTCGTAAAACAATGCTATTAACACATGTAATAAATTTATAATTGTTTACTAACTTTACTTACCCCACTGATAGGTGTATTGCAAAAATAAGTAGATTGACTAGTGTACCCAGGGTCAACACTGTGACCCTGTAATTTTATTAAAATAATAAAACTAAATTAGTTAATCTTGCATTTCACAATCGAAATTTAATAAACTAAATTCAATGAACATGTTGAATTTTACCTGATTGTTAATACCATATGCATCATGCAAAATGTTAGCCACCCTCTCCATCCCCGTAGATGCATATAGATCAGGCTGCGTAGAAGCATATGGATCCTGTGTAGCACCCTCCTGAGGGCCGGTAGGGTCATATGAACAAGTGGCTCCGCAAGATCGACACACATGGCCTCGAAGGCCACCACCTAAAGACTCCCTTGGATTGTGCTGTATAATGGGGCTAGTGTGGTGGATGACACTCCAAGTCAAGGATGTGATCACCTGCAAAGTCTCTACATCAGCACTCTCTTTTGCAACTATAGGCATCACAATCTGCTCATGAGGCAGCCTAGCGAGAGGTCATCTCCCGTCCTGTAGGATTCGGTTGTGCACCTGGCCTATCCTGTGCTAACCCCCCACCTCTCCCTTGAAACTCCCTCATATCAAAATAATTTAGGATTTGGTTCAATACAAACTCACAGTATAATTTCCTAAGAAAATATTGGGCGACTTCACAGTTATTGCATGGTGGGTAATCAAAGACCATATACCCTCTATCATAAAAATGGTTCCTAATCTCTTGGTGGTGGCACCAATGAATAGGAAACCTCTTTGAATTGAGGGTGAGATTTTGATTTGTTTTAGGGTCAGTGAATAGAAAGCACAAATTTCCTTTAGTAATCTTTAAATCTTTTACTTGTTTATATGATAATTTGTCTGCATAATATGCCCTCAATGTTTGCCTCCTATTTTTCCATCCAGATATTTGTTGGGTAATTGCATCTACATTTTTTAACAAATCCTTCAATGAATCTACTAGATGTATTCTTTCTGTGGTTGAAGAATTTTGATCACTCAACCTACTAATAAGATCCTCAACTTCTTTTCTATTGTTTTCAATTTCACTCCTCAAATTTTCTTGAGTGCCAGGAGGGTATTGAGAGAATGGTGGGGAAGGTTGATTTTGTTGTTGAGGCTGATTTTGTTGAGGCTGATTTGGTTGAGGATTTTCCTCCTCTTGTTGAGGATTTCCTACAAATTAAAAAAAACATTCATTTCTAAACTAAAACAAACAAAATCAATTTAAAACTAACAAATTCAAAACAAATACCAAACAATACTTACCTCTTGCATCTCTTCGTCGTCGTGGCGCCATATTTGTGAAGAAATCCAATTGCTGTTGATGAATTTTGAAGAAATCACCTCTCCAAGAACGCGAGCACATAAAACATGGTTTTTGGCCGCAGGCAGAGCTAAAACACAGAAAAAACCAAATGAAAAATGATATTTGGATTTGCTTTTTTTTTTTTCTTTTAAAAAGCCATAATGCGAGCGTGTTATAACATGTTCGCATTATGGCTTTTTTTTTTCTTGTTTGGCCACAAAAGTGCGACCATCTTGGTGCACTTACCCAATGAATTTATAAGCACAACAAAATAAAAACCCAAGCAAATTGTTGATGATAATCCACAGTAGCATATAGTTTTGGAAAAAAATTAATTGCTATAAAATCTGATAAACATTCAATTCTTATAAAAAGAAAATGTCAAACCCATGAAAGTTTTCTCACAGCCATATAAAGATATCCAACATTGATGCTCAAACACAAATGAATCAAGCTAAATACCTGATTGCTACAATCTGAAATTTGATATTCCTAAACTTGAACAGTAATCTTTTAGATGTGTGATCTTTTATGAGCAGATTATGACAACGATATGAAGAATGTCCCCTCCTTACGCAAGGATAGCATGAGAATCCCTTCTTTTTCATAATGCATCTATCATTTCTAATGATCTACATGCATGCAAAAAGTAACACATAGCCAGGAAAAAGAGCTATTTTTTTTTCACACAATTTCTCTTGCTTGCAACAATAAAATAGACAAACTCAGGAAATGTCCCATCGGGTGTGCCAAATTTTGACGAAGGAAATGGGTATCCAAATTTGAAGATTCACATTTATTCCAACATCAAACAATGGAGTATTTTCCCACCTACACACACATGAAAAAAAAAAAAAAACTAACTAAACACACATGCATGCAAATGAATTTTTGTCTCCATTGCCCTCTTATCATCCAAGATCTTGTGTTGCTAAAAAGAATTTGCTCTCAGAGCACTATGCACAAGAGGCTATGGTGAATGGAGATTAAAATATTGAGTACAAATTATGATATGCAATATCAAAATGAAACATCATGAACTAAAATGCTTACATGCAACTATCTTATGAGCTGAAATGTTAAAATGCTAAAATGCTAAAATCGTATCAAAAGAGTGCCAAGAATGCTAAGAGTGAATGTAAGGATGCAAAGATCGTGAATGTTGTGTATGATCGAGAAATGAGAGAGGGAAAGGTTTAAATAGATCTCCTAAGGGGGGATCCAATATTAGGCTGAATATGGGATAAATATGCAAAATGGTAAATAAAGAATGTGGATAAATATATGAATTGATTTATGAATATGCAAATGGATATTAATGAAATATGCAAATATATTAATGCATGGATATTTTAATGATCATATATTATGCAAATGGATTTTATGGAGTTTATGAATAAAATATTTTAATGATTATGGATTTATAAATGATTTAATGAGATGAATTAATATTTATAAAATGGTTATGCATGAAATATAAATATGAGATGAATATAAATTGGATAATGATACTAATAATGGATCCAAATATTGATAAATTTTTTAATATTATTAGAGGAAATTTTAATGTGTCTACACTAACATTGTTTGAACAAAAATGAAAATCACTTCTAACCATCTTATGCAATGCTTCAAGAATGTAAACAATGTATATTCAAAGACGAGAAGTATGTTTATCCAATGTATGCAAAAATTTAAGAATGTAAACAATGAATATCCAAAAATGAAAAGCACTTTTATCAAACTTATGAAATTTTTTATGAATATAAACAAATTGTGTATGCAAAAGTGAAAAGTACTTTTATCCATATTATGCAAAGTTTCAAAAATGTAAACATTTTCATATTCGATGATGTTTTCTTGTACATTATCTAGGAAGGATTCAAAGATGACTACACTAAACTGATGTTTTTGACCTAGATACATAAAACAAATGTTCCTGAAACTTTCCAGACTTATAGTATATGTTACCAACAAGCTTAGGAAGCATAGAAATGAGGTTTTTAATGTTGTAAAAGGTAGTTTAAAATCTAGACTAGGACTAAATCGCCCAGAGGGGCGTATGAGTCCTAGTTAGGGTTTTTTTCACAAATTTCAACAAATTTTAAGTGATTTTTATTCTTTTTGGTTTGAGTGATGTCTAGGCTAAGTGTAAATATAGATTTTAGATGAAATTCAATGATGCAAAGAGAAAAAATGGATTGTCTTTCATATGGTTTATAACATAGAGAAAACACACTTCCCAATCATTTCATTGAAGGGAAACCCTAAATATTTCAACCCAAGAGTGAAATAGAGGCATTGACAAATTTGCTAGAAGGGTGTCCTAGGGTATTATTTAAGATTATAAGAGGGCTCACCACTAAGGTAGAGCTTGGAAAGATTAATGAAATGCAAGTAAATCATAATAGAAAATTGGAAAAGTACAGAGGGGTACCTAGAAACCTAAGAGAGATTGAATGAAGTCCTAAAATTCTAAATAACCTAAAATTAAGGCACACGAGGACTCATGCACTAATTTGGGCGTATCAGTCCCAGACTAGGGTTTTTGGGTGGAAACAAGAATCTGACTGTGTCATATTTGAAGCCACTAAAATACCAAAAATCACTGTAGTGGGACTCATATGCCACAAGTGGTGTATCAGTCCCACTAAGTATTTTGGAGGGTTAAGACCTGATTATGTTCTCCTATCTTTTCTCTTCCTAGAACACCTTGTTTCTGGATCTAAAACCTTGATTTTCCACTTGTAGATGACTTTTTGTGAGGATAGCAACCTTGCAAATGAGGGGACAACTCCAACAAATTTCTCTAATCTTGTAACCTAATCTTCAAGGGATCTTTGAGCTCCAAGACACCTAGATCTGCAATCACACATCAAAGAGAAGAAAGATTTGTTGTTTGTTAGAGGATAGGGGTTTCCCTAGGTCAAACCCCTTCTAGGTAACTAAACCAAATAATGAGATAATGAAATAAGGACACGACACATGAAAAATGGAACATGAAACATGAACAATGATACCTTGAATGATGTCTCATAAATATGCAATCTAACATGAAATGACCATGAATGATGTAGATCAAGACCTTGAGATAAGTGTAGAACAATGCATAACCTTGGATCTTCAATGGTACATCACAACACTAGCTCAACAACATGCTTAATGCCTTATGATCCTAAAATGATGATTGATCTTGAATTGCTGCAATAATTTATGAAAAATTCTACTCTTGAATGCCTTAGAAAATGATCTTGAATTCTCTCTTAATGATCTTGTAAAGTCTTGGAATTCTTAATATATATACGAAATTCATCTAATATCCAACTTATTAGATCCTAGAGGCTGACATTCATGAAATTTGAACTTAAAACACGTATTTCCCTCTCAAAACCTTAAAAATAGGTAAAATGGGACTCATACGCCACATGTTTATGGGTCCCACAAGGCCTTTTTAGAGAGAGAAAATGTTGGGGAGTAAGTAAATTAAGTTTATTTAATGTCTATGTCAGGATTTTGGTTAAAATATGCCTCAGGTTGCACAATATAGGGTCTTAGGGGCCTATTAATGATGATATGAAGGTCATAAATGCTAAAGTGCCAAAAAATTAATGTGAAAGTGTAAATAAATATACTTTACAACATCAAATTGAGGAAAGAATAGGCCAATTTAGCTTAAGAGGGCCCTAAATCCAATGTGAAAGTGTACAATACATCACAACACTAGATTAAGGAAAAATTAGTTGGGTATGTGCAAGATCATAATGGGCCAAAAAGTTACGATATGATGGGTATGTGTAGGGTATGTGGCTAACGACTTTTTTTTACCCAAAATTGATGAAACGAAAAGGGTTTTTAAAGGAGATTCTCTGCTTTCCACCAATATAAATTATTCTTTACTTTGAATTTAATAAATAATTATTATTCATTTTCTATTTGAATTATGACTAAAGTTTTGATTGATAGGCTGATTGAAAAAAATCTATAACTTTCAAATGACATCACATAATTTTTAGAATCTAAAACATGTGTCACATTCTATGCTTTGCATACTATAGGATTATAAGAAAAATTGAATCTCATGAAGTTTTGACCAAGTTAAGGTGGTCATGCATATGAGTTTTTATAGTTTTTAAAATTTGTAATAGAAAATTCATAATTAATTATTTACCTGGAAAAAAGCTACAAAAAAATATGCATCACATCAGGACATGAGTCCTCTACTTATGTCTAAAATCTTATAAAAAAATATTATCATTTTATTGTGGTTAGGGTGGTAAAATAGACACCTACTTCTTATTTTTTCCTTGAAATTTAAGTACTACTACATTGAAATTTAAAATTTCCACCAAATAGATTTAAAAAAAAAAAAAAACCTAGTATTTTAGGAACTTCATTCAATTTTCTACATATTCTATAATTCTTACATATTTTTGAAATAATATAAATAACTTATTCAAATTTTTATGTCAAGTTGCCTAACTTTGATTTTTCTGAATTTTTCACCACTTAATGGCATGTTTTTTCCATGATGATCCTACACATGCCCAGTTCCAAGGGCCCTAAATTTAATGTGAAGGTGTAAATAAGTGCACTTTACAACATTAAATCAAGGAAAAGCTAGGTTAATTTAGCTTAAAAAGGGCCCAAGACCTAATGTGAACACATTACAATGCTAGATCAAAGTCACCTTAAGTTCATTTTAATGTTAACCATTCCCATATTAAGTGTGAAAATATAATGACAATTTTTTTTGACACTACAACAGGTAGCCCCCTCGAAGTAGTATATTATTATGAAGTATTCACAACATATTTCATATTATATTCTTATCTTGTCCAAGTTATTTCATTACAATCCTTAGATTTGAAAAAGAGTGCAAAGATGTGATTTAAACCTACAGCATGAGTTGTACTTGACTAATAAGACACCATAAACATAGTATTATATACATTATTTAAAGACATGGGTGATCCCACAATACTAGTTTACAATTTTTGGCCAAACTGGACACTGAACTGATTTTCTAACTAAATCTTCACTTTTGAGCACCTATAGTGGCTAAACTGTGAGGAATTTGAAGATGATGCAAACTAGTGATTTGTGACATTTTTTCTGTAGATTCTAAATATATTTTTTTCAAATATTTTGGAATTAGATTGCACTTCCTTTTCCATCTCCTTCGAAAACTAGTTTTTTTTTAGTAAACACAATTTTTAAGGAGTGACGCTCACCATATAACACAACTTTTTTTCCATGAACGATAAAATTCTATTTTCTTCAAATTTAGATTTGTAACTATGATATCTAGTGCTTCCAATTGGTTTTATAGTTTTTATTGAATATTTTTTCCTTAATCAAGTTTCTAAGTCAAACCAATTATAATTCAGACATAAGTGGATTGTATAACACAATTTTTTTTGTATGTATCCAAATTCTTTTTTTTTTGTTAGATCAAGGACTTTAATATCTAGTGCAATCATATTTTTCAATATTTTTTTTGATAATCTTCTATTTTTTCACATGTGCAGAACATAGAGCTTGATTTTCTGTGAAAAACCTACATTCACAAGAAATAAAAAATAAATATAAAAATTAAATTAAATTTATTTAAAATTATACTTTTTGGGAAGCTTATAATTAGGAATACATACAAAAAAATAAATTTTAAATGAATTCATTTGATCCCACAAAAGGTAAATCAAAAGTGATTTTTTATTAGCATTTTGATAGGTGTAAAGGAGACTCTATTATAGCTATGGTTTAAAACTAGTGGGGTTCTATCCAAGGGGGTTTGATCTAAGGTAGTTTGATCAAACTCTCTTCAATTGGAATGCTTTAAATGAATTTTTTTAAGACTTAAATCATTATATTTCAATTGGAATGCTTTAAATGAATTTTTTTAAGACTTAAATCATTATATTTTCTGAAAATATGTGATTTTAGCAAAAAATAGAATCTCTCAGAAATTGTAAACCAGCTTTGTGGGATCACCCACATGACCCAAATATTTTTAAGATAAAGATTATCTCAAACCTAAAAAATAAAAATTTGGAAAAAGATAAAATAGAGCTAGAAAAAAAGAACTGGTGAAAAATGATTTCAAAGGACTCGGATTCTCTCTATGAGCCTTCTGCCTATGGGCTTCATATAGATGGTCTTTTCATCAAAAATTGAGAGGGACACAATCATCAAGGGAGGATTATGATTCCTTGGGAGTGTTAGGATTTATTTAAGGCCATGGTATTTATGTTTTTATTAGAGGAAGGAGAAGATTAAGAAGGCTCCTGTATGGATTAGAATTTGTAAAATCCATCAATAGTTTAGATTGGAAGAGATATGTAAACTTATAGGTGATACGTTGGGGGTTTATATTCACAGTGAGCTACCTTCAAGCATGGGAAGGCCTCAAGAAAGGGTGCAATTATGTATATGGTTCGACTTGAGAAAACAAGTTAGGCTCTCTCTAGCTCTCATCTATGTTGTGATGTTGGATGAAATCGATTGAGTATGAAGGATTTTTAGCAAGTTGTTTTAGGTGTGGGAAGATTGGGCGTGTGGCAAGGTTCTATAACATTAAGGTCTTGGTAAAGATAAAGGATTTTGGGAAGGAGAAAGAATTGGCATCCTTAGGAAAGGAAGATAAGCCTACAAGATCTACAAATAAGATTTTTGGGATGTCATAAATGCCTCATTACACTTTCCTTGTATGTTGTGAGGAGGTTGAAGCAACCTAATCGGATGGTGAAGGTAGTTTATGAAAATTATCAGACCTTCTTACCCCTCCTTTGGAGTCTACGAGAGATGTTATACTTCCAACAATGGTCCTTGAAATCTCTCTAAATTCTTGCTTAGATTTTTCTCTACACCATTCTCAGGATGATACAATTTTAAATGGCCTAACCAATGTTCAAAAGTCCCTAAGTGGAGATCACTAGGTGGGTTTGGTGGACACAAAACATAAGACAGATTTAGAAAACTAGACAAATGGTCAAGAAAATGAGTGGAGCATGGCTACTAGGAGGACCAATAATTTTGTGGGTAATTCCTCCCTATCTATCAATGATAGTATATCCAACACTAACAGGAGGAAAAATGATGCTTACAAGGCTAAGTCCAAGGTGCTTGAAGAATTAGCTAATGGATATAAAGTTTCAATGAGGAAGTTTGTTACTCAAGGAGGCAAGTGTTAATTTATGTAGCTTGGACAAGTGTCTCCAAATCTAAGAAATATTAATTAATTAATTGATTCTTCTAGAGAATTCTAGAAACTAGTTAGTTAGGGATTGTTAGAGTCTAGTTAATCATAGCCATTGATTGAGATTAAATCATGGCCATTGGTTTTTTAATGAGATGATTATAAAAGTGGATCAATGGGAATTTGGAGAACACACACTTGAGAAATATTTGTAGTGATAGCAAATAAATTTGTAGTAACAACAAATAGATTTTCAGCGATAGCAAGGGCACGGTAATAGCATTGGGTATAGTAGCAGTGGAATTTTAGTAGGAGAAATTGAGGAAAGAATTTATGGAGAAGAAATAATACTAGAGTTTTTCCAGTAACAGGCAAGCATTTTATGTATCTCTTGATTTTCTAAAGTTTAATAAAATTTCTTATCTACAAAACTGGTTTTCCCTTCAGGGTTTTTCTAGAGACAATTTGTCCAAAAATATTATGTTTATTATTTTGCATGCTTTCTTCTCTATTCTTGTGATTTTATTTGTGAAGTTGTCATTGTGTTATTTTTCAATATTTGTTGTGAATTAATTTTCGGTAGTCAAATAATCTATATAAATAGGAGATTAATAATTAGTAATTGCAATAGAATTTTCACATGGTATCAGAGAGATCTGAGGGAAGAAAAGGCTTGGCATAGGCACATGGAAGAAAAATTGAGGGTTTATAAAACCCAATTTGACCTCTTCAATTTTTTTTTCTCATCTTTTGAGATGGCCTCAGTAGGTTTAAGAGATCAAGACAGATTGGATGGAGCCTCAAATTTTGGTGTCTGGAAAGCCAAAATTTCTTTAGTGCTAGAAGAGAATGGTATCAAGGAATATGTGACCATTGTTGTAGCTATACCTTCAGATAAAAAAACTCTTAGCATATGAGAAGGAAGATGCCAAGGCGAGGAGGCTAATTCTTGATGGTGTTAAGGACCATATAGTTTTGCATATCACAGAGTTAGATATAGCGAAGAAGATGTGGGATGCCATTCTAAATCCGTACCAGAATGCTACCACTAACCAGAAGCTGATTCTTAGAGAAAAGTTGAGGAATACCTAGATGAATAAGGGAGAAGATGTTACAAGTTACCTCACCATGCTTAAACTTGTCAAGGATGAGTTGGAAGCTATTGGAGATAAATGAGATGATGATGAGCTAGTAAAAATAGCCCTAAATGGGTTTACTAAGCTATGTGATATCTTTGTTTGAGTTATTAATAGATGAGACACCTTAATGAGTTGGGGTCAACTATGGAGTGACTTCATGCAGGAGGAGCTTAGACTAAGTCTTATCAGTGGAACTAGTAGTAATAGTCAGAAAAGTGAGGCAAAATAGGAAAATGTTTCCCTAGCAGGAAAGGGGAAAGTGAAGATGTGACCTAGCAAAAATAAAATCCTAAAAGTGAAAAGGACTTGTCTAAGATCAAATGATATGGATGTCATGAGTTTGGCCACTATGTCAGCGATTGCTTGCAAACGAAGAAAACTGAGAAGAAAGGAAAGAAGTAGATGACAACTTTAGCAAGTGCAGATGAGCTCTCTAGTAGAATAGAGGATGAGTTTACACTCATAGCTTGCATGGTTAGCTCAACCTCACAAGGTGTTTGGTATATAGATAGTGGGGCATCATTTCATATGACAGGAGTTAGAGATTATTTTTCTAGTTATAAGGAGGAGCACATCAAAATCCAGATTTCTATGGGGAACATGTACAAACTTAATTTAGTTGGGAAAGAGACTATTTTATTTTAGAGGGAGAATGGAAAGTTGAATCCCATTCATGGCATGTTGCATCTGCCAAGTTTGGGAATGGACCTGATTTTCGTATCCATCCTTTAGGATAAAATCTATAATTTACTCTTTAGAGGGGCGCATGTGTTAATCAAGAATAAGGATTGGAAATCACCCACAGCTATTGGAGTTAAAAGCGATTGGATTTATAGGTTGTAGTTTGATACTCATAAGGAACTCATGAGAAGTAGTAATTCTCAAGATCAAGGAGAACTATGGCATAGGAGGATAGGCCATATACATCATGGAGCACTTAAATTGCTTCGTGAGACAGTGACATGTGTTCTAGAGGTGAGCACAGAGCATGATGATGTATGTAAGAGATGTGTGTTGGCGAAGTTTGTGAAAGAAAATTTTCTAAGGATTGACACTACATCCAATGGTGTTCTTAATCTAGTACATTCACATATGTGGACCAATGTCAATAAAGTCTCTTAGAGGATACAAGTACATTGTTACTTTTATTAATGATTTCTCTAGGAAGACTTGGATATAATTCTTGAAGACCAAGGATGAGGTCTTTAGTCATTTCCAAGAGTTCAAAGCTCTAGTGGGGAATTTGATAGGAAGAAAGATAAAGGTTCTTCAGTCAGACAATAGAGGTGAGTACAAAAGGAAAGAGTTCCGGGAGTTCTATACTAGGGAAGGAATCAAGAGAGAGTGGATTGTTCCTTACAACTCGCATTAGAATGGGGTTTCTAAGAGGAGGAATCATTCTATATTAGAGGTAGCAAGGGCTATGTTGTATGACCAAGATATTCCACATTACTTATGGGTATAGCCATGCAGTATGACAATATACATATAGAACATGGTTCCACATAAGGTATTGAGCAAGATGACACCAAAGGAGCTATTCTCAAGGAAGAAACTAGATGTCAACCACTTTAGGATATTTGGGAGTTTGGTGTTTTGTCAAATTCTAGGGCCTACATGTTCCAATGTAGATCAAACTTCAAAGATAGGGTACTTTGTGAGGTACAATGAGACCTCAAAGGAATATCAGATATTTATTCTAGGGGCTAGGAGGATTATAGTTAGGTGTGATGTAAAATTCATGGAGGACAAGGAATTTAGAAGGTCTAGAGATTTTCTAGTAGATGATCAGAGTAAGCAGCCAATAGAAGCACCAAGGATCGTGCTATCAGATCAGGGGAAGCAAAGCTCAAGTATAGTTACTAGTACAAGCACAGGATCAGGTATTGAGAGTTCACAGAGTATGGAGCAACAGATGCAGCTGATCCAAGAGATGTATCAAGAAGACATCAGGGTTGATATGTCATCCTCTACAATTGGCAGCAGGAACCATGAGGTTCAACAAACACATAGGGATACTCAGGAGTTTGTGGGAGCTCCTAGGATTAGCAATAGACAACGAAGACAACTATCCAGGTATAATGAATATATGACAAATGATGTTAGTTATTCAGTTGGTAGATAGTCAGCCTTCTAGTTATCAGAAGGCCACATAACAGTAGGTGTGGTGAGATGCGATGGTTGAGGAATATACCTCGATAGTGTAGAAGAATGTGTGGAAGGTTGTTTCTAGACTGATAGATAGGGTGGTGGTTGGATCACACTAGATCTATAAGATCAAGCACAGTGCAGATGGTAGCATCAAGAAATATAAGGCAAAGTTCATGGCCAAGGGTTTCTCTCAAAAGAAGGGAATAGACTATGAGGAGATATTTTCTCTAGTAGCCCTGGGTATACTTCTATACTAGCCGTGATCTCACTTGCAACACAGATACAATGGTAGATCCATAAAATAGATATCAAGATGGCATTTCTTAATGGTGAGTTGGTAGAGGAGGTATACATAGAACAACCAGAGGGCTTTGTAGCACACAACAATGAAACTCACATGTGCATATTGAAGAGAGCTTTGTATGGACTCAAGTAGGCTCACAGGGCATGGTATGAGCGCATTGATAGATATTTGCAAGGAATGGGATTCATCAAGAGTGAGAAGGATGTTAACCTCTACTACTTGGTGGTTGGGGGTGAGGTTCTCAGTCTTGTTCTATATTTGGATGAATTTTTTTTAATAGGTTCACTAGGGCTCATAGAGCAGTGCAAGAGGACCTTGCAGCAAAGTTCGAGATCAACGATTTAGAGCTTATGCCCTACTTTCTAGGTATGGATGTGTGGTAGATAGTTGGAGAGATTTTCCTTGGACAAGGGAAATACTGCATCAAAATCTTGAGGAGGTTTGAGATGGAGGATTGTAGAGCCATGTCTACTCCTATGATCACAAATTGGAAGAAGGTAGAATCATCCAATGAGAAAGATGTAGACCCCACCTTATATATAAAGTTGATTGGGTCTCATGTATTTGTCAACACTAGGCCAGATATATCCTTTGCAGTAAACTCTCTTAGTCAGTTCATGGTTGAGCCGAAGAGAGTGCATTAGATAGTAGAAAAACATGTGATGCGATATTTGTGTGGTACAATCAAGTATGGAATCATATATGCTTGAGGTGATGGTATTAGGTTAATAGGCTATAATGACATAGATTGGGTAGGTAGTACATTAGACATGAGAAGCACTTTAGGGTGTTGCTTCAGTTTGGGATCGAGAGTTGTCTCTCAGTATAGTAGGAAGCAAAAGTTCGTGGCTCTGAGTTTTTCCAAAGCAGAATACATAGCAGCTAGCATGGAAATGTGTGAGGTGATATGGCTTTGGAATTTGTTGGTATCCTTTTTTGGTTAGAGGGTTGAGACTACAGTGATACACTGCGACAATTAGAGTTGCAAAAGGTTGTTTGAGAATCTTGTGTTTCACGAAAGGTATAAGCATATAGACATCAGGTATCACTTCATTAGGGATTTTGTACAGCGAAGGATTTTTCATCTACAGTATATACCTATACATTAGCAGGTAATTTTTTTTTTAACAAAGGCATTGGGGAAGGTGAAATTCATCTTCCTAAGAGATAAGTTGGGTGTCATGCAAAACACATTCCTCACTAAGAGGGAGTGTTAATTTATGTAGCTTGGATAGGTGTCTCCAAACCCAAGAAATATTATTTAATTTAATTGATTCCTCTAGAGGCTTCTAGAAACTAGTTAATTAGTGTTTGTTAGAGTCAAATAATCTATATAGATAGGATATTAATAATCAGTAACTACAATAGAATATTTATAGCAAGCACCTCCTAGTAGCATGTCATCCATAAAATATGTCAGTTGGAATATCAGAGGGTTTAATGGCCCAGATAAATAATAGTTGTTGGAATGGTTAATTTAGGTTGAGACACTAGATATTATACTAGTTCATGAAACAGAATTGAGTTTCGACAAGTTTAGGGAATTAACTCACAAAATATGGAGGAACGGGGATGCAGTTTCCCAGGGCACTGCAGTGTCTGTCGGTGGCCTTACAATCTTCTAGAATAAAAACTCTTCTAGTTTCTCTATGGTTTCCTCCAATAAAGTTTTTCTTTTTGTTAGATGTAAGGAAACTAGGAATGGTAGTTAGATGCTTACAAAAAATGTTTATGGCCCAAACACTAAATATTCTCACCTAGAGGCATGGAGTTACCTACATATGTTCAAACAAAATAATTTGTTGGAGGTGACTTCAATACCACACTGGTTCCTGAGGATAAATAGGGACGAAGGCCCTTGGGTAAGTGTGGTTCTATCAACTTTAGAAGCTGCTACGATGATCTAATTGTGTTGGATATCAATTTGAGGTTTAGTTGGTTCACATAAACCTATAAAAGGGAAGGTGTAGATAACATTCAATGTAGGTTAGACCATTTCCTCAAATTTTCTTAGGTTTTGGAGCTGGAGGTTTCTATTTGGAGGTCTTGCATTATGGGGGGTCTAACCACTAGCTCATATCTCAAACTTTAAGCAATCCAACCAAACCAATGGACATCCCTTTCAATATGGAGTCTGGTTTTGGTACTTGTAAGCACCCTGATTTTGATGATTTGGTTTGCACATGGTGGAAGAAAAATATTAGAGGATGCAAAAGATACATTATGTATGGAAAGCTACATATAATTAAAAGGAAGGTGAGAGAGTGGAATAAAGAAGCTATGGGCAACCTTTTTGTAAATAGAAGAAAAATCAAATCAAAGTTGTGAGAGGTTGAATCAACCATTTCAACTTTAGGGTACTCCAATACCTTCAAAGAGTAAGAAGCTAATATCCTAGTAGAATGGAACCATATTTTAATGATGGAGGAAATTTTCTTGTAGTAGAATTCTAGAGTGAAATGGCTTAGAGAAGGTGACAAAAACACAAAAAATTTCCAATTATCAATAAAGATCAAAAGGAAGCACAATAAGATAATGAAAATAAAGAATTCTAAAAATATCATCCTTGAAGATATTGAGGCCATTCATGGTGAAGGCTTGATCTTCTTCAATGATATTCTTGGCACCCAAGCCTACTTTGAACCCCATGCATAGGAGGAGATACTTGGATGCATCCCTCATCTCATTATCGAGGATTAGAAAATGCCCTTCCTTTCTCCTTTCACTTTAGAGGAGATAAAAAATGTTACCTTCTCTCTTAGAGCTAGGAAGAATCCTGGTTTGAACGACTTTCAAGTTGATCTTTTCCATAGCTATTGGGACCTGCTTGGTGAGGATGTGTGGAGGGTTACTATGAATGGTGATGTTAGACCTATACAAACACAAAGAACAATCACACAATTATTCCATTATGCTGCAAGTTAAATCAACATTCCCCATAGAATTCATTTGAAATGCACAAAATAAGAAATAGAATGAAGAACACATTAAGAAAGCTATTAAATCCTAGCTAATGCAAACAAGCTCTCAATCCCATGGGGGAATTGCTGCCATTTTGATGTGGAAAATGACCCTTTCCTAATCCCTTGTAAGTTTGAGTGATGATTTGATGAAGATTTGATGCTCATTGGTTGAATTCCTACATAACCTAGCTATGGAAATGTGAAAATGGATGAACAATGGATGAGCAAATTAAAAATCTCAAAATAATGTCTTTGCATGAAGTTTTGGATCCAAAATCCAAATGAGAGCCTCTTATTTATAGATGAGAGTGATGGAGGATGAGGAAAAATGGATGAATGTGGGATCAAACACCAACCAATAGCACAATGCCACTTGTCAACATGTGAATGGAGAGAGGTGGAGCACATTTTGATGAATGTGCACATTAATGCAATTAGGTGGAATTTCAAAATGGATGAAATGGAAAATTGGAGGGAGAAGAAAATGAAGTTAATGCCACTTGGCTCAAGGAAAAGGACATGTAAGAAACTTAAATGCCTTGTTGGATGTACAAACCCTTTTGGGGGGATTTTTCAAACTTGGAGAATATTCCAACATTGATGCCTTTTTGAAAGAAAATTGAAGATTTATTAATTAATTAAATTGATTTTCATGAGTAAGTTGAAAAAATCTAGAGGATTTGATGGATTAAGATTATGATTAATCAAGATTTTGATTTGACATTTTGATTAGGATTTAAATAAATGAAGAATGGGAAGAATAATGATTTTAGACTTAATTAAATAAAGTTTGATTTATTTAATTAAAGAGAATGGTGTTAGTTTTAAATCAAATAAAGATAAATTTATTTAATTTAAATGAGATGACTTTAGAGATTTATTAAATAAAATGAATTATTTAATTAAGAGATGAAATGTGATGAATTTAATTAAATAAAGATTATTTAATTAAATGAATAGTAAATGAAATGATTCAGGACAAATTGGTGTTAGTAATTAGGATTAGGTGCATAAGATCAATCAGTCTATTTTACGTGTCTACATTGTTCCCCTCTTTGAAGCAATGTACCTGCTGCGTTGGTTTAAAGAATAAACTTTCCAAGATGGAAATTCAAAAATTCTCTAACTTTTGTGGATGCCCCACAGCTGCCCCAATGAAAGAATTATGTTGGTACACTACCCCCTCGAGAGATTGAGTGAAAAGTTCAATTTGAGGGTCACTCTCGCGACAAAGAGGTTCAAGATTATTTTAGCTCGAATGTTTGATGTAGATAGATTTGATGATGTAGACAATCATCAGCCATGGGTAGCCTCATGTATTTTTTGATATATTACACACACTTGATACTTGGAGAGAACTGTTAGTAAAGAAGAAGAAGAAGAAATGAGATGATGAAAAGAGGATCCAACAAGTCCATGATCTACGAGACTTTATTAGAGATGATGATGAATGATGATGTTGATAATGCTTATTAGGAATTTGGATTTTAAAAGGGCTACTTACCTTATGTTTGATAACACATGTAGGCACGATGCATCAAGGTATAAAGAACTAGGATGGCGTTGTACCTAGTGCGATGGACTTTGACTCGGAAAAGAAATAAGAGTATTCTTGTTCACACCTAACATACAAAAACCTTGCTAGGATGCACTTCAGAAGTTTCAAACATCTCAAACCAAAACACGGAAAGGTATAATCTATCAATGCAATAGTCAACAAGCCACCCAAAACACCCTCCATACATACCTAACAAAGCAAGTATTTTCCAAGTTATATTACAAGAATTTCCAACAAGAAAAATAGACAAAAGATAATGATCAATGCCCCATTCCTTTCTCTCTAGATCATTTTGATTAGACATCATTGGAATGAGCACAATAAGATAAATCGAAAAGAAAAGATCAAGTACACAAACAATCCAATGTTCTTCATACCTCTAGCCAAAGGGATTTGTTTTGATTAGGATAAGAATCCAAAGTGATTTTGCCAAAGATAATACGCATTGTAGGAAGGATGCATCCTAGGACATGTTAGTGGATGGTGGAAATTTAATAGGTTGTTTGAAAGGCTGTTGATATAAGGCCGATTGACATATTTGCGAATGATCAAGAGTTTGATTTTTCATTGAAAAGTTTGTTGTTTTGATTTTGATTTTGTGTTTGAAGTTTGCTTTTGCTAATTGTTGTGATTGTTTCTATTTGTTTTGCCAAAGGATGAAGGTGACGATTGACTTATTGTGAGTGGATGATTATTGTGGGTGAAAGCGAAATGGGACAGATGGATTTTTTCAAATATTTGGATGTTTTTGATGTTTTGAAATTTTTTGAGGTTGTTTTTGGCATTTTTGAGATGTTTTGAAAATGTTTTGATTTTTGAATTTTCCAATGTTTTTGTGTTTTATGAGATTTTATGAATGTTTTTGGATTTTTCATTTTTAGAATGTTTTTGTGTTTTTTGTGGTTTTTGTGTCTCAGGGGTTGATCAAAGATTAGCCTTTCCTACGTTTAAGCTCAGAGAAAACATAGTTCAAATACCATGTTTTTGACATTTTTTTCTGACATATTGACTTGTTTTGGATTTTGATATGTTTTGGATGTTTTTGTATTTTCTTAGTTTTTTGAATGTTTTTGGATTTTTCAAACGATTTTGATGATATGGATATGTGTGATGATATCAGTGCTCTATTTTGGGATTTTGTTGAAAACCAAGCTAGGGTTGGTTGATTGGATCGATAGATTGATGATGATAACATTGTTGAGGATACAGAACAATGCAAGGATTGGGATGATGATGGATTTATTGGATTTGATTAATCAATATTGATGATGATAACATTGTTGAGGATACACAACAATGCAAAGATAGTGTTAAGAAACACGAGGACTGGGAATGATATCTAATATGATGATGGATTGATTGAATTTGATTGATGGGTACGTGCAGGATCATCATGGAAAAAACAAGCCCTTAACTGGCAAAAAATTAAGAAAAATTAGAGTTAGGCAACTTGACGTAAAAATTTGAATAAGTTATCTATATTATTTAAAAAATATGTAAGAATAGAATCTGTAGAAAATTTAATGTAGTTTCTAAAATACTAGGTTTGTTTGAAATATATATATATATATATATATATTTGGTGAAGATTTGAAATTTCAATGCAACAATACTTAAATTTTAGGGAAAAAATAAGAAGTAGGTGTCTGTCTGACCACCCTAACCACAATAAAATGATAATATTTTTTATAATATTTTAGATATAAGTAGAAGACTCATGTCCCAATGTGATGCATGTAATTTTTTTCTAAGTAAATAATTAATTATGAATTTTTATTACAACTTTTAAAAAATATAAAAACTCGTATGTGCACCTTAACTTGGTCAAAACTTCATGAAATTCATTTTTTCTTTTTTAATCCTATAGTATGCGAAACATAGAATGTGACACATGTTTTGGATTCAAAAAATGTGATACCGTTTGAAAGCTATAGATGTTTTTCAATTAGCCTATCAATCAGGACTTTAGTCGTAATTCAAAATAGAAAATGAATAATAATTACTTATTAAATTCATAATAAAACATAATTTATATTGGTGGAAATATGAGAATATCCTTTAAATACCCTTTTCATTTCATCAATTTCGGGTAAAAAAATGTCGTCAGCCACATACCCATCATATTGCCACTTTTTGGCCCATCATGATCTTGCACATACCCTAATCAAGATTTTGAAGCTTGATTTGGAACAAAATTTATTTGGATGATTTGATGTGATGTTGAGGCACACATTAGATGCAACTGATATTGTTGTTTGGATTGATGTTCGATGAAAGATAAAGCTTGATAAGGAACATCTTCTCATAAAAATATGTCATGGGCTAGTGATTTAGATTTTGTCTCACAAATGTTTTGACCAATTTAATTTTATGTTTTCTAATGTTTGGATCACCACATAAGTTGGAAGATATAGATCAAGATTTATTCCTGAAGCAAGATGTAAATATTTGCCTCCAATGTCTAGCAATGTATGGAATGCCATGGGTGGATGCTTGGATAGGTTGAATGGATGGATAGATATGGTAAGCATGCAAAGGATGCCAAGGATTATCTTGTGATAAGATAAGGTGTTCGAACAAAGGATGCTCATTTGGATAGTGCTTCATGGCTTAGATAATGTTGGGTAGGATAGGATCAATGAAAATGACCCATGTCAAGGTGTTTACCATAAGCAAGTGCAAAGTGTACACCAAACTTGTCAAGATCAAGATAATTTGGACTATGGATGTAGATGGATAAAAATGGATTGGATAAATGGTCCATGGATGAATGGATTTATTATGGATAAGATGGATGGAATGCTAGATTTATTATGGATGAGATAAGATGCTTTCATTTGAACTGGTGCACATAGATGCTCGATTCTACACATGATGCATGTTTTCCAGGTTTTCATCATGGTACCTGTCGAAAGTGCCACTGTAGTGGTTTTCACTCAAGGATGATTTTTTTCTTTACTGTTTTCAATCATTTTTTTTATTTTTTTGATTTTTATATTTTTTGTTTTTTGGATTTTTCTAAAAGATTTTAGGTTCATGTTGAACCACCTTGTGGTGTTGATGTAGATGCCTCTATCATAATGTGCCATTGATATCCTACCTGAAGAAGTTTTTTTAGCAAGATATGCGCACTTGAACAAATTTTTTGAGATTCTTGATCTGCTTTGTTGATACTGGAGTTAACTGTCTTTGTGCTCACACCGCAATATGATGCCTTCTAAATCCTTATGATGAAGGGTTGTTGCCAACACATGGTCAATGTAAAAATTAGATATCATTCGTGGAGGCATGGTTGGAGTGTGTTTAGGAATAAAAGATGGATTGGTTGACAACTTGGAACCTTTGAATCTCCAAACTTGGGAAGATGAGCAATGATGGGTGGATATGAAAGTGTGCATGGAATTAGGACCAACTACTTGATATACTTTGCACGTCACTTGGGAAGTCTGATTTTTCCTTTGTGGACATTTTTGATGGATATTTTTCCCTTTTTTATTTGGACCATAGTTTCTTTGACTAATGGAGTTTGATAGGGATAATCTTTCTTTATTTTCTTTGGTATCCATGTGTATTTGATTTGTCCATTATGCTTCTCAACTTATTTTTCTTTGAGGATGTTCTTCTTGTTTTGTTTCACATCCTTCTTTTGATGTTGGTCTGAATTTATGGATGGGGTGATAGGTGGATGAAGATTTACAACATGGTTGGTTGTAGTATTAGCATCGGTTTCATCATAAGGATTCTTCATGCTCCCTATGTTGATGTTTGCTTGAGACATAGTTTCCCCCAGTATGGTTGTAGTAGCACTTTTGTTCTTTTATTTTGCTTGTTTTGAGATGTCTTGTTCAGTAAGCATTCTCTGATAAATGATCATTGCAGATGACGTTGTTTCAATTTGCTACTTTGCTGACTCTGTAATATCTTGTTCTATCTGACATGTTTTCTTGAGTGGATAATGTTGGATATCTTTATACATGATGTCCTTAGTTTGAATTTGGGATATATCTAATCCTAATGTTGACAATTCAGTTTGACTGTAGGAATCAATAACCTACTCTATTTGTGTAATAATTTCAGGAGTAAAGGAATCCTGTTTTGAATGAAGATCACCTACATGTCCATCCAAAGAAAGCATCCCGTGGGTAGATGGAGGAGTATGTGCTATGTGGGTGTGATCGTCATTTGTGATGTGTTGTATAGATAGGAGAGTGTCCATTAGATCATTATAGTATTCTGGAGATATGAATTCTTGATCTTGATTAATTTTGGAATTGTTTTTGACATGCTTTGGATCAAGTTCTTGACATGGGTCAGTTTCAAAGGATGGATTGCTTATAAAGGGTTCTTGGATATCTTCATTAGGCATAGGAAGCAGCTCAATATCCTCTTGATCTTTGAGTGAATTTGGATCAAATGTTAAGTTGAGGATTCCTTTAATATCTATAACCATGAGGTCAAAGGATGTCAATATGTCTTAGAAAGGACCATTGCTAGAATTTGGTCAAATATGTTGATCATGCTTTGGAATAAATTCTTGAGATATGTCCTCTAACTCATTAGGTGATGTAGAGACATTTTAAACATGATTATTGGTGGAAGGATTTCCTATCATAGGATCAAATAATGTTAACACTCCTTTGAATAGATCATTGTTGGATATTGTTGAGGGGTTTTGATCGTGACTAAAGAGTGACTATTGATGTATGTTGAGTTGATCATTGGATGAGGTGGAAACATCTTCAAGGTACTCATTGATAGATAGATCTTGATAATTGTTTTCAACAATTGTGGTAGAAAGATTGTTAATGTTATTGCTAGTGGTTGAATCTTCATCATTGTCCCCAATAGTTATTATTTTTTGATCAATAAGGTCTTGGATGATATTTTTCAGTCAAATGAAATTTGATGTTGTGTGTCCCTTTATTTTGTGAAAATTACAAAGGTGCTTCTCATTATACCCTAGTGGTTTAACTTGAGGCTCTTGATAATTTTCATAAAAGGGGATTTTGATGAGATTTTCTTGTACCAATATTTGCATGATCGATTCAATTGGTCCCCCAAGTGGTGTGTATTTTTTTTTGTTATCTTGTGAGATTTGTACTTTAAATTCACCTTGTGGTGATTGACTTTGGAGATGTGGTGATTGATCTTTGAGATGTGGGGATTGGGAATGTTGTTGATGTTATTGATCTTGATATCCAACTTCTTGACATTGGAGATATTGTTCTTGATGTGGTTGTGGACACAACTTAGTGCTTTGATGACATGGTTTAACCAATGGAAGAGTGTATTGATTTTGGGGTGGAGATGTCTCTCGGTGCAATGAATCAACTATTTTGGTAAGTGTAGCAATTTGATCTCGCAAAATTTGATCTTGACACCCTTGATATAGTTGATTTGGTTTTTGTTCAAGTAGATTTGGAATGTATACTTGTGGTGTTTGTATGGAATCATGGAAAAACTAATGTTGAACAATGTTATGATTTTGGATAAGGTTTAGATTTTGCATCATAGGTGGAAATTGAACGTTGTTGTGGTTGGGAATCATATTGTCTTGATTTAGGTAACTTTGATTTTGCATGGTGTTACCTTGTCTTGGATAAACACATGGAGTTGTTAACATATTGTTTAGACTTTGAACAACATTTGTATGATTTTCAAACATATCTATCCCAATTTTTATCAAGTGTGTATTTGAAATATTCATGTTTGGTAAAGTTGCACTTGGTATATTCACATTTGGCATGTATGGATTTGGTGGGATAATGTTGTTTTGTTGTAGACTCATTCATTGATTGTTTGGTTGATAGATTTGTAGGTTTGGACTTTGATTTAAATATACCATAGGGAAAGGTGTTCCAAAATTTAGATTGGGCATTCTCACATTTGTTGTACCATTGAGGTTTGTAGGAGATAGCGATCCCATGTATGGATTGTATAAATGTGAGTTTTGATAATCAATTTCCATTGTAATGATTTGATTTGTTTGGTCGATTTAGACCACTCATGATGTATGAATCAACTTTATATTCCATTTTTTTCTTGTGTTTTGACCTCTTTGACCTCTAAGGGATTTAGGATCAATGATGAGATGAAGGATGGAAGGGGTGAATGATATGGTTGTTGAGCTTTTAGGAACTTTGGAGGGATACTAGACTTTAGGACTTTAGGATTTTTGATTCTGGATTGGATTTGATTTGATTTGGATAATGGAATTATAAACCCCAAGATGTTGTATGTTATCTTGGAATAAACTTGTCCACATGGATGATAATTTAACTAGGTGTATGACGAAGGATCCATCCACACACACCTAGTTAAACAGGATGATTTTGCTTTGTTTTAAAGGATTTTCCAAAAGTCTAGTATGAATGATTTTTCTAATGGTTCAAAAGTTGTTTGTGAGATGGGATTTGATTGATGTTTGAGATGGATGAAATGATTGGGTGTTTTGATCTTAAATGAACCTAAGAGGGACTTGTTTGCAAGACCAAGGTTTTGAAGAACATGTTTTAACCTATGAGTAGTTCAAACCAAAAGACCAATGTTTTGCTTGGAAGACCATAAGACAAAAGATATCAAGCACATGTATGGGGTTCAATTGATTTAATCTTGGTTAATGGCTTTATTTTTACCACATCCACACGTTTTGCTTAGTTTTTAAAACATAATGTTTATGTCTCAATTTTGTTTTCATCCCACAAGGTCCATTATGTGGAAATCAAGAGAATCAAGGCAATAGTTCCCTAATGTTGACTTTAGAGGGAAAATTGAGAAATAAGCCCAAATACTTAGAAGCCTCCAAGGATGAAATCCCAAGGGACAAGTAGTAGCACTTGGATTATTTCAAAGGTATTTCCTTCTACTAAAGCGTTTAAAATTTGATGATCATATTGAATGTTTTTTTTCCAATGTTCTAGATCCAAGCAAAGTGTTTTGATTCCAAAATGATGCACAATCCTAGGATAAAATGAGACAATATTTATTGAGTTCCCACTTGGATAAATCCAGCTATGCCTACTCTTAGCAGATGATTAGATGCTTGAACACACTGGCTCCCGTCCATGACACACTTCTCAGGTCAGCCAAGCATCAATACCCATGAAACTCCTATGGCATAATTCTCATCTCTACTAAGAACCGTAAAGAATGTGGGACAACTTTAGAATGATCGTTCTTGCACCAACAAATAGATAAGGATTTGGGCTTCTAAACAAAAGGTTCTAGTATAGGAAGTCCATTTTTGGGGGATCATCCATATGGCAAGAGACCATTGATGCGCTTCTTGTTAGAAAAATCCTTGTGATACTTGAACTTTCGTCATGTACCCACACTTATATACTGGGTGGAAGTCGCTTGGCTTTAGCATGTTTTCAATTGGGTCATTCCCTGGGGTGAGTACTTTTTCCCACCAGGTAGGCCCTCTAATGATAATCAAAAGTGAGCAAGCACATCCGTAGTTTGATCAATCTTTGTTTAGTGAACAAAGAGAGAACACACATGATATACTCCACTCACATTCGCAAGATTTTGTTGAATTTTAAGAATCCAAATTAAAGTGTGGAGGAAATCACTTATAGAACTTAATGTCACCAAAAGGACTTTTGATTCTCAAGATCATCGTGAAGCATGAGAGAAGTGCATACGCCCTTTTAAATGAGATTAATTTGTGTAAAAGATTACAAAACAAAAAGGACACATGTTCATTTTACCCTTCAAAGCAAGAATGGGTTCTTTTTAAGCACTGAGATTGAAATGTGAAGCTTGCTTGTTCAATTGTTAAGCCCAAAAGAAAATGTAGTAAGTTTCCTAAGGTTATTTTTAATCCCTTTGATTGTTCTTTTTAAGCCCAAATGAAAATTATTGAGTCCTAAAACTTGAAGATAACAAAGCCTTAAGAATGGGATTATAATTGCTCCCAAAGTGTTTAAAAACACTTGTTACAATCATGTGGTAATGCTTTTTCTTTCATTTACATGTTCCATTATCCTTTAAAACCTTCAATACAAGCTCCAAATGTTAGATGAAATCAAGAAACAAGAAGATATGAGGGTTAGATAAATGATTAAGCATAAAAACCCTAAAATTTAGACCGAGTTTCATTTTGATTTGACATTAGGTGAAAATTTGAAAATTTTAACTCTATCAAAGTTGATAAACACCTACGCCATTAGATAGCTTATGAAATTATACCCCATTTAAAGAAAAAAGCTTCAAAAAAGACCAAGATATGACCATTTTAAGATTGAGTGAAAAAGCAAGAAAGCCAAGCAGCACCCTTTGAAACATAGAGGCAACAATGCTATTTGGGTCCAAACAACAATGTTGGAACAAAAGCGGCACTATTTGAGGATTTCAGCAGAGAAATGGTGAAACCAGTGGTGCTATTTGGAAAAATAGAGACCACAAATGTGTCGCAATTTCCTATAGCAATGTTATTTGACCCGAAAAGACAAAAAACATAAAAAACAGTGAAATTTGACCAAAAAACATGTTAATTTTGAAAGGTTTGCCCTCCTTCTAGTGCCAAAATGTGAATGGTCATGTTAGACATGCACAAACACAAAGAACAATCACATGATTAGTCCATTATGGAAGTTAAATCAACATTCCCCATAGAATTCATTTAAAATGCACAAAATAAGAAATAGAATGAAGAACACATTAAGAAAGCTATTAAATCCTATCTAATGCAAACAAACTCTCAATCCCATGGGGGAATTGGTGCCATTTTGATGTCAAAAATGGTCCTTTCCCAATCCCTTGTAAGCTTGAGTGATGATTTGATGAAGATTTGATGCTCCTTGGTTGAATTCCTACATAATCTAGCTATGAAAATGTGAAAATGGATGAACAATGGATGAGCAAATTCAAAATCTCAAGATAATGTCTTTGCATGAAGTTGTGGATCCAAAATCCAAATGAGAGCCTCTTATTTATAGATGAGAGTGATGGAGGATGAGGAAAAATGGATGAATGTGGGATCAAACACCAACCAATAGCACAATGCCACTTGTCAACATGTGAATGGAGAGAGGTGGAGCACATTAATGCAATTAGGTGGAATTTCAAAATGGATGAAATGACAAGTTGGAGGGAGAAGAAAATGAAGTTAATGCCACTTGGCCCAAGGAAAAGGACATGTAAGAAAATTAAATGCCTTGTTGGATGTACAAACCCTTTTGGGGGGATTTTTCAAACTTGGAGAATATTCCAACATTGATGCCTTTTTGAAAGAAAATTGAAGATTTATTAATTAATTAAATTAATTTTCATGAGCGAGTTCCAAAAGCTAGAGGATTTGATGGATTAAGATTAGGATTTAGCTGATTTGACATTTTGATTTAGATTTTAGGATTTAAATAAATCAAGAATGAGAAGAATAATGATTTTAGACTTAATTAAATAAGGTTCGATTTATTTAATTAAAGAGAATGGTGTTAGTTTTAAATCAAATAAAGATAAATTTATTTAATTTAAATGAGATGACTTTAGAGATTAATTAAATAAAATGAATTATTTAATTAAGAGAAGAAATGTGATGAATTTAATTAAATGATTAGTAAAGGGTATGATTCATGAAAAAATGGTGTTAGTAATCAGGATCAGGTGCACGAGATCAATCAGTATATTTTATGTGTCTACAATTACAAAGGAGTGTAGGGTGCATAGAGCTATTCCTAAATCATGGAATATGATGTACTTGGCGCTAATCCTAAAAGTTAAGGACCCAAGGGCCTTTGATGAATACAAACCCATTGTGTTGTGCAATGTAATCTACGAGATTATCTCTAAGGCTATGGCTTCCAGACTCAAAGTATGTTTGAATGACATTATCTTTGAAGAACAAAGTGGATTCCTCAAAGATAGAAAAACCTTAGATGGTATCATCACTATGCATAAGGTGATCCATTAAATTCATGTCAAAAAGAAAGAAGGGATGATAATAAAACTAGATATGAACAGAGGATATGATAGAGTTCCATGGGGCTTCATGATAGAGGTCGTAAGGAGATTTGGTTTTTATGAGTCTTGGTGTCGATGGAATCATTGTTGCATCGCTTCACCTAGGTATGTGGTTTTAATTAATGGCATGCTAATACATTTCTTTGATGCTAAGAAAGGGTTGCACTAGGGAGACCCACTGTCACCTTTCATTTTTCTTTTGATTGTAGAGGTTTTGGGGAGGAAGCTGATGAAAGAGAGGTTTGAGGGAAATTTGGAAAGTCTGCAAGTCTTGTGAGGTCTTGAGAAAATGATGCATATGCAATTGTGGACAATACTCTCTTGTTTCGGGCCACAAAGGAAAACGAAGAACTTTCTTTCAAAAGAATCCTCACCAAATATCAGCTTGCTGCTGGGAAATAGGTGAACATATCCAAATCTAAAGTCTTCTTTCTCAAGGAGGGTATTATTGATAGGCTTTTGATTCAAAGGACTCTTGTTAATGACATTGAATTTCTTCCTAGTAAGTACCTTGGCATGGCTCTAACCAACAAGAAAACATCTAAGAGGGACTAGAACTATGTCAACAATCATCTTCAATCAATGTTAGCCTCTTGGAAGGGCAAGTGTTTATCTTTGGCTAGATGGATTACACTCATAAAGGCCTCTATTATGGCTGCTCTAGTTTATTCAACATTTTTCTTCCAAACTCCAAACAAGGTGGCCAAGTATCTAGAAGGTGTGAATCATAATTTTTTATGGAGGGGTAGTGAAGAGAAATTTAAATACAATTTAGTTAAATGGGACGATGTCTACAAGCTAGTCAAAAGGGGGGGTTTGGATATAAGGAAAATCAAAGGCATGAATTTAGCTCTTGGCACCGAATTAGTGTGGAGGATATATAATGAAAAAGGGAGGTTATGGAGTAGGGTCCTTCAAATAAAGTATTTACATAGCAACTTGATAATCTATTCTCTTGTGATTTGTTGAAGGGATCATGCATCTAGAATTTCCTTAAAGCTTGCTACTAGGTCTTGAAACAAGATATGGTGTGGAAGTTGGATAGGGGGATAAGATCCAATTTTAGAGGGATCGCTGGCTAGAGGATAAAGAACTTTGCGATCTTCTCTCCTTGGCCCCAATGATGACACATTTTAAGACTATCTTAGGTGATCATGTCTCTGATTACATCAAGGGAAAGGTCCATTTCAAATCTTGGAAGCATCCCCAAACCCCTATAGCTGATCTACGCTCTTAATTTTAAGAGCTTCAAGGAAAAATAAAGTTGTGGCCTTTGATTGGTGAGATCAGTGAAGATAAAATAGTGTGTAGAGGTCATGGCAGTGGGGCTATTACAGTTAGGGGAGCTTTTTTCTCTTAGTTCTCCAATTCTAAATCCTAGGGGAACAATAAAATCTGGTGTAAATAAGGGATTCCTAAGATGAATGTCTTCCTTTGGCTTATAGTTAGGGGAGCTTTTACCTCTTACTTCTCCAATTCTACATCCTAGGGGAACAATAAAATCTAGTGTAAACAAGGTATTCCTAAGATGAATGTCTTCTTTTGGCTTTCTTGGAAGGGGCAGGCCTTAACGTGGGATATATTTCAAGTCTTGAGGAAATTTGGTCCCTCTCGATGTGTGATGTGCAAGCAATAGGTCTAAAGCAACCATCATCATTTTGTGCACTGTAATGTGGTTTGACACTTATGGAACCCTTTTCTTTCTAAGTGGCGAGTGGCTTGGGTGCTTTTGAAGGATGTGGCTAGCCTCCTTGCTTCTTAGCACTTGAAAACTATGAACCCTAGGCTCATATTGATTTGGGATGTGGCCCCTGGACTCTATAGAATGAGAGAAATTGAAAATATTTAGAGAGGAGGAATGGTTTAGAGACAAAACTTAGGATAGAATTATTTGCACTATCGTGGAAATTGGGGAGGCTTCAAATAGGGACAATTGGGAGCTTAAGGATGGTGATATTAGTTTGAAAAATGCTTGGCCATGTTATCAATGGGTTTCAAATGGTATTGGCTCATTACCAAAAGTTAGCAAGGAACTTAAGTGAATGGCTCTAGGGCAAGGGTGGATCAAATGTAATTTTGATGGTGCAGAAAAAGGGAACCTCAGCATAGCCGGGGTGGAGGTGCATTTCATGATGATCTAGGATATAATTTGTTACTCTATGCCTTTGCCTTTGGAGAGGATACCAATAACATAGCTAAAGACAAGGAAATTTTATGGGGCTCATGATTGCAAAGGAAAATGTCTAGAGAAAGCTATGGATTGAAGAGGATTCCAAAATTATCATCAATGCTTTGAGTCGGTAGGCTCGTGCATAATTGGAGACTGACCATGCTTGTGAATGCTGTAAAATTCTTATTGAGGGACTTAGAAGAAGTTTGATGTGCTCATATTGGTAGGCAGGGTAATAAGGTGGTTGATTGGGCAACAAATGAAGGCGCTAGTCTAAACAATCGTAATAGTGGGGCTTTCAAATCCTGATTTCCCATTTTCCTCATGATGTCTCCATTTTGATTGTTGGTGATAGGCTAGGCAAGTGCTCAATGGCATTTTTTCTACTGTTTCTCATCCTGTTTCGATCCTTGTTTGGGTGGATCTGACACTTTGTGCTTTTGAGCTTGTGGGATTTATCCCATTTTTTAATTCTTTTTTCGGGTTTCTTGACTTCAAAACCATATTTTTTTTATAATTTAAAAATAATAATAATCATAACCATAAGCATAAACAACATAAATATATGATACACAAAATTAAGCTTGAAATATGTGAAAAACAAGATTAGTAAACAAGTGGTCCCATGATTTCGTTAGAAAATGAGAATATATTGCAAATATAAGTAGATTGAATTTAAAAATTGGGGTTTTACATGTTAATGTGATTTTGGATGGTCCCACTCGATGAACATGACAAGAAGTAACTTAACACCCATGATAGTGGATTGGCACAAATTAAAATAAAGACAAATATTAAGGATGGATAAAACTATTTACAATATCAACTATAGAATTTAGAGCTATCAATTAGTCAAAATAATCAGTATCATGATCATGTCATATTTATTAAATAAGGATTGTAAGGATAATGCCAAATGAAAAGATAAGTAAAAAATATCACATTTAGTACCACTTAAGAAAACATCTTGTTTGTTATTGCACTCATTTCATCAAATTTACGTCCACATGCACATTAAACAGTGATTTTCTAAAAAAAAATGCCTTTCATTTTTATATACAATTTAGTTAAATGGGACAATGTCTACAAGCTATTCAAAAGGGGGGTTTTGGACATAAGGAAAATCAAAGGCATGAATTTAGCTCTTGGCACCAAATTAGTGTGGAGCATATATAATGAAAAAGGGAGGTTATGGAGTAGGGTCCTTCAGACAAAGTATTTAAACAACTTGATAATCTATTCTCGTATGATTTGCTGAAGGGATCATACATCTAGAATTTCCTCAAAGCTTGTTACTAGGTCTTGAAACAAGAGATGGTGTGGAAGTTGGATAGGGGGGATAAGATCCAATTTTAGAGAGATTGCTAGCTAGAGGATAAAGCACTTTGCGATCTTCTCTCCTTGGCCCCAATGATGACACATTTTAAGACTATCTTAGGTGATCATGTCTTTGATTACATCAAGGGAAAGGCCCCTTTCAAATCTTGGAAGCAGCCCCAAACCCCTATAGCCGATCTACGCTCTTAATTCGAAGAGCTTCAAGGAAAAATAAAGTTGTGGCCTTTGATTGGTGAGATCAGTGATGATAAAATAGTGTAGAGGGGTCATGGTAGTGGGGCTATTACAGTTAGGGGAGCTTTTTTCTCTTACTTCTCCAATTTTGCATCCTAGGGGAACAATAAAATTTGTTGTAAACAAGGGATTCCTAAGGGAGGGGTAGTGAAGAGAAATTTAAATACAATTTAGTTAAATGGGATGATGTCTACAAGCTATTCAAAAGGGGGGGTTTGGACATAAGGAAAATCAAAGGCATGAATCTATCTCTTGGCACCAAATTAGTGTGGAGGATATATAATGAAAAAGGGAGGTTATGGAGTAGGGTCCTTCAGAAAAAGTATTTAAACAACTTGATAATCTATTCTCCTATGATTTGTTGAAGGGATCATGCATCTAGAATTTCCTCAAAGCTTGTTACTAGGTCTTGAAACAAGATATGGTGTGGAAGTTGGATAGGGGGGATAAGATCCAATTTTAGAGGGATTGCTAGCTAGAGGATAAAGCACTTTGTGATCTTCTCTCCTTGGCCCCAATAATGACACATTTTAAGACTATCTTAGGTGATCATGTCTTTGATTACATCAAGGGAAAGGCCTCTTTCAAATCTTGGAAGGAGCCCCAAACCCCTATAGTCGATCTATGCTCTTAATTCGAAGAGCTTCAAGGAAAAATAAAGTTGTGGCCTTTGATTGGTGGGATCAGTGATGATAAAATAGTGTAGAGGGGTCATGGTAGTGGGGCTATTACAGTTAGGGGAGCTTTTTTCTCTTACTTCTCCAATTCTGCATCCTAGGGGAACAATAAAATTTGGTGTAAAGAAGGGATTCCTAAGATGAATGTCCTCCTTTGGTTTATAATTAGGGGAGCTTTTTTTTCTTAGTTCTCCAATTCTAAATCCTAGGGGGACAATAAAATCTGGTGTAAACAAGGGATTTCTAAGATGAATGTCTTCCTTTGGATTTCTTGGAAGGGGCTGGCCTTAACATTGGATATATTTCAAGTCCTGAGCAAATCTTGTCCCTCTCGATGTGTTACATGCAAGCAATAGGTCTAAAGCAGGAAACATCATTTTGTACACTGTAATGTGGCTTGACACTTATGGAAGCTTTTTCTTTCTAAGTGGCGAGTGGCTTGGGTGCTTTTGAAGGATGTGGCTAGCCTCCTTACTTCTTAGCACTTGAAAACTATGAACCCTAGGCTCATCTTGATTTGGGATGTGGCCCCTACATTTATTATTTGGACTCTATAGAATGAGAAAAACTGACAATATTTAGAGAGGAAGAATGCTCCAGAGACAAAACTTGGGATAAAATATTTTGCAATATCGTGGAAATTAGGGAGGCTTAAAAGAGGGACAATTGGGAGCTTAAGGATGGTGATATTAGTTCGATAAATGCTTGGCCATGTTATCAATGGATTTCAAATGGTGTTGGCTCATTACCAAAAGTTAGCAAGGAAATTAAGTGAATGGCTCTGGGGCAAGAGTGGATCAAATGTAATTTTGATGGTGCGGCAAAAGGGAACCTCGGCATAGCTGGGGTGGAGGTGTGTTTCATGATGATCTAGGATATCATTTGTTACTCTATGCCTTCGCCTATGGAGAGGATACCAATAACATAGCTAAAGACAAGGAAATTTTATGGGGCTCATGATTGCAAAGGAAAATGTCTAGAGAAAGCTATGGATTGAAGAGGATTCCAAAATTGTCATCGATGCTTTGAGTCGGTAGGCTCGTGCATAATTGGAGACTGACCATGCTTGTGAATGCTGTAAAATTCTTATTGAGGGACTTAGAAGAAGTTTGATGCGCTCATATTGGTAGGCAGGGTAATAAGGTGGTTGACTGGGTAACAAATGAAGGCACTAGTCCAAACAATCGTAATAGCGGGGCTTTCAAATCCTGATTTTCCCATTTTCCTCATGAGGTCTCCATTTTGATTGTTGTTGATAGGCTAGGCAAGTGCTCAATGACATTTTTTCTACTGTTTCTCATCTTGTTTCAATCCTTTTTTGGGTGGCTCTGACACTTTGTGCTTTAGAGGTTGTCGGATTTATCCCATTTTTTAATTCTTTTTTCGGGTTTCTTGAACTCAAAACCATATTTTTATATATATATATTTTTAAAATAATCATAACCATATGCATAAACAACATAAATATATGATACACAAAATTAAGCTTGAAATCTATGTGAAAAACAAGATTAGTAAACAAGTGGTCCCATGATTTCGTTAGAAAATGAGAATATATTGCAAATATAAGTAGATTGAATTTAAAAATTGAGGTTTTACATGTTAATGTGATTTTGGATGGTCCCACTCGATGAACATGACAAGAAGTAACTTAACACCCATGATAGTGGATTGGCACAAATTAAAATAAAGACAAATATTAAGGATGGATAAAACTATTTACAATATCAACTATAGAATTTAGAGCTGTCAATTAGTCAAAATAATCAGTATCATGATAATGTCATATTTATTAAATAAGGATTGTAAGGATAATGCCAAATGAGAAGATAAGTAAAAAATATCACATTTAGTACCACTTAAGAAAACATCTTGTTTGTTATTGCACTCATTTCATCAAATTTACGTCCATATGCACATTAAACAGTGAGTTTCTAAAAAAAAATGCCTTTCATTTTTATATACAATTTAGTTAAATGGGACAATGTCTACAAGCTATTCAAAAGGGGGGTTTTGGACATAAGGAAAATCAAAGGCATGAATTTAGCTCTTGGCACCAAATTAGTGTGGAGGATATATAATGAAAAAGGGAGGTTATGGAGTAGGGTCCTTCAGACAAAGTATTTAAACAACTTGATAATCTATTCTCGTATGATTTGCTGAAGGGATCATACATCTAGAATTTCCTCAAAGCTTGTTACTAGGTCTTGAAACAAGAGATGGTGTGGAAGTTGGATAGGGGGGATAAGATCCAATTTTAGAGGGATCGCTAGCTAGAGGATAAAGCACTTTGCGATCTTCTCTCCTTGGCCCCAATGATGACATATTTTAAGACTATCTTAGGTGATCATGTTTTTGATTACAGCAAGGGAAAGGCCCCTTTCAAATCTTGGAAGCAGCCCCAAACCCCTATAGCCGATCTATGCTCTTAATTCGAAGAGCTTCAAGGAAAAATAAAGTTGTGGCCTTTGATTGGTGAGATCAGTGACGATAAAATAGTGTAGAGGGGTCATGGTAGTGGGGCTATTACAGTTAGGGGAGCTTTTTTCTCTTACTTCTCCAATTTTGCATCCTAGGGGAACAATAAAATTTGGTGTAAACAAGGGATTCCTAAGGGAGGGGTAGTGAAGAGCAATTTAAATACAATTTAGTTAAATGGGATGATGTCTACAAGCTATTCAAAAAGGGGGGTTTGGACATAAGGAAAATCAAAGGCATGAATCTATCTCTTGGCACCAAATTAGTGTGGAGGATATATAATGAAAAAGGGAGGTTATGGAGTAGGGTCCTTTAGAAAAAGTATTTAAACAACTTGATAATCTATTCTCCTATGATTTGTTGAAGGGATCATGCATCTAGAATTTCCTCAAAGCTTGTTACTAGGTCTTGAAACAAGATATGGTGTGGAAGTTGGATAGGGGGGATAAGATCCAATTTTAGAGGGATCGCTAGTTAGAGGATAAAGCACTTTGCGATCTTCTCTCCTTGGCCCCAATGATGACACATTTTAAGACTATCTTAGGTGATCATGTCTTTGATTACATCAAGGGAAAGGCCTCTTTCAAATCTTGGAAGGAGCCCCAAACCCCTATAGTCGATCTATGCTCTTAATTCGAAGAGCTTCAAGGAAAAATAAAGTTGTGGCCTTTGATTGGTGGGATCAGTGATGATAAAATAGTGTAGAGGGGTCATGGTAGTGGGGCTATTACAGTTAGGGGAGCTTTTTTCTCTTACTTCTCCAATTCTGCATCCTAGGGGAACAATAAAATTTGGTGTAAAGAAGGGATTCCTAAGATGAATGTCCTCCTTTGGATAATTAGGGGAGCTTTTTTCTCCTAGTTCTCCAATTCTAAATCCTAGGGGGACAATAAAATTTGGTGTAAACAAGGGATTCCTAAGATGAATGTCTTCCTTTGGATTTCTTGGAAGGGGCGAGCCTTAACATGGGATATATTTCAAGTCCTGAGCAAATCTGGTCCCTCTCGATGTGTTATGTGCAAGCAATAGGTCTAAAGCAGGAAACATCATTTTGTACACTGTAATGTGGCTTGAAACTTATGGAAGCTTTTTCTTTCTAAGTGGCGAGTGGCTTGGATTCTTTTGAAGGATGTGGCTAGCCTCCTTGCTTCTTAGCACTTGAAAATTGTGAACCCTAGGCTCATCTTGATTTGGGATGTGGCCCCTACATTTATTATTTGGACTCTATAGAATGAGAAAAACTGACAATATTTAGAGAGGAAGAATGCTCTAGAGACAAAACTTGGGATAAAATTGTTTGCAATATCGTGGAAATTAGGGAGGCTAAAAAGAGGGACAATTGGGAGCTTAAGGATGGTGATATTAGTTCGATAAATGCTTGGCCATGTTATCAATGGATTTCAAATGGTGTTGGCTCATTACCAAAAGTTAGCAAGGAAATTAAGTGAATGGCTCTAGGGCAAGGGTGGATCAAATGTAATTTTGATGGTGCGGCAAAAGGGAACCTCAGCATAGCTGGGGTGGAGGTGTGTTTCATGATGATGTAGGATATCGTTTGTTACTCTATGCCTTCGCCTATGGAGAGGATACCAATAACATAGCTAAAGACAAGGAAATTTTATGGGGCTCATGATTGCAAAGGAAAATGTCTAGAGAAAGCTATGGATTGAAGAGGATTCCAAAATTATCATCGATGCTTTGAGTCGGTAGGCTCGTGCATAATTGGAGACTGACCATGCTTGTGAATGCTGCAAAATTATTATTGAGGGACTTAGAAGAAGTTTGATGCGCTCATATTGGTAGGCAGGGTAATAAGGTGGTTGACTGGGTAACAAATGAAGGCACTAGTCTAAACAATCATAATAGCGGGGCTTTCAAATCCTAATTTTCCCATTTTCCTCATGAGGTCTCCATTTTGATTGTTGGTGATAGGCTAGGCAAGTGCTCAATGGCATTTTTTCTACTATTTCTCATCTTGTTTCGATCCTTGTTTGGGTGGCTCTGACACTTTGTGCTTTTGAGCTTGTGGGATTTATCCCATTTTTTAATTCTTTTTTCAGGTTTCTTGAACTCAAAACCATATTTTTTTTATAATTTTTTTTTAAAAATAATCATAACCATATGCATAAACAACATAAATATATGATACACAAAATTAAGCTTGAAAGATGTGAAAAACAAGATTAGTAAACAGGTGGTCCCATGATTTCATTAGAAAATGAGAATATATTGCAAATATAAGTAGATTGAATTTGAAATTTAGGGTTTTACATGTTAATGTGATTTTGCATGGTCCCACTCAATGAACATGACAAGAAGTAACCTAACACCCATTATAGTGGATTGGCACAAATTAAAATAAAGACAAATATTAAGGATGGATAAAACTATTCACAATATCAACTATAGAATTTAGAGCTGTCAATTAGTCAAAATAATCAATATCATGATCATGTCATATCTATTAAATAAGGATTGTAAGGATAATGCCAAATGAAAAGATAAGTAAAAAATATCACATTTAGTACCACTTAAGAAAACATCTTGTTTGATATTGCACTCATTTCATCAAATTTACGTCCACATGCACATTAAACAATGATTTTCTAAAAAAAAGTGCCTTTCATTTTTATATCTCTTCAGTCGAAGTTGACAAGTTATAATGTTAGCTTAAATGATACAATACATTTAATATAAGCATTTATTGTTTTATGTAAAAATATATATAAAAATAAACAGGTATAATAAATAATGAAAATGAGAAGGGTGGAAAGTAGAGAAAAAATATTTGTCTATATTGGTTTTAAATTTGATTGTGTGAATCTTTTTCATTTGTTTTTTACTTCTCAATAATGGATTATAGAATTTGATTTGAATTGTCCTAGCAAAAAAAAATCATACTATCAAATCTAAAAACAAGTATGATAAAATCATACTATTGAATCCGAAAACAAGGTATGATAATATCACATGAACCCTGAAAATTGTGTTATTAAGAGAAAAACATTTTATACTGACAAATATCAAAATATATTGAATCACCGTCAAATTTGATACAAATTGTAGTTGAATTGATAGAGTCTTCCCACATGTTAAGCCCAAGGTTACTTCATGGGCAGACTGAAAGGTTCCTGCCATTGTGCCAGTCATTTTTTTCCTCCATAATATATTATGAAATGTGGTGAAAATGTTGAAAAAAAATCACACAATCAAATCTAATAACAATATAATAACAATGTATTATAATATTATAAACTAATAACAATGTATTATAATATTATAAACTGTAAGAATTATATATCTGGAATAATTTTACACCCACAAAAATCAAAACATGTTTAAACAAAAAATTCAGACAATCACATCCTAAAACAATTAAGAGTCCCCTTCCAACCTGTTAATCCTGTTAATCCACGGGCATCTTGACGGGTAGGTCGAAGGGTTTCATGTCCCTGCATGTATTATTTCCTGGTTGTCTTCCATCTCCATCCAACTACCAAGAAGAAAAAAATTCCAATACACTGATACAGTACCAGATAACGTGACTTTCCGTTCCTGTACGAGGTGGCTCGAGACTCACGGGTCGCATATGTAGCGTAGGCCCTCTCTGTTGCATTCAAGTTCTAAATTTAAGCGCACCCTGTTTTGTTTTCAGCTTACGCCAAAGAAATAATGGAAGTTTTTTAAAACCACAGGCGGGTTAAGGGCCACCTTGGCTGTATGGTGCAGAGTCTGACTGAGAGTACACTTTAATTGGAATTATGACGTTAGCGTCTTATCGCAACGGCCCATTACTTGTCCAAGACGCTGCGTCAAAAAGTGTACAGGTGCCCATAAAAAGTAAACAGTGTTGCGGATAACTGGGAGAATTATTCGTTTTACAGATGAAATGTGTTCACAAAATTCAGTTGTTTAGACTTTAGAGCATGCAATCCAGCCATAAACTGTCTCTAAAGTTTCAGTTCATTGAACAGTCACCTCTTAGTGCCCGACACTAGTCCAGTTATATAGTGGTCTACCTTTCCTCTTATTTTCATCTGCTCTCAGGTTCTCTTTCTAGCAGTAGACTGCTAATCTTGTTCAGAGCTTCATGGATTACTTTATAAGAGCCTGTACTGTTCTTCTGCTATTGGGCACTTGTTTAGGTTTCTCTGCTAGAGCTCGGCCGGTGTCCTTTTCTGAGGAATTTGAGGTTACGTCGACGAAGGACCATGTGATAAGAATGGCTGATAATAACTCCGTTCAGGTCATACTGGATCGAAATGGAGGTATATGTTTTCTGAATGAGACTGGCTTTAGCTATTATGGGCAAGAGACTAATTTACCTATTACCTTGTTTAATTTATTTGCTTATGAAGCCTGAAGCAGTTTCATTGGTAAATTGTATGTTTGCACAGGTGCGGCGTTTGTTTCTAAGCATCAGTATATGTATGGGCTTGTAAGTGTGAAGATTAAGCTTGTTGCAGACGATTCGGCGGGAACAGTCACTACCTTTTATGTAAGACGTTCGAAACTAAAATCCAAATGTTGGCTTTCGTTTTCAAAGTTTTGGGCCATGGCTGTAACAGCTTCTTATTTCATGACTAAAGAATGTATAAGCATATATCAACAACTTTTCATGTAGGAATTACCCTTTCAAAAACTTTTGGATTAGATTTATGTAAATTTATTGTTCTTTTCTTTTCTTGTTATTTCATTTTGACGATGGATAATAAAATATGATCTGATATAAAAACAAAATTTCCATAATCTAATCCAATTTTTTTATATATTTAATCAGTCAAAGTGATTACACAAAAAGTTTACGTAAGCAAGTGCTTGAGATCGAAAATTTCAAATAGACTATGGGAGTGTGGTTGTACTATTCTGTAATTGTGGCATATGGACAAGAAAGTGAATAGTCACTCACAATATGGTAGATGGGTTTTCGATCTTCTGCAGTTCTCCTACACAGGTTTGTAATATTAAGCTGTATAAATTTGAATTGCATCTGTGGAAAGGAATTTAGTCGAAGGAATTTGTGCTCATCTGTGTACTTCCAAAAATTAATTAAATCAAAGGGATTCGTCACATTCATTTAAAAGTACATCTGCTTCGTAAATGGATCTCTTAACAGAAGAGAGCTGTTGCGAATTTTGATATGCCATTCAAACTAATTAGTTGCGAACTAATAGGAACCCATATTTATTTTAAATTACTGCAATACATCATATGTATTGTTGGAAATAAGTCGTATCTGTATTGACGATGGGTTGGTTATAGAAAGGTCAGCCATTCAGTTGGTAAGCATTTACGTAAGAAATGGGTGGTCTTAGGTTTGAGTCTTAATAGATATGAGCTGTAATATAACATGTGCTATTAGAGCTAGACTAAGAGCCTTAATTACATGTAATGTGGTTAAAGGTGGGGTGTTGGAAATAAGTCATACCTGACCAGACAAAGCGCTAGTCAAGGAGAGGCCAATAGTTTAGTTGGTAGAGCACTCTAGCAGCAAATGGCCAGTCTTAGGTTTCGAATCCTAACTGATCAATGAATCATAGCTGAACATATATCAACATGTATATGTAAGGAAATAAGTATTCTTGTATTGTTTTACAGTGTACATAATCAAAATAAAATATGCTGGATTTTTAATATTTTACATTTTAAAATGACATTAAAATTTATAACTGCTGCAAGTGATTGTGTAATTGAATGACAATTTCTGATTTAGCTGTATGTTATCTCATTTAAATGCCATATTAAAATTTATAATTGCTGCACGTCACTGCCTAATTGAACAATAATTTCTGATTTAACTGTATGTTATCTCAAATTATAATATTATTTAAAGATGAAGATGCTGACATTTATGCAATCCAATTATTTTCATAGAAAAACTATTTGACTTTTGAAATGACTATTTTTAAATAACAGTATTTAAACATTAACTTTATCTGTGCGGCCAACAGAGCACGCTTGCAATCCCATATAATCTTTATGGGTTTAGTTAAGACTGTTATTTAATGATTTGTATTGGACTAATACTGCATGCAGATGGACTCAAACATACAGAAAGTACGAGATGAAGTGGATTTCGAGTTTCTAGGGAACAGATCAGGCCAGCCTTACACTGTCCAGACAAACGTGTATGCTTATGGAAAGGGTGACAGGGAGCAGAGGGTCAATCTCTGGTTTGACCCTTCTCTAGATTTCCACACATACTCAATCCTCTGGAATCACAATCATATCATGTAAGCCCCTGATTTGCATATATATATATATTCTCCACTTCCTATGTACAGTCTATCTTCAAGAGTTAAAGTAATTCTTTTAACAATGCTTGCAGATTCTCTGTGGATAAGGTGCCCATAAGAGTGTTCAAGAACAATAGGGTAAAATTGGGTGTTCCATTTCCTAACAACCAGAGCATGCGAATACATTCTACTCTGTGGAATGGCGACAATTGGGCAACAAGGGGAGGCATAGAGAAGATAGATTGGAGCAAAGCACCTTTCCACGCTTACTACAAGGATTTCACCATGGAATCCTGTAGAGTCCCATTTAATGCAAGCTGTGCATCAAATCCTAACAATTGGTGGGAAGGAACGACTTACAGGCAACTAAGTCCCTTACAAGAGAAGTTGTACAGGTGGGTAAGGGTGAATTACATGATTTATGACTATTGTACCGACAGGTCCCGGTTTCCAGTCCCCCCTCCAGAGTGCACTGCTGGCATTTGAACTGGTAATACAAGGCTACTATGGACCCATTGCACTGAACAAAAAGTGGACAGATAGTGAAAACGTCCAACTTATGACGGATGTATAGAAAGCAATGGGATACTCACTAAATTATCTGCGATATAAAAAGTAGTAAAGCAGGAAAGATCTCGTAATATCTCTTCGAAATGTATAAGCTTTGGTAAAAATAGTTTATATATACATATTACAAGCGGTCTTGGATTTTACTGATATAATTTGATGTGGATAATGAGACAAGGCAAGGGACACTGTATGCAGTCGAGTTTTCCCAAAGATTCTTATTTCTGTGAGTATTGTCAGAGATAGTTAATGGATTAGGGTTAGTTTACAATTATATTTATTACTTTATTTTATAAATATATTCGAGAATAATTTTATTGGATGTGTAAACCTTATGTTGATAGGTAAATTTCAAATTAAAATAAGAAAGTACATTAAATATGTATCAAAGTCAATTTGTAGAATCTCTTAACCTCCTTTCAATAGGAAATTTTCTATACAATATTGCCAATTCACCTAGTAATTGAAGTAGATGTAAAATATAGATTTAAAATTTAAAAAACATTTATAACATATTTTATTGTAATAGTTCATAAAATAATAAAAATAAGCCTTTTTTCCAAACAATAAATTAAATATTTATATGTTGAAATTCGGGTAAAATAATTAGACATTTAATATATTAAGTTATGTTCTTTCAAAATTCATTGATTTTTTTAAATTTATTTTTACTCTTTTTGTCGAGTTTACATTGATTATATAATTCTATAAATGTTTAAATGCAGTTATTTTATAACTTACTATCCAAAATATATATAGATTAAATCATAACAATTATAGTTTCTAAGATTTATGTTTTGAAAGATATATTTTATTGTTATGAATATTATTAGTTGTGAGATTCTTGGTTATATTTTTCTAAAGTTAATTTTAGGTCTTTTTTAAAACCTAAATTTCAAAAGAAGAAAAATAAACATTAAAAAAATAATTATTAATGTTGTAAACATGAAGTTTTTGAGAAGTGAGAATAGACCAATTTTTATAGCTCATAATGTTGCATGGAGCAACTAACATAGTTGCCACCTAAATTTTGGGCCTTCCTTGGCTAACAGTACATAGAAAAGTTTTCCTATCTATATTGTGTCATTTTAGTGTGGCTATGCTTCCTTACACATTATATTTATTGTTATTCTTCTCATAACTAAGAAAACAAGTTTATGGGAGATATTGTTGAATATTTTGATTTTTTACTTTAGAAATTTGTTCTTTTACATGATTAAAGGAAAGGAATGAATTCAAATGGCTTCGCCATAATTTGAATAGTTGGCGTGAACGATGATAGTTGTTACTTACAGTATGATGTACTATCTAATTTTTCATTGATACCTTTACATTTTGATCATACAAGAATAATGTATTTGACATCTACTTCTAAAACAATGACATAAGTATACTATTATTTCATTATAAGACAAAAATATATTTAAAACTAAAAGGATAACAACTTTGATTGAAAGACTAACTTTAAGAAATCAATGGCATTAAATAGATCTAGTTAAAGATTTAACCTAAAGATAAGCCTCTTTCACATTTTGGAGAATCACTAGTGTGTTGGAAAACTAGGTGATAGATAAATCAGAATATGTAAGCAAGTTGATGTCTTGGGAAAAGCCAATGAAGTAAATCACAATAAGGGACATAAAAATATATTTTATGGGAAGGCGTATTTTATCACATCCCATTTTCATCATTTATTTAAAATATATTCTAATGACTAAACAATTGTTGGAAATAAGGAAATAAATATTTTTCATATTACACAATAGTGAATATTCCATTACTTCTATAGAATCTCGATTTGTTTTATTTGGGGTTTATGGTATCAATAATAGACTATTTATAACCAACCCATTTATTAGCAATAGAATATTTACATGTCTATTTTGAGGAGTGCAATATAATTGGTTGTTAGGCAAAAAAATATTCTTTTCCACATTGAGAAGAACTAGTAAAAGTAAAAATATTGAATGAGGTTATTTCCACTAGGCTAAGTACCTTTTTGTTGGAAAGGAAAAATAGATATATATGAACTTAGAGTGTAGGATAACCTAGATGGGAATGAAGGAAATATCAACAATTTTGAGAAAGAGAGGAAATATTAAGCCACATTAGATACCAAGGATGGATTTCTCCTAGTGTAGTATATTAGTTTTGTTAATAGTTGTCATGTGTATCCATGTATTGCATATTTATTTACCTTTGTTACAACCCTAAGATATGCCCATAACTTCATACATAGGCTAGTACTATGAAGACAAAGGTTGAGAGTTTTGTTTAGAAGACCTACAGTGTAGGATACATAGATGGGTATGAAGGAAAGATCCACGATTTTGAGAAAGAGAGAAAATATAAGACCTCATTAGATACCTAGGAAACATTTCTCCTAGTGTAGTATCTTAGGTTTGTAAATAATTTTCATGTGTATCCATGTATCACATATTTATTTACCATGGTTGCAACCCTAAAAGATTCCCATAACTTAATACATAAGCTACTAGTATGAAGACAAAGGTTAAGAGTTTGGTTTAATTTTTGTCAATAATATTTGTATATCTTTAAATATTTGGTAAAGATTGTAGAATCAAGCTATACATTATCCATTTGCATTGGTATATCTTGTATTATTTAGTAAAGATTATGAAATCAAGCTTTACACTTCCCATTTGGATTTATGTTAAAGTTTCTAATTATTTTCAACGAATACCTACCACATATATCTTGAAACTATAGTAGTAAATAAGATCACATCTCTTTGTGAAATTTAAGAAAATAGTTCAAGTGCCTCCTCAAACTATTTTCACACCTTATTTATGTTTTCAAATTTTGCATGCATGTATACCAAAAGATTTCCATGTATATTAACTAAGAAAATATATTTTCTATTCTTCTCAATGAATTTACCTATGCTATTCCCCATTTTGGTATAAGGTGGGAGGTTGCTAACAAGATCATGGAATATTAATTTATACCTAGAAAATTATATTTTATTCATAGTTTAATTAACTCATTAAATAAATCTATTTTGTGTAAAACTTGCATTCATCACATTCTATTAGATGATATATTAGTAATATATTTTGTCAATTATTTGGTACTTACATGTGCTTTGACATTTTCCATCCATGTATACTAGACCCTTTCTAATCATAATATTTATCCAAAATGACCTTGGAATATTCTTTGATGAATTTTCATACCTTATTCCAAGTTCCCATTTTAGGAAAGGACAAAGAGGATCCTAGGAAAAGTTATGAATAGGTATTTACACCATTAAATAAATTTTTCTTACAATTTTCTAAGTCCATTTTAGCAAATTCATGTTGTCTATTTTTTATAGTCATGTTGTTCTTGTTGTCACTTTCTACTTCAAGACTAAGGCAATGAAAATATGAATGAGTGGATAAAGAGAGTATTGGAAATTTTAGAGGTTAATAGTGAAAGGAAAGATGAGCGGGGAAACACTTCCCTAATGCAAATTGATTAGGAGATGGGTTGCAAAAATTTGTTTCAAATCTTTAAATTTTATAGTTTCACTTAATAATGCACATGTGCAGTTAATTATTTTCATATTTAAAGAATAAGCATAACACACATAATTTACGTGAGAAAACCATATCAAGAAGAAACCCACACATCAAAGCACAAATCAATTGTATTACAATAATAAGGAAATTACAATACAATATTCAAAGTCTACGTTCTTGCAAGTGTTTATTCACTGTGATACAATTTCTAGACTGCATCTAACAACATAAAAACATAAAAATTTATTATATCTCTATGTTACATCAAATGCACTAAGGCATAATTATATACTTCTCATACATGGGTGTTAAATTTTCCATCTGTCAAACTCTAATCTCTGCATGCATATAAATTGAAACCAACAACATGCATTAGTTCCAATTGACCTAATTAGCAACCTATCAAACATGCATGCACATGAAACAACATGCAAAAACATGAAAACACATGCAAGAATTGTAGCTCCAAAAATCAAGTAACCTCACATGCTAGGTATCCCATAGATAAAACCAAATTTGCTTCAAAATTATAACTAACTCACAACTACTAGTGACTCTAAGTGACAACTGAGGCTTTGTTAAGCAAGTTTCCTCTTCAAGCATTAGTCACAAGTTAGCAACATTCTACATGATGTAAGATTTCTCATCCTAAAGGATTTTACAATTCCATAAGCTCAAATGGGCACTCAAGTGATATATGTCACATTTCCTTGCCTTTTATTTTTTGAAGAGATAAATACTCACACAAGTGGACCCTACCAATACTTGCCTCCAAAAGCAATTGTCACATGTCAACGTGGCACCCATTTTTGATGTAGACATCTGTCACAATATTTCCTCTCCACACCTTGCATGTAGGATACCAACTCCCTGCTAGGTCCCACAAAGTGACTTAGAAATTTGGAAACAAATATTATTGCATTTAATAAATTAAATCAACAAAATAAGGGAAAATAATTAATAAATTAATCAAGGGACTCTCTAAGTTTGAGACACCTTAATCCCAACATTCTCTCACTTTTTGAAGACCTTACAGGAGTCTTTGTATCACTTTTGAAGCTGCAAGGCCCATAGAACCAACACACTATCTAATCTTCTATGTCCTCATTTCCTTTTTCAGTGCATTTGTAATATTCACCAAAGTTTCCACCTTTTCCAAGTTCACCTTTCGATCTTACACTATATCATGAAAAAATGAAACTACACATGAATGTTCTTTATTCTAGCATGGAATGTAGGATTCTTCACTAAACATATAACACTCTGCTTGTCATATAAGATAGTAATTTTTCTTGCATCAAAACTAATATTCAAACATAGTCTCTTAAGCCAAATGGATTATTTACAAGCATGAGTAGCTTCCATGTACTGAGCTTCAATAGTGGACAAAGTGACTACAACCTATCTCTTACTCATGCAACTAATTGCACCACCACATGTATCATGAAAAAATATCCAATGGTGGATCTTCTACTTTCAATGTCACCCACCCAATCAGAATCCACATATATGTGGATGATTACTAAATATCAAGGTCTACTACTTGATAACCATGAAAACACAAGGCATAATTGAAAGTACCTTGCAAGTACCTAAACACTCTCTTTACTACATCTTAGTGCACCCATCCAGGATTAGCCATAAATTGAATAAGGACTCCTACTACTTTGGAAATTTTTGGTTTTGTACAAACCATATCATACATCAAGCTTCCAACAATACTCACATTAGGAACTCTATTCATGCTCTCCATTTCAGTAGGAAATTTTGGATAATCCTCCACATAATGCTTCATCACTTGAACAACCAAAAAAACCATCTATTTGCAAGTGAAATCATGTTGAATCTCTCCAACAAAGAGTTCACATACTTGATTTGAGTTGACTAAATCTTTCTATTGTATCTATCTCTTTTGATCTTAATCCCTAGAATATACCTTGATGCACCTAGATTTGTCATCTCAAACTATAATGAAAATGAAGACATAAAATCTAAAATCATACTTTTTCCACTCTTAATGAACAACATATCATCCACATAAAAGATAATAATGAGTACATGCAACTATTATTAGTCTTGTAATAGACACAATGGTCAAATTTTGATCTCAAAAATCACAATGACAACACATAGGGGTCAAAATTCTAGTGCCCAATCGTAGAAGGTTGTTTTAGACCATACAAAGATTTTCTCAACTTTCACACTAGACTGTCTTTACCTTTCATAGAAAATTTATCTAGTTGTGACATATACATTTCCTCCTTCAAATCACCATGAAGGAAAGCTTTCTTCATATCCATTTTCTCAACTTCAAAGTCATGAGTTGTTGCAAGTGATAAAAAGAAATGAATGGATGTCAACTTAGCTACAGGAGAGAAAATATCCCCATAATCTATTCTCTCCACTTAGGAATATTCCTTTGTGACCAACCTTTTCTTATACTTCTCAACACTACCATCAGAACCCATTCTTTTCTTAAAAACCCATTTAGAACCAAAAAGTTTCCATCCTTATAGCGAAGGTACCATGTCCCATGTAGAATTTGTTTATAATGCCATCATCTCTTGATTCATAGATTCCATCTCTAAATCCACATCATGCATACCCATATCCTCTCTAATAGTCCTTGGCTCATCAATGTTAGCAATCAAAGAAAATATACGATTGAAATATAACATAGAATACCGAAATCTATCTAATTTTCATATTTCTGATGTAGAAATATTCAATAGCAGAGGTTGAGGTTCTTTATATTCCTTAAATTTGTCAAAGAAGCTACAACTCTCCTCATCATAAGGTCCACTAGGAGTATGTAGTTCATCTCTCTCAAGAATGGGTGGAATTTGAACTACCTTCTTCTTCTCTTTCTTCTCTAGCTGTAGATCAACTATATAAGGTTTCTACTCAGAATATCACACTTCTACTATATATCACATTCTCTACAACTAGATCCTAATTCATGTACCCTTTCACACCGACACCATAGTCAATGAAGATACATTTCACTACCTTATTTTCCAACTTATATCTTTTCATATTGAACAATAGGGGAAAATGAGTGCTTTATGGCCTAGGTCATATAACACCACTCTTATCCAATTAGATCATTCAAGAATGCCTTAGGATCCAAAATTGGATTGACTATCAACACAGAGGTGAAGCAATTCTCAACAAGGAAGACCTAGGGGGTTATTTAGGCTTCTAAGGGTTCACCACCAAGAAAAATCTTGGCAAAGACAACTTATCATTCAACTCACAAAACCTAGTAATGCAAGCCAAATAATGAATGTAAATGACAAAATTAAGTAACAAGTTAGGATATATGTACCTGGGAAGTTTGGAAATGTAATGAGGATTCTAGAAATGCAAAAATGTTTGTCAAAATATGCTAGGGAGGACAAAGACACCCTTACAGTTGTCTTAGTCCCGCTGCTATTTTTTAGGATAGATGCAGAATATTCAGATGTCAAAATATAATCTGAAAGAATCTCTGTAAAATACCCTTGGGAGGACTAAGACACACTTACTGTTGACTTAGTCCTATCTTGAATTTCTAAAATCTTTAAATGTGATCCTGAGGCTCAATGTTTGCACTTCCTTCTTCTCATATCTTAGGTCTTGAAACTTCCAAATCTGTCTTGTAGGTGAGTTTCCACGAAGATGTCAACTTTTCAATGCAACTTTGCAACTTTTCACTTCAAATTATCTTCAAGTCTTCAACCTAAATCTGCAA
>VDFB02358134.1:49320575-49357078 GCA_007258455.2 Sequoia sempervirens
GTTATGGAGTAGGGTCCTTCAGACAAAGTATTTAAACAACTTGATAATCTATTCTCGTATGATTTGCTGAAGGGATCATACATCTAGAATTTCCTCAAAGCTTGTTACTAGGTCTTGAAACAAGAGATGGTGTGGAAGTTGGATAGGGGGGATAAGATCCAATTTTAGAGGGATCGCTAGCTAGAGGATAAAGCACTTTGCGATCTTCTCTCCTTGGCCCCAATGATGACATATTTTAAGACTATCTTAGGTGATCATGTTTTTGATTACAGCAAGGGAAAGGCCCCTTTCAAATCTTGGAAGCAGCCCCAAACCCCTATAGCCGATCTATGCTCTTAATTCGAAGAGCTTCAAGGAAAAATAAAGTTGTGGCCTTTGATTGGTGAGATCAGTGACGATAAAATAGTGTAGAGGGGTCATGGTAGTGGGGCTATTACAGTTAGGGGAGCTTTTTTCTCTTACTTCTCCAATTTTGCATCCTAGGGGAACAATAAAATTTGGTGTAAACAAGGGATTCCTAAGGGAGGGGTAGTGAAGAGCAATTTAAATACAATTTAGTTAAATGGGATGATGTCTACAAGCTATTCAAAAAGGGGGGTTTGGACATAAGGAAAATCAAAGGCATGAATCTATCTCTTGGCACCAAATTAGTGTGGAGGATATATAATGAAAAAGGGAGGTTATGGAGTAGGGTCCTTTAGAAAAAGTATTTAAACAACTTGATAATCTATTCTCCTATGATTTGTTGAAGGGATCATGCATCTAGAATTTCCTCAAAGCTTGTTACTAGGTCTTGAAACAAGATATGGTGTGGAAGTTGGATAGGGGGGATAAGATCCAATTTTAGAGGGATCGCTAGTTAGAGGATAAAGCACTTTGCGATCTTCTCTCCTTGGCCCCAATGATGACACATTTTAAGACTATCTTAGGTGATCATGTCTTTGATTACATCAAGGGAAAGGCCTCTTTCAAATCTTGGAAGGAGCCCCAAACCCCTATAGTCGATCTATGCTCTTAATTCGAAGAGCTTCAAGGAAAAATAAAGTTGTGGCCTTTGATTGGTGGGATCAGTGATGATAAAATAGTGTAGAGGGGTCATGGTAGTGGGGCTATTACAGTTAGGGGAGCTTTTTTCTCTTACTTCTCCAATTCTGCATCCTAGGGGAACAATAAAATTTGGTGTAAAGAAGGGATTCCTAAGATGAATGTCCTCCTTTGGATAATTAGGGGAGCTTTTTTCTCCTAGTTCTCCAATTCTAAATCCTAGGGGGACAATAAAATTTGGTGTAAACAAGGGATTCCTAAGATGAATGTCTTCCTTTGGATTTCTTGGAAGGGGCGAGCCTTAACATGGGATATATTTCAAGTCCTGAGCAAATCTGGTCCCTCTCGATGTGTTATGTGCAAGCAATAGGTCTAAAGCAGGAAACATCATTTTGTACACTGTAATGTGGCTTGAAACTTATGGAAGCTTTTTCTTTCTAAGTGGCGAGTGGCTTGGATTCTTTTGAAGGATGTGGCTAGCCTCCTTGCTTCTTAGCACTTGAAAATTGTGAACCCTAGGCTCATCTTGATTTGGGATGTGGCCCCTACATTTATTATTTGGACTCTATAGAATGAGAAAAACTGACAATATTTAGAGAGGAAGAATGCTCTAGAGACAAAACTTGGGATAAAATTGTTTGCAATATCGTGGAAATTAGGGAGGCTAAAAAGAGGGACAATTGGGAGCTTAAGGATGGTGATATTAGTTCGATAAATGCTTGGCCATGTTATCAATGGATTTCAAATGGTGTTGGCTCATTACCAAAAGTTAGCAAGGAAATTAAGTGAATGGCTCTAGGGCAAGGGTGGATCAAATGTAATTTTGATGGTGCGGCAAAAGGGAACCTCAGCATAGCTGGGGTGGAGGTGTGTTTCATGATGATGTAGGATATCGTTTGTTACTCTATGCCTTCGCCTATGGAGAGGATACCAATAACATAGCTAAAGACAAGGAAATTTTATGGGGCTCATGATTGCAAAGGAAAATGTCTAGAGAAAGCTATGGATTGAAGAGGATTCCAAAATTATCATCGATGCTTTGAGTCGGTAGGCTCGTGCATAATTGGAGACTGACCATGCTTGTGAATGCTGCAAAATTATTATTGAGGGACTTAGAAGAAGTTTGATGCGCTCATATTGGTAGGCAGGGTAATAAGGTGGTTGACTGGGTAACAAATGAAGGCACTAGTCTAAACAATCATAATAGCGGGGCTTTCAAATCCTAATTTTCCCATTTTCCTCATGAGGTCTCCATTTTGATTGTTGGTGATAGGCTAGGCAAGTGCTCAATGGCATTTTTTCTACTATTTCTCATCTTGTTTCGATCCTTGTTTGGGTGGCTCTGACACTTTGTGCTTTTGAGCTTGTGGGATTTATCCCATTTTTTAATTCTTTTTTCAGGTTTCTTGAACTCAAAACCATATTTTTTTTATAATTTTTTTTTAAAAATAATCATAACCATATGCATAAACAACATAAATATATGATACACAAAATTAAGCTTGAAAGATGTGAAAAACAAGATTAGTAAACAGGTGGTCCCATGATTTCATTAGAAAATGAGAATATATTGCAAATATAAGTAGATTGAATTTGAAATTTAGGGTTTTACATGTTAATGTGATTTTGCATGGTCCCACTCAATGAACATGACAAGAAGTAACCTAACACCCATTATAGTGGATTGGCACAAATTAAAATAAAGACAAATATTAAGGATGGATAAAACTATTCACAATATCAACTATAGAATTTAGAGCTGTCAATTAGTCAAAATAATCAATATCATGATCATGTCATATCTATTAAATAAGGATTGTAAGGATAATGCCAAATGAAAAGATAAGTAAAAAATATCACATTTAGTACCACTTAAGAAAACATCTTGTTTGATATTGCACTCATTTCATCAAATTTACGTCCACATGCACATTAAACAATGATTTTCTAAAAAAAAGTGCCTTTCATTTTTATATCTCTTCAGTCGAAGTTGACAAGTTATAATGTTAGCTTAAATGATACAATACATTTAATATAAGCATTTATTGTTTTATGTAAAAATATATATAAAAATAAACAGGTATAATAAATAATGAAAATGAGAAGGGTGGAAAGTAGAGAAAAAATATTTGTCTATATTGGTTTTAAATTTGATTGTGTGAATCTTTTTCATTTGTTTTTTACTTCTCAATAATGGATTATAGAATTTGATTTGAATTGTCCTAGCAAAAAAAAATCATACTATCAAATCTAAAAACAAGTATGATAAAATCATACTATTGAATCCGAAAACAAGGTATGATAATATCACATGAACCCTGAAAATTGTGTTATTAAGAGAAAAACATTTTATACTGACAAATATCAAAATATATTGAATCACCGTCAAATTTGATACAAATTGTAGTTGAATTGATAGAGTCTTCCCACATGTTAAGCCCAAGGTTACTTCATGGGCAGACTGAAAGGTTCCTGCCATTGTGCCAGTCATTTTTTTCCTCCATAATATATTATGAAATGTGGTGAAAATGTTGAAAAAAAATCACACAATCAAATCTAATAACAATATAATAACAATGTATTATAATATTATAAACTAATAACAATGTATTATAATATTATAAACTGTAAGAATTATATATCTGGAATAATTTTACACCCACAAAAATCAAAACATGTTTAAACAAAAAATTCAGACAATCACATCCTAAAACAATTAAGAGTCCCCTTCCAACCTGTTAATCCTGTTAATCCACGGGCATCTTGACGGGTAGGTCGAAGGGTTTCATGTCCCTGCATGTATTATTTCCTGGTTGTCTTCCATCTCCATCCAACTACCAAGAAGAAAAAAATTCCAATACACTGATACAGTACCAGATAACGTGACTTTCCGTTCCTGTACGAGGTGGCTCGAGACTCACGGGTCGCATATGTAGCGTAGGCCCTCTCTGTTGCATTCAAGTTCTAAATTTAAGCGCACCCTGTTTTGTTTTCAGCTTACGCCAAAGAAATAATGGAAGTTTTTTAAAACCACAGGCGGGTTAAGGGCCACCTTGGCTGTATGGTGCAGAGTCTGACTGAGAGTACACTTTAATTGGAATTATGACGTTAGCGTCTTATCGCAACGGCCCATTACTTGTCCAAGACGCTGCGTCAAAAAGTGTACAGGTGCCCATAAAAAGTAAACAGTGTTGCGGATAACTGGGAGAATTATTCGTTTTACAGATGAAATGTGTTCACAAAATTCAGTTGTTTAGACTTTAGAGCATGCAATCCAGCCATAAACTGTCTCTAAAGTTTCAGTTCATTGAACAGTCACCTCTTAGTGCCCGACACTAGTCCAGTTATATAGTGGTCTACCTTTCCTCTTATTTTCATCTGCTCTCAGGTTCTCTTTCTAGCAGTAGACTGCTAATCTTGTTCAGAGCTTCATGGATTACTTTATAAGAGCCTGTACTGTTCTTCTGCTATTGGGCACTTGTTTAGGTTTCTCTGCTAGAGCTCGGCCGGTGTCCTTTTCTGAGGAATTTGAGGTTACGTCGACGAAGGACCATGTGATAAGAATGGCTGATAATAACTCCGTTCAGGTCATACTGGATCGAAATGGAGGTATATGTTTTCTGAATGAGACTGGCTTTAGCTATTATGGGCAAGAGACTAATTTACCTATTACCTTGTTTAATTTATTTGCTTATGAAGCCTGAAGCAGTTTCATTGGTAAATTGTATGTTTGCACAGGTGCGGCGTTTGTTTCTAAGCATCAGTATATGTATGGGCTTGTAAGTGTGAAGATTAAGCTTGTTGCAGACGATTCGGCGGGAACAGTCACTACCTTTTATGTAAGACGTTCGAAACTAAAATCCAAATGTTGGCTTTCGTTTTCAAAGTTTTGGGCCATGGCTGTAACAGCTTCTTATTTCATGACTAAAGAATGTATAAGCATATATCAACAACTTTTCATGTAGGAATTACCCTTTCAAAAACTTTTGGATTAGATTTATGTAAATTTATTGTTCTTTTCTTTTCTTGTTATTTCATTTTGACGATGGATAATAAAATATGATCTGATATAAAAACAAAATTTCCATAATCTAATCCAATTTTTTTATATATTTAATCAGTCAAAGTGATTACACAAAAAGTTTACGTAAGCAAGTGCTTGAGATCGAAAATTTCAAATAGACTATGGGAGTGTGGTTGTACTATTCTGTAATTGTGGCATATGGACAAGAAAGTGAATAGTCACTCACAATATGGTAGATGGGTTTTCGATCTTCTGCAGTTCTCCTACACAGGTTTGTAATATTAAGCTGTATAAATTTGAATTGCATCTGTGGAAAGGAATTTAGTCGAAGGAATTTGTGCTCATCTGTGTACTTCCAAAAATTAATTAAATCAAAGGGATTCGTCACATTCATTTAAAAGTACATCTGCTTCGTAAATGGATCTCTTAACAGAAGAGAGCTGTTGCGAATTTTGATATGCCATTCAAACTAATTAGTTGCGAACTAATAGGAACCCATATTTATTTTAAATTACTGCAATACATCATATGTATTGTTGGAAATAAGTCGTATCTGTATTGACGATGGGTTGGTTATAGAAAGGTCAGCCATTCAGTTGGTAAGCATTTACGTAAGAAATGGGTGGTCTTAGGTTTGAGTCTTAATAGATATGAGCTGTAATATAACATGTGCTATTAGAGCTAGACTAAGAGCCTTAATTACATGTAATGTGGTTAAAGGTGGGGTGTTGGAAATAAGTCATACCTGACCAGACAAAGCGCTAGTCAAGGAGAGGCCAATAGTTTAGTTGGTAGAGCACTCTAGCAGCAAATGGCCAGTCTTAGGTTTCGAATCCTAACTGATCAATGAATCATAGCTGAACATATATCAACATGTATATGTAAGGAAATAAGTATTCTTGTATTGTTTTACAGTGTACATAATCAAAATAAAATATGCTGGATTTTTAATATTTTACATTTTAAAATGACATTAAAATTTATAACTGCTGCAAGTGATTGTGTAATTGAATGACAATTTCTGATTTAGCTGTATGTTATCTCATTTAAATGCCATATTAAAATTTATAATTGCTGCACGTCACTGCCTAATTGAACAATAATTTCTGATTTAACTGTATGTTATCTCAAATTATAATATTATTTAAAGATGAAGATGCTGACATTTATGCAATCCAATTATTTTCATAGAAAAACTATTTGACTTTTGAAATGACTATTTTTAAATAACAGTATTTAAACATTAACTTTATCTGTGCGGCCAACAGAGCACGCTTGCAATCCCATATAATCTTTATGGGTTTAGTTAAGACTGTTATTTAATGATTTGTATTGGACTAATACTGCATGCAGATGGACTCAAACATACAGAAAGTACGAGATGAAGTGGATTTCGAGTTTCTAGGGAACAGATCAGGCCAGCCTTACACTGTCCAGACAAACGTGTATGCTTATGGAAAGGGTGACAGGGAGCAGAGGGTCAATCTCTGGTTCGACCCTTCTCTAGATTTCCACACATACTCAATCCTCTGGAATCACAATCATATCATGTAAGCCCCTGATTTGCATATATATATATATTCTCCACTTCCTATCTACAGTCCATTTTCAAGAGTTAAAGTAATTCTTTTAACAATGCTTGCAGATTCTCTGTGGATAAGGTGCCCATAAGAGTGTTCAAGAACAATAGGGTTAAATTGGGTGTTCCATTTCCTAACAACCAGAGCATGCGAATACATTCTACTCTGTGGAATGGCGACAATTGGGCAACAAGGGGAGGCATAGAGAAGATAGATTGGAGTAAAGCACCTTTCCACGCTTACTACAAGGATTTTGCCATCGAATCCTGTAGAGTTCCATTTAATGCAAGCTGTGCATCAAATCCTAACAATTGGTGGGAAGGGACGACTTACAGGCAACTAAGTCCCTTACAAGAGAAATTGTACAGGTGGGTAAGGGTGAATTACATGATTTATGACTATTGTACCGACAGGTCCCGGTTTTCAGTCCCCCCTCCAGAGTGCACTGCTGGCATTTGAACTGGTAATTCAAGGCTACAATGGACCCATTGCACTGAACAAAAAGTGGACAGACAGTGAAAAAGTCCAACTTATGACGGATGTATAAAAAGCAATGGGATACTCACTAAATTATCAGCGATATAAAAAGTAGTAAAGCAGGAAAGATCTCGTAATATCTCTTGGAAATGTATAAGCTTTGGTAAAAATAGTTTATATATACATATTACAAGCGGTCTTGGATATTACTGATATAATTTGATGTGGATAATGAGACAAGGCAAGGGACACTGTATGCAGTCGAGTTTTCCCAAAGATTCTTATTTCTGTGAGTATTGACAGCGATAGTTAATGGATTAGGGTCAGTTTACAATTATATTTATTACTTTATTTTATAGTTATATTCGAGAATAATTTTATTGGATGTGTAAAGCTTATGTTGATAGGTAAATTTCAAATTAAAATAAGAAAGTACATTAAATATGTATCAAAGTCAATTTGTAGAATCTCTTAAACTCCTTTGAATAGGAAATTTTCTATACAATATTGCCAATTCACCTAGTAATTGAAGTAGATGTAAAATATAGATTTAAAATTTAAAAAACATTTATAACATATTTTATTGTAATAGTTCATAAAATAATAAAAATAAGCCTTTTTTTCCAAACAAGAAATAAAATATTTATATGTTGAAATTCGGGTAAAATAATTAGACATTTAATATATCAAGTTATGTACTTTCAAAATTCATTGATTTTTTAAAATTTATTTTTACTCTTTTTGTCGAGTTTACATTGATTATATAATTATATAAATGTTTAAATGCAATTATTTTATAACTTACTATCCAAAATATATATAGATTAAATCATAACAATTATAGTTTCTAAGATTTACGTTTTGAAAGATATATTTTATTGTTATGAATATTATTAGTTTGTGAGATTCTTGGTTATATTTTTCTAAAGTTAATTTTAGGTCTTTTTTAAAACCTAAATTTCAAAAGAAGAAAAATAAACATTAAAAAAATAATTATTAATGTTGTAAACATGAAGTTTTTGAGAAGTGAGAATAGACCAATTTTTATAGCTCAAAATGTTGCATGGAGCAACTAACATAGTTGCCACCTAAATTTTGGGCCTTCCTTGGCTAACAGCACATAGCAAAGTTTTTCTATCTATATTGTGTCATTTTAGTGTGGCTATGCTTCCTTACACTCATTATATTTATTGTTATTCTTCTCATAACTAAGAAACAAGTTTATGGGAGATATTGTTGAATATTTTGATTTTTTACTTTAGAAATTTGTTCTTTTACATGATTAAAGGCAAGGAATGAATTCAAATGGCTTCGCCATAATTTGAATAGTTGGATATCTAATTTTTAATTGATACCTTTACATTTTGATCATACAAGAATAATGTATTTGACATCTACTTCTACAACTATGACATAAGTATACTATTATTTCATTATAAGACAAAAATATATTTAAAATTAAAAGGATAACAAATTTGATTGAAAGACTAATTTTAAGAAATCAATGGAATTAAATAGATCTAGTTAAATATTTAACCTAAAGATAAGCCTCTTTCACATTTTGGGGAATCACTAGTGTGTTGGAAAACTACGTGATAGATAAATCAGAATATATAAGCAAGTTGATGTCTTGGGAAAAGCCAATGAAGTAAATCACAATAAGGGGCATAAAAATATATTTTATGGGAAGGTGTATTTTATCACATCCCATTTTTCATCATTTATTTAAAATATATTCTAATGACTAAACAATTGTTTGAAATAAGAAAATCAATATTTTTCATATTACACAATAGTTAATATTTCATTACCTCTATAGAATCTCGATTTGTTTTATTTGGGTTTTATGGTATCAATAATAGACTATTTATAACCAACACATTTATTAGCAAGAGAATATTTATGTCTATTTTGAGGAGTGCAATATAATTGGTTGTTAGGCAAAAAAAATTCTTTTCCACATTGAGAAGAACTAGTAAAAGAAAACATATTGAATGAGGTTATTTCCACTAGGTTAAGTACCTTTTTGTTGGCGAGGAAAAATAGATATATATGAACTTAGAGTGCAGGATAACCTAGATGGGAATGACAACTGAGGCTCCACATCCAAGACTTGTAGCTCCAAAAATCAAGCAACCTCACATGCTAGGTATCCCATAGATAAAACCAAATTTGCTACAAAATTATAACTAACTCACAACTACTAGTCACTCTAAGTGACAACTGAGGCTTTGTTAAGCAAGTTTCGTCTTCAAACAATAGTCACGCGTTAGTAACATTTTGCATGACATAAGAGTTCTCATCCTAAAGGATTTTACAATTCCATAAGCTCAAAAGGGCAATCAAGTGATAAATGTCACATTTCCTTGCCTTTTCTTTTTTGAAGAGATAAATACTGACACAAGTGGACCCTACCGATACTTTCCTCCAAAAGAAATTGTCACATGTCAACGTGGCACCCATTTTTGATGTATAAACAATTTCCATTTCCAAATGGAGAGGCCATGTGACATCTGTCACAATCTTTCCTCTCCACACCTTGCATGTAGGATGCCAACTCCCTACTAGGACCCACAAAGTGACTTAGCAATTTGGAAACAAATATTATTGCATTTAATAAATTAAATCAACAAAATAAGGGAAAATAATTAATAAATTAATCAAGGGACTCTCTAAGTTTGAGACACCTTAATCCCAACATTCTCTCACTTTTTGAAGTACTTACAGGAGTCTTTGTATCACTTCTGAAGCTGCAAGGCCCATAGAACCAACACACTATCTAATCTTTTGTGTCCTCATTTCCTTTTTCAGTGCATTTGTAATATTCACCAAAGTGTCCACCTTTTCCAAGTTCACCTTTCGATCTTACACTATATCATGAAAAAATGAAACTACATAGATGAATGTGCTTTATTCTAGCATGGAATGTAGGATTCTTCACTAAACACATAACACTCTGGTTGTCATATAAGATAGTAATTTTTCTTGCATCAAAACTAATATTCAAACATAGTCTCTTAAGCCAAATGGATTATTTACAAGCATGAGTAGCTTCCATGTACTAAGTTCAATAGTGGACAAAGTGACTACAACCTATCTCTTACTCATGCAACTAATTGCACCACCACATGTATCATGAAAACATATCCAATGGTAGATCTTCTACTTTCAATGTCACCCACCCAATCAGAATACACATATACGTGGACGATTAATAAATATCAAGGTCTACTACTTGATAACCATGAAAAAACAAGGCATAATTGAGAGTACCGTGCAAGTACCTATAACACTCTCTTTACTGCATCCTAGTGCACCCATCTAGGATTAGCCATAAACTGAATAAGGACTCCTACTACTTTGGAAATTTTTGGTTTTGTACAAACCATATCATACATCAAGCTTCCAACAATACTCACATCAGGAACTATATTCATGTTCTCCATTTCAGTAGGAAATTTTGGATAATCCTCCATATAATGCTTCATCACTTGAACAACCAAAAAAACCATCTATTTGCAAGTACAATCATGTTAAATCTCTCCAACAAAGAGTTCACATACTTGATTTGAGTTGACTAAATCTTTCTATTATATCTATCTCTTTTGATCTTAATCCCTAGAATATACCTTGATGCACCTAGATTTGTCATCTCAAATTGTAATGAAAACTAAGACATAAAATCTAAAATCATACTTTTTCCACTCTTAATGAACAACATATCATCCACATAAAAGATAATAATGAGTACATGTAACTATTATTAGTCTTGTAATAGACACAATGGTCAAATTTTGATCTCAAAAATCACAATGACAACACATAGGGGTCAAAATTCTAGTGCCCAATCGTAGAAGGTTGTTTTAGACCATACAAAGATTTTCTCAACTTGCACACTAGACTGTCTTTACCTTTCATAGAAAATGTATCTAGTTGTGACATATAAATTTCCTCCTCCAAATCACCATGAAGGAAAGCTTTCTTCATATCCATTTTCTCAACTTCAAAGTCATGAGTTGTTGCAAGTGATAACAAGAAATGAATGGATGCCAACTTAGCTACAAGAGAGAAAATCTCCCCATAATCTATTCTCTCCACTTAGGAATATTCCTTTGTGACCAACCTTTTCTTATAATTCTCAACACTACCATCATAACCCATTCTTTTCTTAAACACCCATTTAGAACCAGAAAGTTTCCATCCTTCTAGCAAAGGTACCATGTCCCATGTAGAATTTGTTTTTAATGCCATCATCTCTTGATTCATAGATTCCATCTCTGAATCCACATCATGCATACCCATATCCTCTCTAATAGTCCTTGGCTCATTAATGTTAGCAATCAAAGAAAATATACGACTTAAATATAACATAGAATACCCAAATCTATCTAATTTTCATATTTCTCATGTAGAAATCTTCAATAGCAGAGGTTGAGGTTATTTCTCTTCCTTAAAGTTGTCAAAGAAGCTACAACTCTCCTCATCATAAGGTCCACTAGGAGTATGTAGTTCATCTCTCTCAAGAATGGGTGGAATTTGAACTACCTTCTTCTTCTCTTTCTTCTCTAGCTGTAGATCAACTATAGAAGGTTTCTACTCACAGAATATCATACTTCTACTATATATCACCTTCTCTACAACTAGATCCTAATTCATGTACCCTTTCACACTAACACCATAGTCAATGAAGATACACTTCACTACCTTGTTTTCCAACTTATATCTCTTCATATTGAACAATAGGGCAAAACGAGTGCTTTATGGCCTAGGTCATATAACACCACTCTTATCAAATTAGATCATTCAAGAATGCCTTAGGATCCCAAATTGGATTGACTATCAACACAAGGAATTTGAGTCAATTCTCAGCAAGGCTAGGGGGTTATTTAGGCTTCTAAGGGTTCACCACCAAGAAAAATCTTGGCAAAGACAACTTAACATTCAACTCACAAAACCTAGTAATGCAAGCCAAATAATGAATGTAAATGACAAAATTAAGTAACAACAAGTTAGGATATATGTACCTGGGAAGTTTGGAAATGTAATGAGGATTCTAGAAATGCAAAAATGTTGTCAAAATATGCTAGGGAGGAAAAAGACGCCCTTACAGTTGTCTTAGTCCCGCTGCTATTTTTCAGGATAGATGCAAAATAGTTAGATGTCAAAATATAATGCAGAAAGTCTGCATGGAAATACCCTTGGGAGGACTAAGATACACTTATTGCCGACTTAGTCTCATCTTGAATTTTTGAAATCTCTTAATATGCTCCTACGGCTCAATGTTTGCACTTCCTTCTTAGATCTTAGGTCCTAAAACTTCTAGATCTAGCTTGTAGGTGGGTTTCCATGAAGATGACAACTTTGTAATGCAACTGTGCAACTTTTCACTTTAAATGATCTTTAATTCTTCAGCCTAAATCTACAAACACAAACATATAAGAGAGAAAAACTTGACTGATTATTAGTAAATGGGAGTTTTCCTTGGTCAAACACCTTGTTGGTAATTAAACCTTGGAATGAAAGGAAATAATGAAGGGAAATGATGAATGAACAAAGTGCTATTCTGCAACTCACCAAAACCTTGTTATGAAATATACAAACTTGTGTGAAATATGGCTAGCTTGGGTGTAGATGTGAATTGGGGGTATTCTTAGAGACCAGATTGAATTGCTTTGCTTGAATGAAAATCCCTACAGCCACAAATGTTAGCTCAAAACACACATGATGCAAGAATATCTTTGACATGATACTTGAATCTTATTGATGGCTCCAAATTCTTGATGAATTGCTCTTAATTGCTCTCTTGAATACTTGAATGCTTGGATGCTTAGATTGCTTGTTAGGAGAAAATGAGTGAAAGAACCTTGTATTTATACTTATTTATGCTCAATATTTCAAAATTACATCACACCAAACCGAACTATGAATTCATTAATTAAAGGAGGCTAAATCCCACCAAGATTTGAAATTGAATACCAAAAATAACTTAAGGGGGACTAAGATGCCTTAGGTGGCATCTTAGTACCGAGGCATGAAACCTAGAGCATAGACACAAAAAAGGGGCCCATTTAAGGTGCATTTGAAAAGAGGGTCCCAAGACCTTTGGAGGACAAAGATGCCCTAGGTGGTATTTTAGTCACAGTCCAAAAATTAGGGACACACAAACATAATCATTAAATTATCATTTAGCCTTTCATTTTTTTCAGGATTAGCCATAAAAAGATATAATTTATTAGGCTCGTGGATGCAGAATAGGACCAATTAAGGCATAAAGAAGGATAAAAAAAGCAAGGTGGGCCCAAAAAATTGTGAAAATGCAAGGGTATTCATTTTCCTAAACTAAATTTAGTCCACTTTGGTAAGAGAGAATGAACTACTTCAAGCTCACTAAACTGTGATCTAGCTCCCTACAATCAAGAGGGGTTAAAATGCTTGAATGATAGTAAGATGGGATGACAATATTGTGGCAATCAAGAGAAAGGTTGCAAATACTCCAAGATCAGGAGACCCACTATGAAAAACCAACATAGGCACAAAGGAACTCTTGTGGATGATATATGAAATATGACAGAAAGAGCATAAACATACACCATCAAAAGATTGGAAAGGAAAAAGCCAAAGAAAAATGTCTAGCAGATCAAGCTTCAGAGTGTATTCGTCTAATGGGTGTGGTCAGTTATAGGTTGTTTGTCCAAAAAGGTTTACAAGTGAAACATGTTATCCACTATGCAAACAAAATACATGGTCACAAGGGCTAGTGAAGCTAGTTGTCCACTAGGTGAGTCCCAAGAGGTCCACATCAAAGTCATATCCCCATGACTATGATAAGGACAAAAAGAAAAAAATGCATGCTCACAAGGGCTAGTGAAGCTAGGTGTTCACTAGGTGAGCCCCAAGGGGCCATATCAAAACCATACCTCCATGACTTTAATAAGGTATAAAAATGCATGCTCACAAGGGCTAGTGAAGTTAGTTGTTCACTAGGTGAGCCCAAAGGAACCATATCAAACTCATACCTCCATGAATTTAATAAGGTACAAAATAGACGCTCATAAGGGCTAGTGAAGCTAGTTGTTCACTAGGTGAGCCCCAAGGGACCATATAAATTCCATACCTCCATGAATTTAATAAGGTACAAAAAGGAAATGAACAATCACAAGGGCTAGTGAAGCTAGTTGTTCACTAGGTGAGCCTCAAGGAATCATATCAAATCCATACGTCCATGACTTTAATAAGGTACAAAAAGGAAATGCAACAAGAGAGAGGGGGTAAACCCACAAAAGTGGTTTACAATTCAAATGAGGAAGGAAAACTAACAAAAAATGACTCCATGCCAAAAAATCATTCTTAGGAGTTCGAACAAACTCACTTTAGTTGAATGAATAAAAGAGGATTAGATTCGAACCATTAAATGCATCTCACCAAAGAACATGCAGAGCACCTTTTTTAAAGGGTGTTGAATGAACCCTAGTTCACTCGAGACCCACGGGGGGTTGCTCGACCCTGGATTTGGAGCAAACCCCGGTGCCCCCACCTCCTTGCTCTTTGGAAAAAACTAAATTTTCCCCTTTGGAAGCTCAAGTTGAGGCAGAAATGGAGGATACTTCAAGAACCAGGTTGGAATCGGGTGAATACTCGGAATGAGCTATCAATTACTATAATTTTAATATGTTTTGGTTTATTATCTATTTGTCTTTTAGTCTTATTAAGCACCAGGTTTTCCACTTGAAAATGAAGCTCCTCTATTTGCATGTGGAAAAATAGAAGATTATCAATTTTTTTTGAGAAAAGAACATGGAGTGCATAGGATATTAGAGTCATGATCCAAAAAAGAGATTAAGATTTCGATACATTCAAAAAATTTACGTTATACATTCAGCTATGTCTAGTTGTAATTGAAGTTTTGAAGCTTGAAACTTGATTAAAGGAAAAATGTGTCAATAAAAGGAAACTATCTAACCAAGTTTGAAGCACTAGATCTATTTGGTTACAAATCTAAATTCAAAATAATTAAATTTATCCTTCATACGGAAAAAAGGATTGTATTTATATGGGTGATTATCACTCAAAATGTTATTTTCTGAAAATACAGTTTTGGGGATATGGAAAAAAGGAGTCTTGATCTGATTCAAAATTTTGAAAAAAAAAATTTAGAATCTGGAAACAAAGATGTCATGAAGCTCTAGGTGCACGAGAGTACAAAGATTTAGTTAGAAAAACTATTTTGGTATGTCTAAGTTTGGCCCAAAATTGTAAACCACTATTGTGGGATTACCTAGGGATGTTCAAAGTTTTCATAGTTCATGTGAGGTATTAATCTTAGGGGACATTGTTCCTTATGTCTCCAGGAGAGGACCAACCAAAGAATAGAAGATTCACAACTAAGGGAATGCAGTGTGTCACATCACCACTAAGAGGAATGTAGTATGATAAGATAGATCAAGATCTTGAAGGACATTGCTCCCAATGTCACCATAAAGAGAAAAACACATTGCATGAAGTAAGGAAAATCACATCAAAGGAGCAAGATAAATACAAAAGCAATGCTGAAATAAATGCCAATGCCCTTACTTTAAAGAAGTGCTAAAGATCGTACTATGAGAAATTACTTTAAATTTTTCCAAAAGTATGGAATAGAAAAAGAAAAAAGAGGTTGCCCCAATGGGAAACTTACAAAGGGATCTATGGTTGAAAAGTCAGTATGTTCTTATTACAATGATATTAGAGAGCTCCCGGAGTATCATCATTCTAAATACACATAGAACTAGAAGAAGAAGGGATGACACAAAGAGAGCTAACAAAATCAAAGAAAAACTTTTAAGGTCAACAAAGGAAGAACCCTTAGAGATTGTCGATACATACATCATCCCTAAAAAGGAAACAAGACAAAAAAGAAAAGGAAAAATAGAAAAATATTTTGAGTCAACATGGAAGAGAAATAATTTGTATCTTAATGCCTTGCATCATCCCTAAAAGAGGAAAACCTAGAACAAAAAGTAATAGAAAAGATAAAGAGAAAAAGATTATCAAAATCTTTTTGGGTCAAGATGGAAGAGACATAGGGTGTGTTGACGCCTTGTGTCATATCCAAAAGGAAAACACAAGACAAAAATGAAAAGATAAATGAAAATGAAAGGTAAAGACTAATGAAAAGGAAAAAATATTATGACATATGGAAGAATGAAGGTACAAATAGAGGAATGCACATAGAGAGGAAAAATTAAACATGACATCACGGGGGATCAGATTACACACATGCAATCAACCAAAAAGAAAGAAAAAAGGAAAGTAGAAAGACTAGTAAAACACATGTGAGTCAACCATCTAGAAGGTCATCTGCATCCTAGTCTTGTTTAGCATATACACAATGCAGATCACTAGCGAGAGGGATCATGTCAAGTGTTGTACTAGGAGAGTCACCAAGTTAAACATGTGGTGAATCAATCAGTTTAGGAGGATCATCATGGTTGTTATCATCTAAGCTCATAGTAGAGGAAAATAACAAATGCAACTCATTATGCACTTCCTCTTCAATTTAAGCAGTTTCTTCATTGTCATCCAAGTTAACCACAACATGAGGATGAATGATAATATCCATAGAAGGTGTTGGTAATTGTTGTGTTGGAGACATAGGGGTTCATGGTTCTGGTACTAATGGAGGAGGCTCATTGTTTATTGCTTTTTTCAAATTCAGATTTTGATTTTCTATGTTGTTCTTTGTGTTCATCTTTCAAGCAATAGCATGGTGTCTATGCCTACGCTCTCTAGCATTTCTATTTTTTATTACGATTTTCAAGTTGCATTTGTGTAGGAGCAGGTTTTTCAAGCATAGGTTCCTTTTCTTCTTTTGAGGGAAGAACGGAAGAAGCCATGGAAGGTTGGTCAACTACTTTCTCTTTGGCTTTATAAATTTGCTTAGGAGGTAGATTCAGACTTGCTTGGTTCTCTCTTGGCCTTTTTTAGGAAATAGGAGAAATAATTTTTATGGATGAGTCTTGGTTAGTTGAAGGGTCTTTAAGCTCTTGGTTGACAAATTTATCACCTAACTCTATATTCTTATGCCCACTAAGGTGACAAATGTAACCAAAGTTGAATTTGTAATAATATGATTTTCAGAAAGATTCTCTACTTGTTTTAAAAGGTGGCAACTACCTTTATTTGGTATTCAATGAATAATTTTGAAGTCATGTTGCTTTTAACCAAAAATAAAATAAAGGAAAGGGCTTTTAACCAGAAAGCTTTAAAGGTATTAAACAACTTCATATGATAAAACTAGAAAACACTTCATGATTGAAATTAAATCAAATAATACCGTGCAGATGAATCCCCACTCAAAGATAAATGATACCATAGTGATGCAACTAATAAAAATATCTATCATTCCAATAACAGATCAAACACTGGCAGAGTATTCAACATAAGCAAAACAGATTCATACACCATAATTCAAAGATTACGAATGCATAAACTCCACCATTGTCTTCTATATTAAAATCATAGAAAGTCGTATTTCAAAATAATAGAGTTTTTCTCTAATGAGTAAATCAAAGTTTTCCCAAAAGATCTGAAGCATATCAGTCTAACCCATATTTAAAGCATAAGTAATTATATTTGGTAATAGTTTCTTGAAAGTAACCACACCAAATAATTAAAATAAGTCTTAACTTAAAATAGCCAAATTAAAAGAAAGTATCATGAAATACTAAAAATAACTATGAATCATTTTCTTGTGCCTTCATCCTGGATTTGTAATCTCTGTACTTGGAAATAATAGCATGTAATTCTTTGCTTCCTGGGGTCCCGATAATCTGTAATCCAGTTCTTACTTTAGTTAGAGCTGCTTTAGATTCATTTAGAGTATTAGTCCTCCTGCTTGCCTCAACTTTAAAGGAACTGAGATAAACTTGTAACCTACTGAGCTTCAAGAAATATTCTTTAGTCATGGTGGCAGGATCTGCCATCTCCTTGTTAAATATTTCTTTGAATTTCAGAAAAATATCCTTTGAATCTAGAATCTTCTCATCAAACTCATTAGTTATCTCTACTTTTAAGTCATGACAATTTCCTTTAATCTCCACTAGCATGTCTAGGTACCTTTCAAGTACTATAGAAATCTCCTTTACTAGGTTGCAATAAATGTTCAATTTCTACTCCAATGAATCGGGCCATGAAGGATCTAACTGCTTTGGATCATTTACAATTTGTTCATTAATTAATTTCATCTGATCCATGGAAATCAACTCTTTTATTTCTTGTGAGAGCACATAGAGGCCCCACAGTCACGATCCTTTGCAGATCTACTATTGTTGGCAGGAGTGTAGCCTCTTTTTCTCTGTTGCTTTCTTTTAAAGCATGGCGGGGAGGCTTCTACTATAAAAAAAAAATGTTAAATTTCCTACTTAGAGGGAAATTTTTTTCTATACTCCTGCAAAGGTGATGGGTATATTTTCCACTGGGGAAGAGAGTACTACGAAAAAATGTGGAAATGTATTGTCTTCAACAATTTGCTTAAACATAGCATCAGAATCTTCAGATGCGGTTTAATTTGAATGGCCTTCTTTTTCAGAGTAGGAATAGATGGGCTATACTATTCGCATACTGACTTCAATTTAGTGATCTCTTTAGGCTTATCACCATCACCTCTAGACTATGAATTTGCAAGAGAAGACCTAGTACAACCATTCTTCTATATGATGTACTCACTGTGACTGCCTGAGTGGACCCCTGTTCATTTCTCTTGGATGATTTTGGTTCTTGAGTAGAACCTACAGCCTGTCGCCATTTTCCTTCTAGCTAGTCCTAAGTTCTTTTCAATACTAGAGTAGCTCATACATTCATATTGGAGACTTAATTCTTACCACAGTCAACCTTAGGATGAGATTTATCAGACGGTTTTTCATATTCAAGGTCAACGACCACCGAATCTTCAACCGCACCTTCGGGAATTTAAAAAGAAAGACCAAAATCTTGTATAATTTGTTTGAGGTTTAACCTCATATAATCCATTTTTAAGACTTAATTTTCATTATGACATTCTTCTCAAAAATCATCAATAGAAGGTTGATGTTGATATGAACTTCCTCCATATAAATTTTGCCTCTGGAAACCCTTGCTGTCAAAATTAGCTCAGATGAATAAATGTTGGAGATTATATTCTTTAAGAACTCCTTCAACACCTTTGGCCATCTGATTATTTTTACATGTAAAATAAGGAGTTTTCAATAGGAAAGAATCCACTTTCCCATATTCATGTACTTCACATTCACCACAGCCATCTGCTTACAAACCTCCAGGAACACCAGCAAATCTTTAGGATATCTAGGAAATTTTAACGGGGCTTTCTCAAAACCTCCTATCCTCAAGTAGGAAAACCTATCAAATTGGATATAGAAACTTCCAAATTCAAATACAAGAGACATTGACTTAGAAGAAAAATGCATTTCGAGGTTTCCATCCAATTTCCTCATGGCTTCCATCAAGAATGCATCATTGACAAGGAAAAAATCTCCCATTCCAAGTTGCTTTGTAAACTATGGATATGACTTATATACAGGCATGCCAGAAGTTGGGGATACCTGTGGCTTTAATCCTTTCCAAAAAGATCATTGACCCAAAGCAAGAACACAAATGGAAGGTAGGAGTTTTCTAGAAATTGATTAATTGTTCATTCAAATGAAAGAAAATGATTTTAGCCTAATCAATGAACACATTCTCATCACAGATAACCAAAATAAACTGACACATCCAATCTTCAAAAGACTCAATTTGTGCATTTCCATCAATGCAATGTAATAGAGAAATAACATTTGTAATTTCTCCTTTACAATGCATTCTCTTAAGTTTGGTAGGAAGTTGTGACTTACCTCTTTTCTCTGATTTCAACCACCCTTTGGCCATAGAATTATTGCACTAGCTCTCATTGACTTTGAAAAAATCACTATCCATCACAATAGGAATATTCTTTACGGGTGCTTTCTCGGGGATCTTTAGTGCATGGGAAACAACTCTAGGAGTGATTTTAGTGACAATAGTCCCGTCCACTACTTTTATTTCTTGTGTTTTAGGAATATATCTTCTCATGCATGTGCCTTTTAGGTCTATGCTCAATGCAACTTCTAGAAAACCTCCAGCATGAGATAATCCACTTTCTAACAATTTTGCATCAATAGGAGATCTTCAATCACTTTCCAAATGTGCCCAAAATTCCTCTAGCTTAAAGGATCCCAACTCTGTGTCCCTTATGCTGAGCCAACGATTTTCAATTCTAGACTGCATGAGCTCGCAATACACAAAAGGAACACTCGTATGCCTGAAGAAATAATTGTAGAAGGTGGAAGTAAAACTTAAGCTTTAGCCAAATAAATCTCCACCACCTTAAGTAATGCAAAATGATAGGCCATGCATTTGGTATGAATTAATATGACACTTTATTTTAATCTCCAGTAAAGAAAACCCTAACATTTGTGTGTCTTGTAAAAATATTTTATAATACATGTCCAAGTTGTACCATACTCTTTATTAAATACATAGGCAGCACCTCAAAACATACAGGATGGAAAACATATGCTTTGTCGTGGAGGGTTGAAATTTATAACTCAAAGTCGAGAGTTATGTAGTTGTGAGAACCTATGACTCTCCAACTACACAATAGACCAACACACTTGATGCTACAAAAAGAGAACAAGTCGGGCCATCATGAGGTTAGGAAAAACACAAAATTGATGACAAAGGTTTAAGACATGGGGCACTAGTGACTTGAGTTTTAAAACTTAGAGAACGCGCGAAAAAGAGTTAGAAACTTAGAGGATCCCACAACAAAGGTTTAAAATGGAAGCCAAGACTTTAGACTTGGGCACGAAGTAAGAAATTAAAGACCAAGGAAGAAAAAACTTAAAATTACATGATACATAATATGTACAGGTATGGGTAACATTGGCTCTGAATGGGGACAAGAACTGACATGACACAGAGAATCTAGAAACATGGCATAAAGCCTTATTCATTGGGAAACAAAGTCAAAACCGGACAAGCCAAAAACAAAACAAAACTATGTACAAGGATGGACCAAACAAAATAATTATTCAATGAGTTTCAAATCTTTCTCGTTGTAGGAAAGAGGTAGAATAGTACCACCAGGATAAGTGAATCAGAAAGCATGGTCACCAAAAAGCTGCTTGATTAGAAAAGGCTCTCTCCAAAGAGAATCAAATTTTTTATGTGCTCCTTTTGCTTCCCTCCTCCTATCCCAGAGAAGAACTAAATCAGTGCCAACTGAAAAGTCTCTTTGTCTAGCCCTTTTATCAAAAGCATTCTTCACCATCTTCTAATGTTTGGTAATATTGTCCACCGCAATTTCTCTTTCTGAACTTTCAGCTTATTCAAATAAATAATCTGCTTTTCCCAGGTCATCTGAAATTTCCCATCTTCTATAACCTTCTATAAATTAAGTGCTGAAATCTCCAATGGTGTAGGAAAAGTACTATCAATGCCATATACTAATTGAAAGGGGGACATTCCAATAGCTCTTTTATAGGTAACCCTGTTAGCCCACAGAGTATCATATAATGTTTTATACTGGATCTTCTTTGATTTTTTTCAACCAACTTCTTGATAGTGGAAATTAAAGTCTTATTACTAGACTTAGCTTGCCCATTGCCTTGTGGATAGTAATCAGATGAATGAGAAAAACTAATACCATAATCATAACAAAAAAGGGTAATTTCAGTAGAGGAAAAAGAGCTATTAGTATCAACAAAATTTTTCTTGGGCACTCCAAACCTTACTAAAATATTCTCCTTTAGAAAATTACACACAACTTCAGTAGTGGTATGCTTCATTGGAATAGCTTCCACCCATTTGGTGAAATAGTCTGTAGCAGTCAATATGTGTGTATGTCTTGCACTAGAACTCAGGTTGATTGGCCCAATGAAATCTAGACCCCATTGCTGAAAAGGCTCATCAATCACCATAGGTTTCAAGGGAAAAGCATCAAGTTGTGGTTTGCCAGTGAATTTTAAATACTTTTCACATTTTGACACCCACTCATAAGTATCCTTAAACATACCTGGATAATAGAATCTATGACTCGGTATTTTGAAAGTTGTTATAGAAGCCAAAAAATTTCCACCACATGCCTCACTATGAACGACTTCGAGTAGCTTTTTTTGCTACTCTTTATAGACACACCTTAAGAAGGCCCGATCCGCACCTTTCTTATACAAATTTCCTTCCCAGAGAATATACTCTTTTGCTTTAAGCTTTAAGTTTCTATTTTCTTTTGATGAAAAATGTGATGGGAAATCACCATAGGTCAGGGAATAAGAGACCTTTGAAAACCAATCATCAGTTGTGCTTGTGAATAGTACTAACGGTAACTCTTCTTCTTCAACAAGTTTACTTTTAGCAATCATTTTAGCCAAACCCTTTCCCCTAACTAGATTAGTGGGTTTAATATCTAGATGATATTCTTGAATTTGGGCTATCCAAGATCCTCTTTTAGTGCATCCAATATCTTTCTGAGTAAGAATACTTTTCACAACAGTTTCAGGGACAAAAAAAGTAGTATGAGAATGAAGAATATAAAACCTACAACTTTTGAGAGCCTTCACAACAATGTATGCATGTTTCTCAAGCGGTGAATATTTGAGTTCATACTTCTTTAGGGGAGTTCTCATAAAAGAGATAGGGGCCTCGATACCATGCTCATTCTTTTGTAATAAGATGGCTGACAAGGTGTGCTCAGAGGCATAACTATATATGATAAAATCTTTAGTAAAATCAGGATGAACTAAGGTGAGAGAATTTTCTATTTCAGTTTTAATATCTACAAAATATTGTTTTCCCTCATTGCTCCATTTAAAAATTGGGTCATCCTTCATCATATCAGAAATGGGTTTCATCAGCTCAACAAAATTAGGAACAAACCTCCTTAGAAAATTTACTCGATCGAAGACAGACCTGGTACCATCTTTATTGGCAGGTAATCCTAGCTGCATGATTGCCTGCACTCTTTCTAGGTCAATCTTGATACCATCCTTTGAAACAATGTGGTCTTAGGGTTTTCCTTCAGTTACAATGAAGATAGACTTTTTAGGGTTTAAAGAGATACCTTCTTCTCTACAACGCTGCAATACTAACTCCAAATCATGTAAATGATTGGCTCTCCTTTTAGAGAAAAATGTTAGGTCATCCAAATAAATCACTATAATTTTTTTCCTGAGATCACCAATAGATAATTCCATAGCCCTTTGAAAAGTGGCTCCAACATTAATAAGGCCGAATGACATTCTATTATGCATGTACTATTTGTTTTTAAAAAAATTATTTTAATAAAAAGTTATTAAAATAATTAAAAAACTTGATATTTAAATTTTATAGACTAGTTTCACAAAAAATAATGAAAAATAGAAAAAAAGTCCAATTGTAGAAAAAATTACATGTTTGAAATCTACATAATCTCATCTAAAATAGGTTTTAATTTCATAAAATAATTCTTAAAAAAACGTGTCAACCATATTGATATAGTTAATTTTTGTCTAGACATTGCCATGAACTTATACTTGTAGGACCAATGATAAGGGTTGGGTTACCATGCCTTTTCTAAGACTAAATCCAAATAAAAATTATGAATTGTGATTTTCAAACCTTTTGGAATGAGTACCTGTTTCAAAATGGGTACCTGTTTTAAAGCTAAAAAATGACATTTTCACTAAAAGTGGACCCAACTTTTTGCACTCACTCGATCGTCATATTCTTCATACTTTGAGAACCAACCTCTATGAGAGGTTATGTGGAAAGAGGCACTTGAGTTTGAATATTTATCCTTGGATTTTTTTCCAAGAGACTTAGATATTTGTAGAGACTTGCACTTAGACTTATTGTCCCTTTTCTTTCCTTTCTCCTTCAATCTAGAATGAACTAACGTGGCCTACTTGGCCATCTCAACAAACTTCCTCTTCATCTCTTTAAAAAATAGTGAAGCAAGCACATATTCCATCTTGAATGTGGTGGTTGTGCTTCCAATAGCCATAACCAGTTGGTCCCAAGAGTGTGACAGAATATAGCAGTAGCATGCAATAGTCCTCATCATAGATCTTCACACCAGTAGAACCAAGTTGAGCCACTAGCATATTGAATGCATTCAAAAGATCAACAAAGGATCCTCCTTCCTCCATCCTGAAAGAATATAAATTATTTCTCAAGAAAAGCTTATTCACCAAGGATTTCCCTTGATAAATGTTGTTTAGCTTCTTATAAAGACTAGTTGGAGTCTTCTCCGCATGGACATTCAGGAGCAAAAAAATAGCCAAGCAGAGTCTTATCAAACCCTTGGCCTTTTTATCTTTTAAATCTCATTCATTTTGGGAGGTTTTTGTTGGTTTTGTACTAGATATTACAACCCATAGATATCATTCTATGAGCATATCCTCCATTTTGAGTTTCCACAACTCAAAATTGTCATTATTAATTTTCTCCAATCTCTATTCTTCTAAATGTTCTTGTAATCTTAAATCTACAAAAATATTTCAAAGGTATCTCTACAATAACTCCCACTCAATCTAGATATGCACAAAAAACCCTACTCACCCACTAGGGATAACAAAGTTGGCAAGACTCTAGTACCATCTGGAAGGAAAGTCAAGTGTAGAAGCACTTTGCTAATCCAAATCAATCAAGGAAGAGGTTTTAAAACTTTGTTTCAAGTCTTTAAACTTTGATAGCTTCTTCAAGAATGCATGTGAAATTAAGTTATTTCAGATTTAAGAAATTAAACACATTACACAAAACTTTACATGGGAAAACCTTTTCAAAAAAAAATCCACACACTAGTGCACATATCAATTGTATTTTAGTAATATAAAAATTACATACAATATATAGAGTATATGCTCTTGCAGGTGTAGTTTCATTGTGATACAAATCTAGAGTGAATTTGGTAGCATAACATTGTCTCAAAAATTACATTCAAGCTCACAACACAAATGCACTAAGGCATCAATAAATACATCTCACATGGGAATTGATTTTTTCCATTTGTCAATCTCCTAGTCTCTGCATGCAAGTAAACCAAAAATAAAAAACAGTCACAAGTCCTAAGCGACTTGATTAGCAAATTTTCAAAGATGAATGCACATGCGGTTGATCCCATAATAGTGGTTTACACTTTCTAGGAGATCTTGATTTTTTCTGAAATCACATATTTTTAGAAAATGTAATGATTTAAGCCTTGAAAAGTTATATTTAAAGGATTCCAATTGAAGAGGCTTTGATCAAACCACCTTATATCAAACCCCCTTGGATAGAACCACACTAGTTTTGAACCATACTTATAAAAGAGTCTCCTTTACACCTATCAAAATGTTGATAAAAATCACTTTTGATTTACTTTTTGAGAATCAAATGAATTCATTTAAAATTTATATTTTGTAAGTATGTATTCCTTATTATAAGCTTCCCAAAATGTATAATTTTAGATAAATTTAATTTGATTATTATATTTATTTTTTATTTCTTGTGAATGTTTGTTTTTCCCCAAAAATCAAGCTCTCTATTTTTCACATGTGGAAAAATAACAGATTATAAAAAAAATCTAAAAAATTATCTATGCACTATATATTAATGTCCTTGATCCAACAAAAAAAAGAATTTCGATGCATACAAAAAAAAGTTACATTTTAGCTAGTAAATCATGTCTAAATTATAACTGGTTTGACTTTGAAACTTAATTAAGAAAAAAATATTCAATGAAATACTATGAAACCAATTCCATGCACTAGATATTTTAGTTACAAATCTAAATTAAAAAAAATAGAATTTTATCCTTCAAAGATAAAAAATTATGTGTTAGTCAATAATGTCACTCTTGAAAAATGGTGTTTACTGTTAAAAACTAGTTTTATGGACCGGATCGACCGAGATTTAGTTAAAAAAAATCAGTTCAATGTCTAGTTTTTCCAAAATCTATAAACCAGTATTGTAGGATCACCCATTCACCAAAATGCAACAACATGCAAGCACACACAAAGATTAAAACTCCAAAAATTAAGCAACTTCACATTCGAGGCACCTCATAGAGTAAATCAAATACTCTATTAAGAAAAACTCACCCATAACTCCTAGTCACTCTGAGTGACAACTCAATCTTTGTAAAGAAAGTTTCCTCTCGAAGCTTCAGTCAACAAGTCAAATTGATGCCACATGGCATCATGTTGCACCTCCCAGAGGTTTTACAATTCTCAATTTTAAATTGAGCACTCAGGTGACAAGTGTCACTTATCATTGCTTCCACTTTTTCGAAGAGATAAACTTGCACACAAGTAGACCCCACCAATACTTATTTGCAAAATACATTTCCACATGTCAACATGGTACCCATTCTAGATGATTTAATGCTTGTTCCTTCCCAATTGAGCACCCATATAATGTATCACAATCTTGTAGTTCATATCATGCATGTAGGATGTCAACTCCCTATTGGGTCCCACAAAATAACTTAGCAATTTAGAAACAAATATAATTTTATTGAATGAATAAATTCAGCAACATAGGGGAAAATAGTTAATTAAATAATCATGGGGCTAGCTAAGGTTAAGACACCTTAATCCCAACAAGATGAATCACAATTCCACAAGAACATTGAAATCTTGAGTAGTAATAAAAGATTTTCAGACTATAAACATTAATTCAAGTACCAAATTATGATTTTACTCAATCAAATCTTCATAATTAAACTAGCGTAAAATCAGGTTTGTACTAACCATACAATTTAACCCAAAATAAAAAAAACTACAAATGATATGAACTAGAGATTTATCAAATATCTTAACACTTCATCATTATAATAATTGAAATTTTTATCTAATATTGAAGAAAAGAAACCATACAAATACAAGAAACCACAAGTAAAGATAGAAAAATTCAATGCTTATTTGTTTTGATTTAAATTATCTGGTTTCAACAATTTTAGTTTCAACAACCTTTTACAATGAGAGAGTGTTTCCTTTTATAGGCAAAGCCAACAAAACTTAGGGCATAACCAATGGTAGATATCATCTCAAAACCAAGGGTCAATATTAGATTTGCATTTAATATTTGGAGCACACTAAATAATTCATTACAATTTCATCTATATTCAACCAAATTCAATTATAATCTACATTGAGAGTGAGTGCAAGATCATGGGGGTCCAAAAAGTGGTGATATGACCCAAAAGTAGTTGACAACATTTTTTTTAATCCAATTTTGATTAAACAAAAAGGGTTTAATGATAAAATTACCATATTTCCAACAATATAAGATGACTTATTTGGAATTAAATAGATAATCATTAATGATTTTTTACATGCATTCTCACTAAAGTTTCGATTGATAGGCTAATTGAAAAAAAATATAATTCTCAAATGTTTTCACATTTTTTGAATCCAAAATATGTGACACATTTTATGCTTCTCATACTATAGGATAAAAAAAATAAAAATTGATTTTCATAAATTTTTTACCAAGTTATGGTGGTCAAACAAACAAGTTTTAATATTTTAAAAATTTCTAGTAAAAATCCATAACTAATTATTTAATTGCAAAAAATTATAAAAAAATTGTGGCACATCCAGGCATGTTTCCTTTACTTATATTGAAAGTTTCAAAAATATATATTATTTTTTTCTTGTACTTAGGTTGATCAGACATACACTTGCTTTCTATTTTTTTCTTAAAAAATTAGTAGTATTGTATTGAAATTTCAAAATTTCACCAAATAGATTTACTTTCTTCCAAAAGAAGACTAGTATATTAGAAATTACATTCAATTTTCTAAAAAATTTGTTCTTACATATTTTTCAAATTATGTTAATAACCTATTCAAATTTTTATGTCTAATTGGCTAACTCTATTTTTCTGAATTTTCATTGCGACTTAGGGGCCTAATTTGAACCTCCATGATCCTGTACTGACCTTTGAGAAATACACAATTACAACTCATAAAAGTATCTTCACAAAAATAATAGATGGCACAAAGATAGTATACAATTGGCATATGTCTTGTATTAAAATTTTGAGACATCATTACATTCATATTAAATTTAAATTCAAACAGCTCTTATGAACTCTCTCCTATCTCATTGGGAATATAAAACATCTCTTTGAACAATAAGTTATAAGATTTTGACACAAATTCACATGTGATACAATTGACAAAACATCATCTCATATAAATTTGAAATCAATCAAATATCCCTCATTATACTAACATATTCATATTATGAAGCACATTTGATATATCAATCTCATATATAGATTTGATATGCTTTCAAGATAACAGTTTCATATGCAAACATTCATAAGTTGGATTTACATCAAATCATTATACCTGTACACGAGAATTTAATTAAATAAAGCACTCAATCATAAAATACAATGATCATAAGAAGCTGGTCATATTCTTAGAAATGCATTTCAATTTACCATTTGATGTGAAGATTTAGGATTACTAGAGTGTTGAAATTAGAGTTGAATTGATGTAACTATAAAAAAATGTTTGCGTTAACCATTTTACGCTACCCAAAAAAAAATTGTAGATTCTTAAGAATTTTACTATTAAGATTCATCACCATACACGATGACAAATTATACAAAATAGGTGATCCCTCAAATCAACTTATATAGATTAAACATTAAAAAAAAATCGCCCAACCATAGACATTTTACATATGTTAAGAGTTCGTCACATTGATAACTTAGGAAAAAACCCACTAAAATAGTGAACCAATTTTGATAATCTTCACGAATTTCTTGAGTCACTAGTATTCAAGACTTTTGAGTCTCAATATTTTTAAGCCGTAGGAAAACTTATAAGTAAAAAATTCAATTCATTTATGTGAAACCCTTGAGTGGTTGATAGATGTGTGAAAAGTCACAAAGTCACGGTTCTGGATATTCGAGGTAGATAGGGAATTGTGGAAAAGTGGAAAAATTTAAATGATTAAAGAAAATAAGTGTTTTTCATGGATATATTCGATATAGTGAGAAATGTCTGCAATGTAACTGATAAATAAGAGTCATTTGAAAATACTTATTGCATTAGAAGGGATCATGGTATTTTTTTTTTAGACTGCAAGAATCGGTTGGATTTCCATCTCCCTTATAAACTACAGTGCGTCTGGTAAACTTTTTTCATGTGATGGGCGACACTGACATGACACCACAGATTTGGGGTAGACTAGACCTCGTGACCTCTTGCGTACAACAGGATGGTTTAGCCAATCGAGTTAGCCCCCGCCCCAAGAAGGGATCATGATTGGTTGAGTGATAATTGCTAAAATATTAATGGGTAAGGGATATGTGGGGATATAAAGTGTGTTAGAATATGTCCAAGTAATAGTAGAATCCCTGCAAATATGATAATTGCGGAGTTTAATATGTGAAAAATGTGAGACGACAAGGAAAGGAGTGCAACCATATATATGCCAAACATAATATGGGAAAAGAGAGTTGTATGAAATATAGAAGTCCAAGGAATATGTCCATATGTCACACTTCCAACAACAGATAAAATAATAGGACAAATGGCGATTAAGTGCAACAAATCTTTAGTCATTGATTCAATAAAGTTGATAATGAAGTCATTGAGTCAATAAAATTGATAATGAAGAGAAACCCATCACTGGGTTGTGGAAATAACCAAAATCTGCCTTGATTTTGTCTAACGAAATGCCCAAAGACATCGAAGGCCGATTAGATAATTTTCTAATAGCCACACAAAATTTCATAAGGCAAAGATATTCGAAAGCTCAGAGTATATTATTGGAGAACCGTGAAACCGACAAGCGGTATCTTAGCACACGTGAACATATCATATTCTAAAATGGGACCTCGGTTAACGATTTGAAATTTTCAACCGGAGAAATCTAAACTACCATAGCCCCATTCCGTGCTATGTCTTAATCTGATATGACCTTTGAGGGTTCTTATTATTATCATCATTATTTGTCTCTGTGGAGGAGACATCAATGCCTACCATCATGATGTTGAGACATCCCGAGAATTACAGAGACCTTTCCATTGGCGGAAATCAGCTCGGCCCTGCGAGGATATAATAATAAGTAAAATATTTCATGCTCACAATAATCAAACTTAGCCTTTTACATAATGGTGGCCTTGAAAGGCCATCATGGTCTAAGTTACATCCGGGTTGCTGATCAATCTCTGCATTATGATAGGAGTACGTAAGTTCTAGTGGTAGATGGGACAATCAAGGAGTTGTAAGGAACAAAACGTATTCTATTTTTTTTCGGGAAACCTAATGAAAACATGAATTTATTGAGGAGCTTCAAATATAGTAAGGATGTTACATAGTTTTATATGGTCGTCGACCCTTGGCAAAGGGGTCGAAATTCATTAGGAAGGTATTTTTGGTTAATTGAAGAGAAAGGCAGAAGAATAGAGGCAGTTGGGAGAAAGGTAAATACCTGTCAGGAATAGCGAACGAATAGGATTTGTGGAAATACGACCTATATATGGATCCAGGGAAGACTTGAAATGGAGAAGGATATTAGAATTTTATGGGGGTGGACGACATAAGTGTACACAGCACATTGGAAGGTATTGAATCCTAGCGAAAACAATAGTCGGAGGTGGATACAAAGGGGTGGAGGATGAATCTCCGTAACCTTGAGGAAAAACGAGTGTTTTCGGGAGGGCATCAATGTTCTCAAACTTAATAATAAAATCCAAATTTGAATTTTATAGCCCAAAATAATAAAGAACTCACTCATTTAAAACTCAACTAAAATTTTAAATTTTTTTCCCAAAGTAAAACCTCCACTTCAAAAGGGCCAAGACTTGGATTGAAAGAGAAAAAAGGAGGGGTCCTTGCTTTTAGCGGAGTGTGTGTTTAAGACACAATAAATAGTGATTCTCTTGGTGAAATTTTTGAAAGCATTTCAATGAAAAAAAAGAATAATAAACCCATAATCTTTGTATATGCATAAAATTGGTCATGTCTAATTAATCCTGACATTTAATTAAATATTTACTATTTAATTACTTTCTCGAAAGTCCTCTACATATGATTAAATTTAATTAATTTAATTATATTGTTCAATCACTTTATTCTTCCACCTTAATTAAATAAATTCACTTTATTTAATTATTTTACATACATATGTCTACTTGGTTAATTAAATAAACACCATTTTATTTATCTTAATTAATTATCACCTCTTGAATTTAATTAAGTGTTTTGATTTAATTTAATTTAAATATTTCCTTTTTCCTATTCAAATCTTTCTTCTAATTAATTATTTAATTAATTTCATTTACATGTCATTTCCTAAAAAATTAATTAAATATATTTATTTAATGTCCTTCATATCTTTTCAAATCATAATTAAATATTTTATTTAAGTATGAAATCTTTTATTATTCTTCAAATCTTAATTAAATGATTATTTAATTGAGAAAAATCTCTCTGTCACCCATAAATAAATAATTGAATTTATAATTCATTATTTATCTTCTTAAATCTTTCCAAAATCCTCTAAAAAGATGATTTTTTATCGTCTCATCTTATCTCTTCCATGAAAGAGAAAACAAATCTTGCTTTCTATTTTCCTCTCCAGTCTTCTCCATCTTCGACCATTCGATCTGCCAGGATTATCACAACTATTGATCACATCAGCCAATCACAATCCTTCAAAAGCTCTATAAATATGCTGCATATCAAAAAAAAAAAATTTACAACTAAGTGATAGGTGATTAGAGAATAGTTGCATTCAGTTAGCATTTATTATTAGCGTTTAAGAGCATTCGTGATTATAGTTTCTTTATCAAGTAATCATAGCAATTTGCAATCATGCATCATTTAATCAACATAATCATATCTTAGCATATCATGCATTTATCATCTACAATCTCATTCTCTCGAAGGACTGTTTGTTGAAGCCCAACAAAATCTGAGAGCAACAGCTGGAATCGACAAAATTATTGGAGATAGAGGATGATAGGATGCTTTCGAAGGAGTTGTTGTTTTAAGAGTTTGTTTTACTTTTCAATTAGTTTCCTTTGATTTAATATCTTATTGGTGTGTTGGTCTATATTTCATTAGTTAACTCACACGTATTTATCACACACATTTTTGGTGCCCACCATGGGGCTTTACCTCATTTTTAACATTTACTTGTAGGTTTTCTAATAGGATTTCGCATTTTGAAGTACGGTTTTTTAGAAAAATTTGGGCTTTAGCACATCCGCAGATTGTTTCAGCACATCCGCAGACTATTTCAGCACTTCTGCAGGTCTTTCCGCTCATCCAAAGATTACTTTAGCGCATATAGGGAACATAATGGCAAACACATTTAGCTTAATTAAAAAAAATCAAAAAAAAATATTGCATTTTTAGTTTGGCACATTTAGGCTTTCTTTTAGCACATTTAAGGTTTTTTGCGATGCTTCTGATGTTTGTTTTAGCACATTGACTAATTTTTTTAGCGCATATGTATAATCTTCTAGCGCATGTAGGTTGTAACTACACAAGGTTTTGAGTATGACACCTTCCGTAGACATGACCTTTTCTGGCTTAAAAAGAACCAATCTAGGATAGTCACATTTGGTTTTAAAAAGAAGCAACCCTAGGAGACATGGATTAAAATGAAGCAATATAGGATAGTCACCACACAATGAATTTTGTGGTTAAAATGAACAACTTGTTTTCATGAAGCAATTATCTTCACATAGTTTAGATAATTGTGATTTGGGCTATAAAAATAACACTGTTTGTTTTGTCTGTGGTAATAGGTCTGTGCTCTCCCCTTAACTAGGTGATCAAAATACTATAACTGCCTTTTTAATTCATGCAATTTTACATGCTTTCTTAAATCCTTTAGAGAGCCTACTCTTGTGGGAAAAAATACTCACCCAAGAGGAATGACCTAAGTGGGAACAATTAAAGCCATGTTTTCCAACCCATTATAATCAAAAGTGAATTCGGGGAAAGTCTACAATTTGATGGTAGTGTGCAAGATAACCATCTCCAAAGCCTTTGTTCTAAAGGTTGGGAGGTCTCCTGAGGGAGTTTATCATTTGTTGCATTGAACAAAAACCCTTACTAAGAACCTAGTGTAGAAGCCAACCGCGTCAGTTTCTAAATATCCTAATAATTACGATGCAAGGGGAGGGAAGAATCTACCCCCAAGATACTCACCATATAACTACCAAGGACCGTCTGCTTAGGGGATCTAGTATCCACTTCTGTCACTCTAAGTACGCACTTGGAAAAGACAAAAACATGGGCACCCTTTCGGGGGTGACACGGTTGTGTGAGTTGACATAGTTCTAAGATGTGGGATGTTGATTATTATGATGACCTACTTGAGCACTAAGAGTGAGTCTGCCTGAATTGTCTATTCTATGCAAAACCTTTGAAAATATTTTTTGAAAACATTTTGAACATACATTCGATGTTTAGTATAGGACTTAAACAAACTATCATTTTCTAAGTATTTTTTGTTTTATCAATCACATTAATTCAAATAAAAGATCATCTAAAATGAACATGCAAAAATTCAGCTGAAACTGTTCAAAACTATTTGGAAAACTACCTTAGAAGGTTGTTTTAGGATTGAAAGGAAAGTTTTCACTTTTGACAGATCTAAGTTTGTAACATCCTTGGTCTAGTAGCATCCTAACATTTCTCATATGCTTAGAGATTGGAAATCAACCAAGTTTGTTAAGAAATCCATTATCAATCGAATCAAGAAACCCAAGAAGCATTTGGGTCACAAGAAAGCCTTGCAATGTAGAAAGTTTTTGTATAAAATTTGAAACGTCTTGCTCCATTATCATAAGTTTCTCCATAGGTACCAAGATTTTGCTAGGAGATTTACCGATGAATACGTTGTAGAGCCTTTATATTCATGAGCCTATTTTTAGAGAAAAGCTCTATAACAACGACACAATCACAATCAAACTCTCAACTTTGATTATCTACCACAACCTCCTATTCAATATCCAACACATCCCATCCAAATCATTCAGTGATCTTAACCAGGCTACTTGATACTTATCATTTTTTTTTGAAAACAAAGATCAAATCTTAAAAGTGCAACTTTCAAAACAAGTTTTTGATTATTGATTGAACTTCCCCAACATGATTCTAATATCCTTCATCATTGGAAGCCACAATAAAGAGTTAGGAACTTCTTTGATCATTTCATATGATTTTCATCTTATTAGATCAAGACATCACCATTTTCGCACTTATCAAAACTATGATCCAAGCCTAGAAGAACATTTCAAAATCATATGCCTATTTTTACAAGATCTCAATACAATAAGCTGAAAGATGAAATTCAACAAGAAGATCATACCCAAAGAACTCAAGAAGAAGGTGAGAGTAGTAATCCCCTTTATAGTTTGAGTTGTAATCCCCTTTTTAACGAAATGGATAAAAGAGAAGAAAATCCATTGCCTTTCAACAAATATAGGGACATGAGCAAAACTCTTGTAGATAGTGATGATGAACGAGAGGATGAACATCACCTTAGAGAGGCCGAGCAAGATCCCAAATTTCACAAAGCCTTAGAAAATATCTTGCAACACAATAAAGAGAAGCATTTCCTCTATCTAGCTGAGAAAGGAGCTAAATTGCCTCATAATTTTGATACTGAGAACATAAAGAGTAATCTTGATGAAACACCCTTGTCTGATCTTAGTGCCTTGTCTCAACAGATTAAAGCACTACAAGGAAAAATTAAAGACATGCAAGGGGGAACCACAACAAAGACATACGCTCTTGATGACATTTGTCCTTATCCTTTTAACTGATGTCTCAACATGATCCCATTTCCCAAACATTGTGAAGTTCCAAAGTTTGATTGTTATAATGGGAAATCAGATCCAATTGATCATAGTAGGGACTTCTGAAATATGACTTTAGAGTTTTCTCATGAGGATACATACTTGATGCGTTTGTTTCCTAGGAGTCTTGGAGGCCAATCTATGGAATGGCTATCAAAAATTACACTGCCTATCAAGACATTTGAGGAATTGATTAACGAGTTCATATCACAATATTCCTACAACATCCAGCATCAAATCACCATGATTGATCTATGCAAGGCTAAACAAAAACTTGGTGAACCATTGATTACATTTCTTCAGAGATGGAGAAGATTGTTCGCTAGATACATGCGTCATGTTCTTGAAAAGGAAAAGATCACGACTTTCATAAACAACTTAGATCAAGAGATGAGCTATCATCTTAATCTTCAATATCCTCCCTCTTTTTAGAAATTGATTGAAAATGCCATCACCATTGAAGGTGCCTTAATCTAGAGAGGGATAATAAAACTTGACAAGGACAAATCTAAGTTTTGGACTCACAACGACAACAATGACAAATCTAAGTTTTGGACTCGCAACAAAAAAGTGGTGAATGATGGTGTTGTAGATGCAAATCATGTCTCAACTTAGCCATTTGTTCTTAGTACTCCAAGTTCTCCTTGCTACAATAACTATAACAATGTCAATTCGGTCACAAATCAAGGAAACAATCCTCCTCCTTTGAGGAACAACATGAATCAAACTTCTACTCCCAATCAAGGGAATGCCAACAATCAAGGTTACCATGGAAACAATAACAACAACAATGCCTTAGAAAATGCCTCAAACACAAATCCACAATGATCTTCATTCTTCTCTAGTAGAACTTTTACTCCACTGGGTCAATCTTTAGAATCTACATTCAAAGAATTGATGGCTAAAAATGTCCTTACTTTGCCATCTCAACGCAACTTTGAACCCAGTGTGAAGCCTCCATCATAGAATGATGCATAATATTGTGATTATCATTAGTGCAAGGGCCATCACAAGAATAATTGTCAAGCCCTGAAAAAATGTCATCCAAGACTTAATAAAAAATGACACCATCACAATAGAAGGACACCAACAATCAAACGAAGACCACCAAGCATTTCAGAACCCTTTTCCCAACTATCAAAAGGGTGAGTCTTATGGAAAAAGTGTGAATCATATCAACAATAATATAATCAACCATATTTATACTGACGACAAGCAAGTCAATGTTATAAAAGTTAAGGAAAAGATGGAATATAGACAAGTCAACACAACAACAAGGGCACAAGCTAAAGTTTTCTTAAAGGGTGCTTCTTCAAAATCCATTGTGTCCCCGCCTTAACATCAATATGACTTAGTCAATCAACTTAGAAAAACTCATGCTCATATTTCTATCTTAGAACTCCTGAAGATTTCCTTAGCGCACAAGGAAATTTTGGAAAAGGCCCTCATTGAAACAACTATATCCACTGATCTGGATGTGGACTAATTTCAAGCCATGGTGGGACACTTTTCCTCGCCCACATGCCTCT
>VDFB02358134.1:49357178-49390417 GCA_007258455.2 Sequoia sempervirens
TAATATAAATAAATTATAGAATTTATTTAATTTAATTAAGAGGAATATGGAGATAAAATTATTTATTTAATTAAGGTAGAAGAATTAGAAAATGAACAATATAAATAAATAATTAAATTTATTTATATGTAGATTGAATTAGAGATTTAACTATATAACTTGTATTTAATTAATTACCAGACTTATAATAATGTGACGATTTTTACATGCATACATTTTGCCCCTCTTTGAGATGATGTTCGAGATGATGAGATTTGTGTCGAGTAACATCATTTCAAAGAAGTTAAGGTATGGATAGAGGAGAATGGATAATGATAGAAAGATAGGATGATGGAATGATGATGCCCCCTCGAGAGGATAGGCAGGTTGAAAAAACACGGGTAGGCTCTCGAAATGAAATGATAAGGAGTGATAAGACGAATGATGCAAGATAGAAAGTGGATGAAGGAGATGAATGATATGTTATGCTGCAATGAAGGTGAGCAACCATGATGTTTGATATAGCATTAGACATTATGCACCAAGATATAAGGACCAAGGTGATGATGTGTCTCATGCCCCAGCATAATACAACCTTGTCTAGACGTATGAGGAAGGAGACTTAGAGCATTAAAGTCCTAATGCACAAAAGGTATGATATGACCTTAGATGCAAAGGATAGTGAAAAAAGCTACTCCAACATACACAAGATATGAATATTAGCTAGAATGATAAGGATTTGATACAAATGCAAGATAAAATGATAACACACACAAGCAAGAAAGCAAGCATGCACAAATGATACAAAAACATACAAGGTAGTGCCCCTGTCAAGTTGTAAACCATTGATTGATTGATTGATTGATTGATTGATGATGATGATAGTGTTGTCATTGTGGGGAGTGACATGTCCCTAGAGCAACACAAGGATGATGATAATTGATTGATTGGTTGGTGGATTGATTTGGTTTACGACAAGATTAGGATCAAGACCAAAGGATGTGATTGGATAATTTGACAAGATTGAGCGACTTGATTGTTATGGATTTAGGATTGACTTGCATTTGGATTATTGCTTGAATTGATTTGATTGAAGATGATTGATTTGGTTGAATGGTTGAATGATTGGATTGAGGAATTGATTGGATTGGAATGATGTTGATGATAATGATTAGATTGATGAGAAGAAGTGACATGGTTTGATTTTATTGCTTGGATTTTTGTTGGATATTTGATTTTTTTTTTTTTTTTTTTGGATTTTGAAATGTTTTGATTTTTTTTTGGACTTTGATTTTTTTTTTTTGTATTTTTTGAAATGTTTTGATTTTTTTGGATTTTTGAAATGTTTTGATTTTTTGGACTTTGAAATGTTTTGATTTTTTTCGGACTTTGAGATGTTTTGATTTTTTTGTATTTTTGAAATGTTTTGATTTTTTTGGACTTTTGAGATGTTTTGATTTTTTTTGATTTTTGAAATGTTTGGAGGTGTCAAAGGATGAAAATTTGAGTAGCCTTTGTGCTAGATACCAATGACAAGGGGAAAACCAAGTCTAGGTGAAAGGAGATAGATGGGATTGATGGATTAAAAGGGTGGGTGATGGGATAAAGGATAAAAGGCTCATGATATATGGATGGATGGAAAGGATAGATCATAGTGAATATAATGGATGTATGCATCATAAGAGAGCAAGGATGTGATTTCCAAAGACTATGTCACATAGGAATAACATGCCCCATTATAGGTACAATACTTAAATTTTTTTATGACAAAGCTTATGACAATAGGATAATGATATGATTGGTTTAGATTGGATGAGGTATGTCAAGAGATACCCAAAACATGTTTCAACATTTTGCCCCTATATCTTCATCAAGATCAAAAGAAGAAGGGTGAATGAATGGACTTGATATGATAGGTATGATGGCTAAAGATGGTAGGTAGGATGGAAATGATAAGACATGAAAGGATAGGTTGGATAGATAAGACATTGTGCCCCCAAGTGTAAGTGACATAGAAGATCAACCTACACATGAGGCCTATTTGCTAGGTTTTCATCATGGTACTTATTCAAGGCGCCTATTTACCAGGTTTTCACCATTGGACGAAGTGATTTCTTTTTACTTTTTTTTTTTTCATTATTTTGTTTTTTATTTTTTTGGATAGGAGAAGGGGAATATGGATAGGAGGGACTCAAGTGTCTAGTTGCATGAAAGTTGGTAGTCCCACTAGATAGATGTCATTGCATGGACCATGTCAAATGTCACTATGCTCATAGATGTTGGTAAGGGATGACATGAAAGGGAGATGGAGTAGGTAGATGATGGATTATGATGTGGATGATGGAGGACAATAATGGATTATGATATGGATTATGTTGGGAAGATGATAGGGTTTATATGGGACTTGTGCAAAAGATTAATGAAAGGTTTATGCAAAAGCATGGACCATAGGAAGGTGATTGGGAAGATAGGCAGGATAGTAGTTGAAGGATGGGGAGGTGGAGGTATGTGGGATTGTTGTGAAATGGAAGGGAACCATGAACAATGGTTGTACACACTGTGATAAACATTGAATCTTTTGATGTCGATGTGGTGTAGGAAGCAATGGAGATGTTTTCTTAGGAGGTGGTGGATGAAGTGTTTTAGGTACCCACATAGACTTAGTATTTCTATGATTTTTATTTTGCTTGTGGGTTTTAGGAATTTGAGATTTTTGAATAGAATGTGTATTTTGGATGGAAGGGGATGGTTGGGATTTTTGTGATGTATATGCCTCATTTGACTTGCTTTCTTTTTGCTTAGGTACCCAAACCATTTTAGTTTTGGTCTTTACTTTTGGAGGTATGGGCTTATATAGCTTTTTAGATGTACTTGGCTTTGATATTTTGTATTGATTTCCTAAGCCACGAGAACCTTTAGAATTTTTTACTTTATAGGTAGAGGCATTGAAATTCTTTCTTTTGAATCCCATGGGTATGGTGGAATGGGTGGAAGCTTCATGTTTATACAATGTGTGCATTGATTGGTCATGATTAGGAATGTTAGGGTATTTATGGATGGAGGGATAAAAGGATTGGATGGTAGGGATATTAGGTGTTGGGAGAAGTGGAGGAATATTGGGAGTTGGAAGCAATGGTGGTAGAGTTGATGGTGGAAGGTGTATGGTCACATGCTTTTGACATTTGTAGGATGATGGAGGTGGAATGGAAACATATGTTTTAGGGATACGATAGGCTTTATGATGGAAAGTGAACTTGGGATGCATGGAGGAAGTACCAACATCTTTAGGCTGTTGTCCTTGGGCTGTATGTCCAAGGCCATAAGAGTGTGGAGGGACTTTGACATGGATGGGCTCCAAAATACCTTGTTCATGAAGGTCTAGACCTTTACCTTGGTGGTTCATATTTTGGAGTGTGCAATGGATAATGGGACTAGGTGTAGGTGGAACACTAGACACGAGTTTCTTATTGGATGGAGAAAATGACATAAGGGAAGATAATGGTTTTTGTTCTAAGGAGGACCATTCATGAATGATGGTGGAGATACCAATAGGATGGGATGGAGGACTTGCAATGGGGTCCATAGTGGGTGATGGAGGATTATTAGGATCTTGATTAGCATTGCATGGACTTAGATCCAAGGTATTTGTTTGATCTTCTATGTGTGCTTGGGAGGCATATGTCTCATCAAGGGAAGTGGATGTTTGTGCATCATGGATGGGTGAGGTGGAAAGCTCTTGACCATGGAATGCATAAAGTTGGCTAAGAGGATCATCATGGTCTTCTTGATCATAAAAAGGGTCTTCATCAAAAATGGAAGATTGATCATGAATAGTATTAGGTATGTTATGAATGGAATCATTAGGAGGGTGTTGATCTTTATGTGGATGAGGGGGTAATGTTTCTGTGTGTTTAGGATTGTGCTCTTGAAATACCTCAAGACTTATTTGAATGGAGGTGGAAGGGGATGACTCTTGAATTGGATCAAGTGGTTGTGGATGACATGGTTGGCTTGAAGGACTTGGCATGATGTTTGATGACTCTTTTGTATGTTCAAGAATATGAGTTAGATGACATGGTGATGTTTGATTCCTTGCTAGTAGCCCTTGGGTCACATCCTTTGTAGGTGTATGGGTGGAAGGTGTTGTCTTAGGGTTTTGATTTTGATTGGATGATGGTATGATAAAGTTAGAGGGTGCATGAACTAGATTGGTGTTCCCCTTGTCGAAGGTGACATTAAGACTTGAGGAAGTTTGGCCTTGTTGCAAGGTGGAAATTAAGTTCACATGTGTTTGTTGTGATGTGGCTTGATAGGTTGATGTGGCATTGACATACGAAGAAGTGGATGGATAAGATTGGTATGAGGTGGAATGAGAAGCCCCTCGAAGTCTAATTTTAGGCTTTGGTTTTGTTTCATTATTTGGACTATAGAAAGGGACTCCTTGAATTATGATCTCAGGCTTAAGTTTTGTCTCATGATTTGGCCTAGAGGGATAGCCCCCTTGGATTATGACTTTTGGCTTATGATTAGGATTGGGCTTGTTTATGATTATGACCATTTTAACAAGTGGTGACTAGGACTGGGTTGGTGATGATGTGGAATGATTAGATTGGATGACTTGAATTGATTAGGATGAAAGTGACAGGATATGAATGTGTTTTAAGAACGTGTAGAGTGACTTATCTTTATGTGTTTGGTGTTTAGCTTGATTTGGCAATGTTTAAATGAATGATCACACATGTACACACATGAATCACTCACGCAAGACACATAAGCAAGTTTGAATTTTGGAATCTGAAGAATGTAATGATGATTATTAAACAATCACGCATGGAAGACACATCAACAAGCCCTATGACTAGTCAAGTGGGGTATGGCCAATTAGGTCTCAAGCTAGTCTACACAAGGTTGACTAAGGATAATTTAAAAGAAAAATCCTACCACATAGCCGGGAGAAAGGGGTAACCCACCCTTCACCTTCACTTCCCAAAGGTATAAAGTTCTTTGGGGCTTAGCCAAGAGTGACAAGATTTTAACTTCCAAACAAGTGTGTCTTTCGATTCACACTTCGATTGAGGTCATTCCCAGGGGTGATTAAATCCCCTAGCAGGCCTCCTATGAAGGGTTTTGACAAAACCAAACCAAGTGAGGTGTTTGTGATCACACACACTTGATTCACACTCATAATTATTAATTGACCTTTAGAAAATTGAAATGTGTGCAAGAAAGCAATGAAGCACTCATTATTTTTAGATCCCAAATCAAAATGTGTAGGAAGACAGTGATTAATTTTATACTTGATTTTCAATATGAGATTGAAGACAATATTCATTTTAAGAACCCCAAATCCCAATGTGTTTGCAAACAATGATTGATTTTATGCCCCAAATTGAAATGTTTGACAAACAAGATTAAGAGATTAAGGATGGAATGTGTGCACCTGATTATTCACTTTCCAGATTGATGTTGTGATTGATCCAATTTTGTTCCAACTCTGTATGATTCACCAACAAGTCACCAAGACAAGAAGAAACACATGCATGCAAGCAAAAGTGTGATTAAATCCCCAAAACAAGCAATTTTTTTTTCAAATATGTGAGAATTTAAAAGTTGTAATGCTATAATATCTGATAAAAATTACACCATTGGATAACTTATGAAATTCTACCCCATTTCAAAAAAAAAAGCTCTGAAAAAGACCAAAAAATGACCAAGATACAACCATTTTAAGATTTCCTATGAAAATGATGTCTGTATGCGCTAAAACAATCTAGAATGCTAAATAAGCCCTTAGATGCCCTAAAACACAATCTAGAATGCTAAATAAGACCCATATGCGCTAAAACAGACCTCACAAGTGCTGCAGGATGAATTAAGGGCGCTACAGGATGAATCATGGGCGCTGCAAGATGAATCACGGGCGCTGCAGGATGAGTCATGGGTGCTGGAGGATGAATTAAGGGCACTCCAGGATGAGTCACGGGTGCTGCAGGATGAGTCACGGGCGCTGCAAGATGAATCACGGGCACTGCAGGATGAGTCATGGGCGCTGTAGGATGAATTAAGGGCGTTGCAGGATGAGTCATGGGCGCTGCAGGATGAATCACGGGCGCTAAACTAGGTGTGAATTTTGTTGAAATGTATCTATTGCGCTAAAATGCTATTTTAGCCGTGACCTGTTAGAAAAACCTACAAAAAGATGTTAAAATAGGGGCAAGGGCCCCACGGTGGGCGCCAAAAATGTGTGATTGAAAATATGTGTATTAAAATGAGATAAATACTATTCAAGCACACCAATGAAACTTTAAATCAAAGGAAAACTGATTAAACAAAGTAAAGCAAACTCTCAATGCAACAGCTCCTTTGAAGACATCCCATTGTCCTCTATCTCTAGTATTTTTGCTAAAGCTCTCCGATTTGTATGCTAAAGTCCACAAAATGACTACTAAAGAACGAGATTTAAAAATAAATGCATGCTATACTAAGATGCAAGATTTTGAAGGGTGATTATTGAAGGAATGTTGGTTGCTCAATTCTACAACATAACAACTTGATATGATGATGAATGGAGAATGATAGAAACAGATGAAAGATGGAGGAATGATTTTGATAGAATGAAGATGTCTGAAGAAGATTCGATGGAAGAATGATTTTGATAGCATAAGGATGTCTGAAGATTCGATCCAAATGGCTTGTGAAAGGTTTAATTTATAGATTTTCGAAGGAAAAAGCTTAGTTGGCAAAGATCAATGGTTGAGATTCAATTTGGTAAGATGAACGGTAAAAGATTTTTGAAAGTCGAGTGAGAGAAGTAGAAGGTTTCCTCTTCTTCATTTTTTTTCATTCAGATCTGAAGGAAGGTTGCCGTTCTGAAGAATGAGTTGAAATGAAATTCATAATTAAATAAATTAATTTATTTAATTATATGTGAAGATGAGATTAGAAATTTGCATAATTAAATAAGCAATATTTAATTATGTGTGAGAGACGAATTTAGAAGGCATTAAATTAAATATTTAAAATATTTAATTTAACTATGAGATGAAGAGGGGGAATATTCCATTTTGAATATAAATATTCAAACTTAGAATAATATGATAATTAATATAAATAAATTATAGAATTTATTTAATTTAATTAAGAGGAATATGGAGATAAAATTATTTATTTAATTAAGGTAGAAGAATTAGAAAATGAACAATATAAATAAATAATTAAATTTATTTATATGTAGATTGAATTAGAGATTTAACTAAATAACTTGTATTTAATTAATTACCAGACTTATTATAATGTGACCATTTTTACATGCATACACAAAGTGTTGCTCGATTGAACACAGATTTATCTGAGTGAATTCATTGGATGTTTCAGAGAGCATTTTTCTATAAGGTTGATCAATGAATGAGGCTGCTATAATAATTGACATCAAAAAGTGAAGTTGATCTTTGTATGTAATTTTCTTTACTATAATACAGAGAGGCTTTTCTTGGTGTGGTGGGTTTTTCTCCTATAAAGGCTTTCCCATGTAAATCTATTGTCCAATTGTGTATGTGTCCCTTTCTCTTTTATGTTATTCTTTTCATGTGTATCTGATTGCACTGTAATTCTAAAATTTAAAGTCCAGTTTGCATTCTTCCCTAAGGTTTTGATGTTAGGGGAGTTTTTTCTGCACCTGAGCTTTCCTTACAAGTGGTATCATAGCCTAGCTAGTTGTGTTATCCTTGTGGGTACATTGGGTTTTTTGTGTCAATTCTATTCAGTGGGAGTCTTGTAGAAGTTTGGTAATTCAAATTATAGATTAAGATGACAAGCACATCAGGAAAGATTGAAATTGAGAAATTCAATGGTAGTAATTTTAAGTTGTGGAAACTCAAAATGGAAGATCTGTTGGTTGATCGTGATCTTTGGCTTGTTGTGTCTGGAACGAAGCCTATAGGCATGAAGCAAGAGGATTGGGACCTTGTAGATTGAAAATCAAAGGGGCTGATAAGGCTCTATTTAGTAGACTTTGTTCTTCTAAATGTTCATGAAGAAAACACATCCTCTTTGTGGAAAAGGCTGGGAGCTATTTATCAGGGAAAGTCCTTAGTGAATAAGTTGTTCTTGAGGAAGAAGCTGTACTCTTTGAAAATGCAAGAAGGAGCATATGTTGTTGATCATTTGAATGTTGTCAACATGTTGATTACTCAGTTAGCATATGTGGGTGTAAAGATTGATAAAGAAGATCGTTGTATGCTATTGTCGTGTTCTTTTCCAGGTTTTTGGGATCACTTGGTGATGGCTATTGGGAGTACTACTTCCTCTTTTAAGATGGAAGATATTGTTGCTTCTTTGTTCTTAGAAGAGATGAGAAGAAAATCTTCTGAGATGGCAAAGGAGGCTCTTACTGTTTGAGGAAAATCGAAAGAAAAAGGACAGAAGAAGGATAAGAAGTCCAAATCAAAATCAGAGGGGAGATCAAAGTCTCCTGGTAAGAAGTCCAAGGAAAAGTGCTAGAATTGTGGGCAACTTGGTCATATCCGAAAGGATTGCAAAGAGGAGAAAAAGAAGAAGAAGTATTCTTCCGATAATGATTCTTCTCAGAGTGAGGCAAACGCTTTCATTGTAGCCTTGGCTACACAGGCATCAGATGATGGTTTGGCTAATTGATTATGGAGCATCTTTCCATATGACATCTAATAGAGAATGGTTCACTAAGTATGAAAAATACGATGGTGGAAGGGTGTATTTGGAAAGTGATTCATCTCTGGAAATAGTTGGCTGTGGAAGAGTCAGAATTCAGTTCCATGATGGAAGAGTGAATGGAATCAATGATGTAATGCATATAACAGATCTAGCTCGAAACTTACTTTCTGTTAGTAAGTTGAACGATGTTGGAGTGCAAGTCTAATTCTCTGGAAATGGTTGCAAGAGACTAGAGGCTCAATGGTTCTAGCTAGGGGTTCTCATATTGGTACCTTGTATAAGTTGGATGCACATGTTGTGCAATGCAATAGTGTCTTTGTAAAGTCACAGAAGCCTACTCATGGAGAAAAGGAGAGAAAAGTTCCTAATGGGGAAAACTCTATGGAAGTTAAACTTCCAACATAAAAGACTATGCGCTGGCATCATAGGCTTGGCCACATTGGAGAAAAAGGTTTAAAAACCTTGAAAAAATAAAAAACTTGGTTGAAGGGCTTGATGATTGTAACCTCGAATTCAATTTTTGCGAACATTGTATATATGGTAAACAACACCATGTTTCATTTTACTCCAGTCCTCATAAATCTTCTGATTTACTTGATTACATTCATTCTTATGTTTTTGGTCCAATAAATGTTCCTTCTTTGTCTAAATCAAGATATTATGTATCATTCATTGATGACTATTCAAGAAGGGCATTTTTTTTTTAAAGTAAAGCAAAAGTGTTCAGTCGTTTTAAGGAATTTAAAAACCTTGTGGAAAATTAGACTAGAAGAAAAATAAAATGTTTAAGGACTGATAATGGTGGTGAGTTTTGTTCTGATGAGTTTGAAAGGTATTGTATAGATCATCAGATTAAAAGAAATAAAACTACACCCTTCACCCCGCAACAAAATGGAGTTGCTGAAAGGTTCAACAGGACAATGATGGAAAGAGCACAAAGTATGCTAAGCAGTGCTGGCTTGGAGGAGAAGTTTTGGGCTGAGGCAGTTGCAACAACATGTTATTTAATAAATCGTTCTCTGAATTTCCCTCTTGTTGAGAAAACACCTTTGGAAGCATGGTCTGGAAAGAAGCCCTCTCTGAGACACATTCGTGTCTTTGGCTGTGAGGCATATGCATATGTGCTGAATGAAAAAAGGTCTAAATTGGAAAACAAGGTTGTTAAATGCATTTTTATTGGTTATAGTGCTGGCATAAAATGATACAAGCTTTGGAATATTGATACGGAGAAGGTTCTATATAGCAGAAGTGTTATTTTTCGTGAGCTAAAGTGTTCTACTTTGGATCTGCAGTCAGTGAAAAAATTAGAAAATAAAAATGATGTAGTTGAAATTCCTCTGACACCAAATAAAGAGGAATTGAAAATTCAAAATGTACCTAAAACTCAGGAGAGCTCAAGTAGTTCTGAGAGTTCTGAAGAAAAAGATGAACCTTAGTCTTAGCCTATGAGGGGGTCATGTGAAAGAAAGCAACCTGATAGGTATGTGTTTTCTTTGTTAGATTCTACTTGTGCCTATGCTTTAATTTCTAGCACTGATGAGCCTAGGACTATGAAAGAGGCATTTAGAATGTCTGATTCAAACTCTTGGTTGGAAGCCATGAATGAAGAAATGGCATCATTAGAAAATAATGATACTTGGAGTTTGGTGCCCTTGCCTAAAGGCAAAAAAGATGTTGGTTGCAAATGGGTATTTAAAAAGAAAATAGGTCTGGATGGCAGTGTGGAAAAGTATAAGGTGAGGTTGGTTGCGAAGGCGTATTCCTAGGTAGAGAGAATTGATTATGGAGAGATTTTTTCTCCTGTAGCTAAGGTGACGTCTATCAGATTTCTTTTGTCACTTGCAGTAGCGTATGACTTAGAGATTGAACAGATGGATGTGAAGACAACATTTCTTCATGGTGACCTTGAAGAAGAAATTTATATATCCCAGCCTGAGCACTTTGTGGAAAAAGGTAAAGAAAATCTAGTTTGCAAGTTGAAAAAATATCTGTATGGATTAAAACAATCTCCTAGAATGTGGTACCCAAAGTTTGACACTTTTGTTTTTTCGTTGGGATTTGTAAGATCAAAATCTGATCATTGTGTATTACAAAGCTGAAAATGATCATGTTCTTATTATTGCTCTCTATGTTGATGATATGTTGTTCATAGGCAATAGTAAGTTAATGATTTATGATCTAAAATCTCAGTTGTCTGCAAAGTTCGAAATGAAAGATCTTGGTGTAGCCATGTATATTCTGGGAATGGAAATAGCTAGGGACAAAAAGAGTAGAAAACTTTGGCTCAGTCAAAGTAAGTATATTAATAATATTCTGGAGAGATTTTGTGTGACTGAATGCAAGCAGCTAGTTGTTCCAGTTTTGCAGGGAATGAAGCTATCTATTGAAGATTGTCCAAAATCTCCTACTGAGATAGAGGACATGACCAGAGTGCCTTATGCTAGTGTAGTTGGCAGTTTAATGTATGCAATGGTCTGTACAAGGCCATACATTGCTCAATCAATGGGAGTACATAGTCATTTTATGGTAAATCCTGGAAGGACACATTGGGATGCTGTGAAAAGAGTGTTTAGCTATCTAAAGGGAACTGCAAAATTTGGTTTGTGTTACCATGGAAATTTGGTTGAATCATAGAGGACTCTTAGCATTCAAGGCTATCTGGATTCTAATTGGGTAGGGGACATTGACAATAGAAGATCCACCAGTGGATATATTTTTATGATGAATGGTGGTGCAGTTAGTTGAATGAGTAAGTGACAGGTTGTAGTCGCTTTGTCCACTACAGAGGCAGAATACATGGCAACAACACACGCCTGAAAGAAGCAATCTGGTTAAAAAAAATTTGTTCTAACATTGGGTTTGATGTAGGGAAAATTACAATTTACTGTGACAGTCAAAGTGCTATTTGTTTGACAAAAATTCCTACTTTCCATGCCAGGACAAAACATATTGATGTGCAGTATCATTTTGTATGAGATATGGTGGAGGATGGAAAGGGCTCTTTAGATAAAGTGGATACTCTAGAAAATGTTACAGATGCATTAATGAAACCAGTGAGCACAGACAAGTATAGGTGGTGTTCCAGTTCGATGGGCCTTGGTGCCCATGAATTTTAGTAGTTTTGTTGTGCTCTGGAAGTGTCAGTAAGATCTTTGCCAAGTGGGAGATTATTGGAAATGTGCCTCAAACTTATTGACATGAAACTCCTAAAAGAGAAAAATTGGTGAGACCCTCAGAATGTCTTGCTGACAAGTAGCTGTGTTCTAAACTCCCAAAGAATTCAGATCGGTGTGACTTTGCAACTATCTTGCCGACAGAAGTCATCGGAAAGACATTGGCTATTGCTGTGAGTTTCCCATCTCATTCCATCATGGCAGATCTCTTGCCGATGGGTTGGTTCTAGTTGGTTATCAAGGAGACTCTTGGCGACAAGTGGCATTGGGGAGAGGTATGAACATTCAGAGTGATGCATTCTGACAAAGTACATCTCGCCAATGGTTTTACACAAGAATGTCATCGGGGTGACATGAAGGCTCGATAAGAGTCTAAGCGATCATGTTTATCTCGTCGACAAGTAGGTGCTTTTGGTGAGAACTCTTGTCAATGGCTGTGGTCTCGCCAAAGGTTCTGCAATCAGTGAGAACTCTTGCCGATAGTGTTTCTCTCACCGACAGGTATGCATTCAGTGAGAACTCTAGCCGATACCGTTGGTGTCGCCAAAAAATTTGTGTTCGATATGAGTTCTTGTTGATAGCGATGGTCTTGCCGATAGTTCTATAATGGACATCGGCGAGAAGTCTTGCCAGTAGAGTGGGTCTGTCCAATGGTTTTGCATTCGATATGATTCTTTCCGATAGAGTGAGTCTGGGTGACAGGTTTGAACTCGATATGACTCTTGCTAATGGTGGTGACTCTTGCCGATAAGGACAGTCGGGCATTTTGGCATTAGGGAGACACGGTCTAGTGTCCCACTGACATGTGATTCTATTTGAACATTTTGACCAAACGACTATCTAACATGGTCTATTTTGAACCAATCAAAAAATCAAAAGGAGAACTGTTGGCAGTTGAACAGTTGCGACTATTCTATTGTGGAAATTGAATAGAACATAAGAGTATGGATTACAATCTGCAATAGTGGATGACGATGATGAGAGTGAGATAACGAAGTGTTTCTCAATTGAACAAGGATTGATCTGAGTGAATTCATTGGATGTTTCTGAGAGCATTTCTATATAAGGTTGATCAATGAATGAAGCTGCTATAATAATTGACATCAAAAAGTGAAGTTGATCTCTGTATGTAATTTTCTTTACTGTAATACAAAGAGGCTTTTCTTGGTGTGGTGGGTTTTTCTCCCGTAAGGTTTTTCCCCCATAAATCCAGTGTCCATTTCTCTTTTCTATTATTCTTTTCGTGTGTATCTGATTGCACTATAATTTTTAAAATTTAAAGTCCCATCTGCATTCTTCCATGAGGTTTTGACAATAGGAGAGTTTGTTCTGCACCTAAGCTTTCCTTACAGTTGTCGATGAGAGTGGGACCTGTTATCAAGAATACTTTCTGTCAAGTATTAGACCGTGATTTGGCATACAACATCTTGTTGGGTCATCCATGGATCCATGAAATGCAAATTGTCCTGTCCACATATCATCAATTTCTTAAGTTCCCTTATGATGAATAGGAGATCACAATACTAACTGATAATTCAAATAGTAAGACTTGCGCCAACATCAAAGCCATTCAAGATACTTTGGTTCCCAACAATCGAGAAGCTCTTGCTAGTACTTCTCCCAAATTTGATACCCAAATCAATTAGTTAACCAAAAAAATTGACAAGCAACTACGGTTCAAGGACAATGGAGTTGAGGAGTACTCTCTCTGTCTTGCTAATCCACCTACGTCACCTCGATCACATGGGAAACCTTCTATCACACAACAACAAATATCTATAGCATCAACATCAACACAACCACCAACAAAGCCAAACACACTGTTTAATGGATGATTTATCAAAAAAAAATTCCCCATGGAAGATCCTAAGGATAGAGAAGTTCTAAATTGGCTCTATAAAGATGAAGATGAAACAGTCCTCAATGTCAAAATACCAACTGATCAATATGGTAAAGGGTATTTAATCATGTAGAAGATGGGCTATGATGGTAATGGTCCTATCAGAAAGAGAAAAGAAGGGGTAGTTGAGCCTATTCACCTTCCAGGACTTGCTGCAAAAGATAAAACATGACAAGGCTATGATAATAACTCAAAGGAAATAACATCCAAGTAGTTGCATGATGTTGTCCTCACATTGCAAGAACATTCTGATACAAGAGAAGAATATTTGATAGAAATTTAGAATTTTGTGGATAATAACTCTGACACAAACTCTAGTGAATATGAATGAGACACCATCTACAATAATGAGTTCTGGAGTGACAAAAAGGTTGATGCGATACAAAAGTATACTCCAACTCTAATCGAAGGTGAAGGTTTAGGGACCGAACCACAAGAATCTGAACTACAAAGCAACTATGGTTCTAGTGATACCGAGTTAGATCTGAGCGAACAAGACTATCATGAGGATAGTATCATCGTTGACCTACCTCATACCTCAGACCCTACAGACAACTCTGTTATGACCATAACCATAGCCAATTTCATGCAACCCAATGACCTGCTACCTTTAATCCATCCTGATCTCATTGATTGGGATTTGTCTGAACCTATCGATATACCTATGTTTCCCAACGATGAATCTATTATGAACTTTCTCTCCACAAAAGACACAAATGATTGTTCCACTAGAAATTTTTGACATAGTCTTTAATTAGGAGAGTGTCAAGTCTCCTAGCTGCAAAAAAAAGAAAGAAAGAAAGATCTAATGGTGAAAACCAGAATCTGGCAGTGTTAGATCAAACAAAAGATAAAACAAAGAGCATATCAAATGGTGAAAACCTTGTTATGGCACCAGATGATGGGATACTTTCCACTCTACCCAAGCATTATCATGAGGGATCACCTATCGTGATTGAGCCTACCAAAGAGGTCAACATTAACACTTTAGAAAAAGCAAGGATTCTACAGTTAGTTGCATCAATGATAGATAAAGAAGTGCCAGAGTTCATGAAGTTCCTAAGAGAAAATCAAGTCAACTTTGTCTGGTCTTATGAAGAAATTCCAGGTCTAGATCCTCATCTTATAATGCATCACTTGTCCATCAAACCAGGAGTTAAGCCTATGAAACAAAAACTTAGAAAGATGCATCCTCATGTTGCACTACTGGTTAAAGTAGAACTGAGAAAACTCCTTGATGTGGGATTCAGATGATCAATCGACTATGTAGAATGGATCTCCAACATTGTTCCTATATCCAAACTAGATGAACGTATCAAAATTTGCACAGATTTCAGAGATCTTAATAAGGCATGCCCTAAGGATGACTTCCCACTTCCAAACATTGATACTATAGTTGATCTGATAGCTGGCCATGCCATGTATTCACTAAAGGATGGTTTTTTCGGTTACAACCAAATCAAGATTGCACCTAAAGATTAGGACAAAATAGCTTTCACATGTCCATGGGGAACTTATTGTTGGAACGTCATGCCTTTCGGTCTAAAGAACACTGGGGCTACATATCAAAGAGCTATGACTACAATTTTTAATGACATGATGCACACATTCATGGAAGATTATGTAGATGATATATTGGCAAAGTCATACACAAGAGAACAACATCTTGAAGTGTTATCCAAAATATTTGCAAGATTAGAAAAGTTCAAAGTTCACCTCAACCCCAAGAAATCTGTTTTCGGAGTCACATCTGGAAAGCTCTTAGGATACATAGTATCAACAAAAGGGATTGATGTAGATCCTTCCAAGGTACAAGCAATCATGGAAATGCCTCCACCAAGGAATATCAGTCAGTTGAGGTCATTATAGCGATGACTTCAATCTATATGAAGGTTCATCGCACAGCTAGTAGATAAAATTCTACCTTTCACACATCTATTACATAAGAATGTTCCTTTCAAATGGGATGACAAGTGTGAAATGGCCTTTCAATAGATCAAGCAGTACCTAATGAACCCACCAGTTCTAGTACCACCAAATCTAGACAAACCTCTAATCTTATATATTGCCGCAAGAGAGACATATTTGGGGGCATTATTAGCACAAGAGGACTCTACAGGAAAGGAACGTGCAATTTATTACATCATCTGAATGCTAACAAGTCATGAACTCAACTACACTTTCATCGAGAAGGCTTGTATAGAAGTAGTCTTTGCCTCACAAAAAATTTGGCACTACATGTTAACTCATACAATCAATCTTGTTCCAAAGATTGATCCACTTAAATATCTCTTGAGCAAGGCTACATTAACAAGAAGGTTAGCAAAATGGGTTATGATCTTGAGTGAGTTTGACATCCATTATGTTGATCGAAAATCAATCAAAGGAAAAGTTATCGTCGATTAACTAGCTGATGCACCACTACAAGCAGAGCATCCCATACATATCAAATTTCTAGATGTTTATGTCTTCATTGCAGAATAAAAATAGCCATGATCTTTATATTTTGATGGTTCTTTCACTCAACATGGATCGGGGGCAGGCATACTCTTTGTCACCCCTCAAGGAAATAACATTCCTTGGTTGTATAGGCTAATGTTTCCATGCACTAACAACATAGCCGAGTATGAAGCTTTAATCACTAGACTCAAGATCGCATTGGAATGGAGGATCACAATACTACAAGTTTATGGTGACTCATAGTTAGTCATAAATCAGATCAATGATGATTATCAGACCAAAGATCACAAACTGTTGGCACATAAGAAGATGGTTGATGATTTCAAGAAGTATTTTGTGGATATCAAGTTCATATAAATTCCAAGACTTGATAACAAAGCAGTTGATGCCATGGCCACAATCACATCATTGCTACAACTCCCAGAAAATTAGGCTCACTATGAATTTTTGGTGGAACAGTCATTTGCACCTACGTATGACACACCTGAAAGCCAAATCATTTTCCACCTAGTAGGATCCGATTCACCTTGGTAAGGAAATATTTATGCCTACCTAAAATATGACATCTTACCACCTGAATTATACCAAAACCAAAAGTGCAACTTCATTCGCCAATCCTCTCGCTATACCCTTATCATTGACATTCTTTATCACCGTGGTCTTGATGGTACACTTCTTTGATATCTCAAATGTGACGAATCTGACAAGGCTTTATAAGAAGTTCATGGTGGAATTTTTGGTACTCATTCCAGTGGACTAACCTTATCCAAGAAATTGATTCGAATGGGTTACTACTGGCCTACAATGGAAAGAAAATCATTCACTTTTGTGAATAAATGCTCAAAATGTTAGATACATGGGAATCTCATCCATGCACCGGCAGAAGAACTACAACTATTCACGCCAACATGGCCATTCTCTCAATGGGGGTTAGATCTAGTTGGCAAGTTTTATCCTTCATCATCGAATGGACACAAGTTCATAATCACAACGAAAAAATACTTTACCAAGTGGATTGAGGCGGTGCCCTTTACTAAGGTCACCAGCAAACAAATCTCATCGTTCATACTCAACTATATCATTTTTTGGTATGGCATTCCCAATTCCATCATCATAGATAATGGATGACCCTTCAAGAATCAGGATGTTGATGAACTTTGTGAGAGATTCCATATCCAACATAGATATTCAACACCCTACTACCCACAAGGGAATGGCCAAGTAGAGGCCTCAAAAAAAACCATACTGAAAATCTTGAAGAAGAATGTGAATGACGTAGGGAAATATTGGCATGTACAACTCAATCCCGCATTATGGGCCTATAGAACTAGCATCAGAATGCCAACCAGAGCAACACTGTTTGCTCTTGTCTATAGAGCAGAAGCCATATTACCTCTAGAGGTTGAGATTCCATCACTTAGAGTATCACTGAAATATTTAATCATAGATGATGAATACATAGTTTCCCGGCTACAAGAACTGGAACTCCTTGATGAGAAGAGACAATGAGCAGCTAATCATTTGAAAGCATATCAATAGATGATGTCTCATAGCTATAATCACAAAGTCAATCCATGCACCTTTCAGGTCGGTGATCTTGTTTTGAAGGAAAACCCATGAAATCAGCAAGATAGAGAGAAGAAAGGAAAGTTTGAACTAAATTGGCTAGGTCCTTACGTGGTCATTGTAGTATACGGTTTAGGAGCATACAAGTTGTCAATGCTAAAAGGGGACCTGTTTGATGAACCCATCAAAAAAATGCACCTCAATAAGTATTATGTCTAAATTGGTTATCATCATCCATAAATTTCATGAAAAAATCTAGAAAAAATCATGAAAAAGTCGTGAAAAAAATCTATAAAAATCAGAAAATGTCCTAAAAAAATCTATTAAAAATAGAGAATGTCCTAAAAAAAAATAATACAAAAAAAATATCATCATCCTAAAAAATACACATCATCAAAACTCATCACCGTTGCATATCCTCACTCATCAAAAATAAGTACAAATGTCCTAAAAAAAAATATCATCATCCTAAAAAATACACATCATCAAAACTCATCACCGTTGCATATCCTCACTCATCAAAAATAAGTACAAATGTCCAATGTCCAATGAAACTAAAAAGTCTAGAGAGATACATAAAGATATGATCCAAAACACTGTACATGCTCCAAAAATGATATAGATGTGTGAAATACATCAATAATACTATATTAATAAACATCACACATCAAGGATGGCTAGTGGAGCCCCCTGATGGAGCTGGTCTAAAGAATGGTGGCCTGCCACTACCATTTGCGTCGAGATCCTGTCAGGGCCCTATGACCCCTCTGCTGTGTGACACACTCTGTGACCTAGTCCTAGATTTATGGTGGGACTGAGGTTAAGTATCTCTGTGCTTGGGAGGGCACAACTCCTCATAGATAATCCAGTAATGCTCAGCCTCCCTGGCAATCTCAAATCCCTCTACAATGGCCTCTCACAAAGTAGTGCCCATGAGTCTCTCACCAACCCCCTCTACCTCTAATACCCTCCATCTAAGGGAATCTCTCTCTGCTATCAATTGGGTCACATGTGGATCTAGGGAAGGAGGAGGTGCCTGCGCCTATGCCTGTGCTAGCTGTGTCTATAACTACAGTGAAAAAATTTGAGCCTGAGCCAACTGGCTCTATACCTGTGCCTGCTGCCCCTTGAGAGTTTGTACCTAGGCCTATAGAGTAGCTATCTATACTCCCTACGTTGTGAAAGGTACCCTAGCACTATCCTCTATCCCATACTAGTCCTTAGCCTCTGCATGATTTGTGCACTACCCAAAATGTTTGGCCTCGGTCTCACTGGCCTCTACTCATCCCCTCTACCATCTCCGTCGTCATACCCACCACCATCATCTGAGCTTTCCCCATCTCCACTATCCTCCTCATCTCCACTATCCTCCTCTCCTCCAGCAATTGCTTGCTTCCCCCTACCACATCCTCCTATCTCTTACCCCTTGGCTGATGTGCCACCAAAATGGGTGTCAGCTCATCTGGACATGTGAGACAAGGAAATGGGTGTGTGTGAAAATAAGCAGAGTACTCAAACATACTTGCATCAATAATATTGGGCTTGTCATCCCATACCTCAGGCTATAAACCTGTATACTCTATATAAGAACCCTGATAAGAAATGTAGGGCCCCCATCCAGGATCATCCTTGCACCGCACATAGTGTGCAACACCCTAAGGCATCCCCTGAGTATATTTGAACTGTCTCTGTACTTGCAAAGCCAAAAATATCTTGATAATAAAAGGGGTCTGACCTATAAGATACTGAGGCATACATACAAAATGCATCTCTAGATGATTCGTATCCCATGCCTCACAATCTGTGTATGGCCTCCATATCACTAAATCTACATCATCTAGACTCTGTCTCCAATAATCCAATTTTCCCAACTTGGGCTAGACAAGTGCATTAGAATATGCATATACATATGGCCTTCCTGGTGGCCTAGTTCTAGGTCCAAGTGGTCTCGTAATAACAATATGCTTCAATGCCCAAATTTGGAGTTGAGTAACACTATATGACAAACTAGATGATCCTCTGTACACTACCTGATGCAAGTCATGATACAAATGTGCTAACATGGAGCTCGCCCAGGCATATCTCCACTGCTGACCTATCATCTACTCAATGATCCTCCCCCACCCAATTGACAGTCCCTTTGACCCGTGGTCTGGACAAAGGAAGCCTCCAATGAATGCACTCAAAACTTTGGGTAAGGCCGTATATCCCCTCAAATCTGCCCATGGCACCCAATACCCTACTATCTGATCATCCAAAAAAAATCTCCTGAGTGCGTTTGTACCACCTAGCTCCTTATGGTCATAAACCACAAGAGCACCTACAACTAGAATCCCCAAAATCATGTATATGTCCTCTAAGGTCACAGTCATCTCACCCATCAGAAAATGAAAGGTGTTACGCTCAGAATGCCACCTCTCTGCTAGTGCGGTCAACAATCCCCTATTGACCCAAATCAGAGGCATAAACAATAAAGGTCCCAACCCATATCTCACTATCAACTATACATCTGTAGGTGTCAGATCTTGTATCCTATCCCAACCCATAGGGAAGCACTCTTTGATCTGGAGGTTTTTGAAAACCTCCTATTTTTGGTCATCACAAGGACAATCAATTAGACTCATATCAAAGTGATCTATCTACTTAACATCATGCAATCACAACCCATATCTATCTGTCAGTGATCCCTATCAGTGACCCATATCAGTGACCCCTATCAATGCATCATAACAGTGAACTATATCAAGTGCTCTATCTAAGTGACTCATATCATGAAATCAATGCAAAATCTATCTATTTGAATATCAAATCAATCTACTCTATCATCATTTACTATTTGTTTTCTTTTTCAAGAATTTTTTTTTATCAACAATCAAATCCTTTTCCTATTTGTACTTTAGTCACAAATGCAAATATGTTTTCAATCACATCATCTACTATTTGTTTTCTATCACAGAAAGCAAATTTATCATAAGTCATATCAATCATCTACTCTTTGTTTTCTAAAGAAAAGTTATCAGAAAATCGCAATCCATCAATCATTCTACTCTTTGTTTTTCATTCAATGTAAACAAAGTTATCAACTATCTACTCTTTGTTTGGAAGAAAAGTTATCAATTCATCATTTATGATATTTTTTATCATTTATAGCCATATCAACATGATGACAAGACAATTAATCTATCTATTGATCAAAGAAGCAATATACATCATCTCTTTTTTCATCACTTTCATCGAATAGTGCATTCTTCCTACATTTCTTGTATGCGCTAATCTACGACCTCTATGCGCTAGATCCCCAAATGCGCTGAAGTTTCACCCCGATGTGCCATTTTGTGTCCTCAAAGTGCTATATCAATTCCCCTATGCATTATTTCCCTATGTGCATTAAACCCCTAAGCGTATGCACCATTTCATCTACCTGATGTGCAAGAACCTTAGATGTGATAATCCATTTCCTATTTGCGCTAATGTATCACTGGCTGGGGCACATTCCTAAATGCGCTAATATATTTGCTATATGCGCTAAAGGGCCACTTTCCTATCAGCATCCTAAATGCGCTATTCTAGGTATCGGATGTGCTAAACAAACTATTTCCTATTCTATCCTAGATGTGTTGCTTTACACCCTCTATGCGCTACAAAAATTATCGAATGCGCTACTCTATTTCCTCTATGCACTAAAACGAACTGTTAAATTAAAATCTGTTGAAATAAAAAAATTTCAAAGCAAAGAGGATTGAATCAACTCACCAGTGGTCCATAAGCGGTTGGTCTCTGGTATTGGTGGCCTCGCTCGAATCTATGTGTATGGACTAGAATCTCCATCTCGCCAAGTCTCGCCAATTCAAGGTCAGAGCAACAAGTTACTAAAGTCAAAAGGTGAAAATGACTTGCCCTTTTTACCCTTTTGACCTTTTAAAGGTCAACCAAGGTGGGTTTTTGTGGCATTTTATTTTTATTTTTCTATCTTTCTCCAATTATGACCTTACTTTTCAAACTTGGGCATCTTTTAATCCATTATCGGGTGCTAAATCACTGTATCCCTCATCATCTAAATTTCATCATCAATTAAACATCTTTCTCATCATCAGTGATTTACCTCCCAAAGGGGCATCATCAATACCAATTGCATTTTACAATCTAAAACATATCAGAGTCAATTCAAAAGGACATATCAGTCATATTTTTTGATTAGGGGAAATTTTTTCAAAAGCAGGAATATTTTATTTAAAGCAATGCATTTTACACATCACTTCAAAGAGGGGTAAAATGTATATGCATAAAATTGGTCATGTCTAATTAATTCTGGCATTTAATTAAATATTTACTATTTAATTAATTTCTCTAAAGTCATCTACATATGATTAAATTTAGTTAATTTAATTATATTATTCATTCACTTTATTCTTCCACCTTAATTAAATAAATTCACTTTATTTAATTATTTCACATTCATATGTCTACTTGGTTAATTAAATAAATACCCTTTTATTAATCCTAATTAATTATCACCTCTTGAATTTAATTAAGTCTTTTGATTTAATTAAATTTAAATATTTCCTTTCTCCTATTCAAATCTTTCTTCTAATTAATTAAATATTTTATTTAATTAATTTCATCTACATGCCATTTCCTAGAAATTTAATTAAATATCTTTATTTAATTTCCTTCATATCTTTTCAAATCATAATTAAATGATTATTTAATTGAGAAAAATCTCCATGTCACCCATAAATAAATAATTAAATTTATAATTGATTATTTATCTTCTTAAATATTTCCAAAATCCTCTAAAAAGATGTTTTTTTATCATCTCATCTTATCTCTTCCATGAAAGAGGAAGCAAATCTTTCTTTCTATTTTTCTTCTATTTTTCTCTCCAGTCTTCTCCATCTTCAACTATTCGATTTGCTAGGATTATCACAGCTGTTGATCGCATCGGCCAATCACAATCCTTCAAAATCTCTATAAATATGGCTGCATATCCAAGCATTTTTTAATTACAATTAAGCGATAGGTGATTAAAGAATAGTTGCATTCAATTAGCATTTATTATCAACATTTAAGAGCATTCATGATCATAGTTTCTTTATCAAGTAATCATAGCAATCTGCAATCATGCATCATTTAATTAGCATAATCATATCTTAGCATTGTATGCATTTATCATCTACAATATCATTCTCTGGGAGGATTGTTTGTTGAAGCTCGACAAAATATGAGAGCAATAGTTGGAATCGACAAAATTACTGGAGATAGAGGACGATAGGACGCTTTCGAAGGAGCTATTTTTTAAAAAAATTTCTTTACTTTTCAATTAGTTTCCTTTGATTTAATGTTTTATTGGTGTGTTGGTTTATATTTCATTAGTTAGATCACACGTATTTATCATATACAATCTTTAGTTCAATTTTGTATAGTAGGTGAAGACAAATCCAAATATAAGACTAAAGAATCAAAATCTGAGACTAGTCTAAGTTTCCATATGCTAGGAATTCAAGTGTGAACAAATATGTTCATTTCTTATCCTAAATCAACCATAGGAGTCTATGGTCCATCGTATAAAGCTACGTGAATGATTATATTCTAGAGAAAAGTTTGAAATTTTCTTGTTTCCAATCAAGCGAAACTTTAAAATTTTCTTGTTTCCAATCAAGCATCCATAGCTCCAACAAGGATGCTATTGTGATTTCCTCAAACATTTCTCTATTACGAGCTAGGAATCTATATCTCTAGTAGAGATATTTAAATCCTCCTAAAGAGTTTGATTCCTCCAAATTTTACATAAATTATTTTATATTCTTTATTATGATATTCTTTTAGCATTTTTATTAAAGGTTTGATTAATAAATCTCACTATTAGAGCTGGGAATCACAATGGCACTAAAGTAAGAATCTTATATTTTTCACTCACCACAATACATAAAGAAACCAATCGTAACCCAAAGAAATCATTTGACACTACCAAGAGATCTTCTCCATCCATTTATAAGAATATGACTAGTTTTTTCTCAAATAAATACTTAGATATTTCCCAAGTAATTAATTTTACTATTACATTTACAGAGAAAACCAAAAAGGAAAATGAGAAGATCCCCAAACTAGACTACAATTGCAAACCAAACCCAAACCATCCTATAAACCAACTAAATTAAAAAAATTGAAATAAAAATAAACCAAATTAAAACAAAACCAAACCAAAAAGTTAAAATAGACTGACTACAACTAACAATGCATACAACAACTTTGTAGACACAAAAATCTCAAATAAGAGGAATTAATACTTTCCCTCACATGGTTTCTCATTATGTGTAGATTTATACTAAGTTGGTGATTACAATTTTGTCTTTCAAACTCATCTTTATATTTAGAAACATAGGTCCCTCCATCCTTATTCTCAAAGTTAATGACACGATCATGAAAAACTTATAGCCAAGGAAACTCATAAGGTCCATAAGTAATCCACAAACATATCTTATCTCCTAGATTCCCATGATCAAAATGATAATCATTGCAATATTCCATAGCAAGGATAAATACAACTTGGATTATCATAGATAGTCATTCATCAATTATTCCATTATTAAGTTCTCATCTTCAAACTCAAGAGTACACAACTCATAGTCTATGATTTCACACACATGAAATAAAAAATTATATTCATTAGCAACTAGGTCACAAGGGGAATGAGATTTAGTATTTTTAGGTTTTGAAACAAGGAACATTTTATCTAGACATGACCATGAATCCATTCATCCATTCTCAAGAAAATATTTATGATCAATGGTAACCATAGTTGGATCTTATTTAGGTGATAAGTAGGAGGTATTTTCATGGTTTGGGAAAATTAAGTGTACTATTATTTAGGTTTCACCTCTAGTGTAATGTTCTTACATTCATAAGATTGTATCGTTATCTTGCATCGTATAATTTCCAACATGCCAAGATGATAAATGTAAGAGTCTTCATTATTGAACTATGAAATACATGAATTTTTCTTTCCAAATTTATTCAAATGTAAGGGAAACCATAATTTAAGAAACAAAAGGACTCCCTTATTTCATCATATAGAGGGTAGTGGACAAATGTTTAATCATGTTCACTAGCAGTAGGATTTTCTAAATATTCATCTAGATGAACCTCTATATATTCACTAGAAATCTCTACCATCTTCATTATTTGTAGCATGAGACCTCCATTATTTCAAGTAATTTACAAGCTTCAAATATAAATATTCATGTCATTGTATCCCTAAATATTTATTATAATTTTTAATCACTTTTGGCATTCAAAGATCAGGTAATTTATCACTGATATCCTAGACTTATGAAATATCTAATTACCTTGAACTATCCCAATCTAGTGATTGGTCCTTTGATTGAGAAAGATAAGAGGACACTTGATTGTCCCCAACCATGAAAATTTATTCATTTACCATTTTAGGATGTCCCCCCATGTTTATGAAACTGGATTAATCCTTTCATACTAGTAGATTACTCTTAGAAAAATGAGACTTCTCTCCATCCATTAGATTGCCAAGTACTTGGCCCTTGCTGCTATTCATTGATAAGATGTCTTAAGAATAGTTAAAAATTTGAAGCTGATTATTGAATAGTATTGGCTTACAACAAATTAGCTTAGTAATTTCCTCATTTGTTGTACTTTCTACACTTCTTGTTGTTGCTTTCTACCTATTGAACATTCTCAATAGGACAACCCTCTAATTCTTATTTCTCTATTTCTTGTAAACCCTTTTTTAGGGTAGAGTATTTTGTACTAAACTACTCTGGTATTCTCATATGCTCTTTTAACTTGTTTGAATATATCTTGACATAGATAAAATGATAATTTTGAGTACGCATCAATGTGTACACTACACCGACCAGGAAACAATAACAACTCCAAACATACTTGATTCTTAAGAATAATTTGATGTTCATGAACCTTAAAATAAAACTTGTGTATCCTTCTAATGTTGTAGTTGTATCTTGTGTTGAAGAAGCTTCATATGACCCTACACACTCTTCAAGTTTAGGCACTTCCTAGAAGAATTTGTTCCCTTCATGACCATATCCAATCTTATAAAAACTATTAGAAAAATTAATTTCATCATTATTAGTGGTGTCATGTATCCTAAACCTATATGATAAGTAGAGAGGAGACAAGTTATTTGGATATAGTTTTATATTCATAGTTTCTTGAAATTTCAAAAAATTAACCCTATGAATTTCCAAACAAGATATACCAAACTGGTACCCATCCATTTGTATATTTTTAGTTTTTATTTTTTATTTTTTTTGTATATGTTCAATATATAAAAAAGAATTACTATATCTTATATTTTCACCATACAATATCATTTTATTTATAGCTCAATTGCCAACTCAACCATCCTAGATCTAATTTTGTTGACAACTACTTTTGCACAACACAAATTACAAAAAATACTAGGTATTATCTCTCTTGAAAGGAATTACAAATCTTAATCAATGATCCACCTTCATAGCTATAAACCACTAGAGACCCCATGCAACTTCACACCTATGAACATTAAATGTAAATGATGGAAACAATATTTCTTCTTCTTAAGGTTTCAACTAACACTATGACCATTATTTTAGTGTTGTGAAAGATTGAATGAGAATTGTTAATATCAAGAGTCATGGCGATATTTCTCTACTGAAAATTCAAATTATAAGTGAAACATTTATGTAATTTTTTTTTTTTGTGTTCGTAAATTACTTTCTAAGCATTAGCATTTTTTAGTTTTGAAAGAAATATATATTTTATGCACATGAAATAGAGTTGTATTTTAGCTTTGAGAAATCATCATTGTGATTAGTAGTATTACACCATTGTAATGATTTGAAGTATTTCATAGAATAGTAAAAGGAGGGGATTAGAGTATGGCCTCATGAGTCATCCCTTGGATCAACAAAGAAGTCAAAGAATGCATAGGGTATTAGTGTACTATTTTAAAGAATCTATGATGGTGTTGATATTTTTGAGATGCAATCATTCTTGTTTAGGGATGGGATTTATTCAAATTTTTTTACAATAATAAAATTATTAATCTCCAAATCTCAAATATCTAGCATTATGATTTAGGAAAGGTAGTTGTCTCAAATGTATTTGTGTACATGTAATTTATTTTTGCTATGTGTATTAGGTATGATATAGGCACCAAAATGTTAAATAATTATAATGGTGAGCCATTATTAGTGATGAAAAGGGAATTGATCACAAAATTCTTCAAAGTCAACACAATGGAAATAAATAAAATAATTTTTGATGAGATACAAGGGGAATACATAGAGGATATATTCAATTATAGGACTAGATGGTTTCCTTGTCATAGGAAATGAAGTACTCATTGACCAAAAATAGTAGTAGAAAGTGAACTAGAGTTTCTTAATGAATAAATATGTGAGTATTTTTTTCAAAATACCTATTATGCTTTATCTAAGGTGTCAAGAATAGAATTCAAGCCCTAAATTCCAATCCATCTAATAAATATGGAAAATAACATTCAACACATGGATCTTAATAGATATTTTTATTATGCTTATTTTATTTGTGATGATATTCATAATCAATTGATATCTCTTAGAGTAGAGGACATAATTTTCTATCTTAGATCATATTCCACATTGTTTTATATCTTATTACATAAGGGAAGAAAAATATAGTATAAATCCATAAAATTACAATTCTAAACTCTAGAGGGAGAACCCGTGATTATTTAGGGGTGAACATATGTTTGTGACTAATATTTCTATTCAACTAATTATATCTTGTTTGAAAAATATTTTGTGCAAAAGGTATTGGAATTTTTATGATGTAATGAGTTAAGGTTGCCAAATAATGTCCTAAAATATTAGAGACCTAGGGAGGGAATTCAACATAAACGGTCATATTGGTTCCTGCAGTTTGATTCCATAATTATCAAGGTTTAAAAAATAAATGATACCTTAAATATATCCTCAATGAGTCCCAAATAGGATTACATTCCTTGAGATGATGAAACAACTAAATGAATTATATGAGCTACATTTGCAGACACATAAAAAGGGTCATTTTTCCCACCAACCATAGTGTTCTTTGATTTTACAATTACATCAAAGGAAGTGTTATACTTCATAGAATCCAACTTCTAAGAATATAGGATGAAATTAGGGAAGAAGAGAAATTTTGATCTGATGAATTTCATTGAACAAGTTAAAAATACTATGGGAAAATTTCCATATGAACACGAGTATGATGAATTTGCGTACTTAATCAATAATTGCATAACTAATGAGAAACATGTACAATGAAGAGAAAAATGGTGTAAGAACTTGATTGATGAAAGGAAACGAAATGTTGGTGATGATGGTTATAAGGGAGCATTCATTGAAATTAAAGACCAACTAATTAAAATACAAATATTGATGGATCATGTTGGCACCTTGTGATTTTTTTCTTATAGATTGACTATCAAAGGTGTAGGGCTTAGTATTCAAGAGTGTACTATAGAGAAGAATATACAACATGAACAAGAGTTGGAGCAATTAGCTTATAATAATTAATAATAAAATTAGGTGTCTAAGATAAAACCCCTTAGGAAAGGCCATTATAGAAAGAGTTAGTACAACCTCTTGTTTATTATTTTGTCATTGGGGAAGATGGGGAAAACATAATCAATATTGAAGAAATCATGAGATTATTACTTCTCCTTAGAGGAAAATGTTAGTTGTTTCACCTCTAGAGAGGAAATTTCTAAGTTTGGAAGTAGGAGGTAAGGTGATGAAATATGTAAGGTATATAGTATATAGGTAATTAATCTATAATGATGAATTAACTAAGTATAGTGATTTAAATATACTCTTGATTAAGAATAAGGCATAATCTTTCCTATTAAAAAAAAAGGAAAGATAGGGAGTTGGTGATATTCAATTAAAATAAATTAATCAAAAGGCCTATGATCTAGTTATTTTTACATAACTCAAGTTTTAGCATACTCATGTGTCAATTGTTTATAGAAGGGTTAAGTTTTTGAGAGTACTAGAAGGAAACAATGAGTTTTTCTTCATAGATAGAAGCTATTTACAAATTAGCACAAACTGTAACCTACACAAAATATTGCCTTTGTGTTTAAAGGTGCTAAAGATAATATATATATCTGGGGCTTCATCCTATTAAATCACATAAATAAACATTAATTGTCAAAAATTACACACAATGAAATAAAAAAGTGGAATTCCAAAATGTTGAGATTTATTGATAACAAGGTGTTGTTACAGTATTACATAATCTATAAGTGATATAAAATTATTTTGAAAATAAAATGTTACATGTTTTTTTTAGTCCCAAACACCGAAACTTTGAATTGCAATATATTATTTATGTTGGAAATAGCTTGCATAAGATGTAATATCTAGCAAAATTTTGTAAGAACAGAATCTAAAATCTCCCTAGAAACCCCATATTGGTTTTACTAACTACTTTAACATCTAGGATCATGTTATTATACCTAATTACATGTGATAGATGGGTCAAAAATATTTGGATGCTGAATTGAGTTAGTTCCTTCTTTTGCTCCTATGAAAGCTACTCCATGATGATGGTTAAGTGAAAAATCCTTGATGTTTGACCTCCTCCGGCTGAGGACACTCCTAGATTCTTTAGGATGAAGATGAATAATAAAGCTACCCCCTTATATATTTTTAAATTATCTTATATTATCTCAAAATTAATTTCAACTCCTCTAATTGACCCCTATTTCCTTCAAACTTTCAATAATATCATTATTTCCTCTAACTAAAGTAACATCCCTTAAAACAATTTAAAAATTATTCTCAAGAAAAAAATTGAAGCTAATCAAATGCCCTCAGAAGGGATAGGATATAATTAAAGGAATATTTCTAACATTTTTCATTATCATAGGGAATTCAGTATCCTTGCATTCTAAGCCTATACTCATCTTTTTGGTGATTCTAAATTTTATCTTAAGTGTTATTTTTGTATTTGTTTTATTAACTTATTAAATAGTCATGAATATATCTATCATAAGCCATTTTATTCATGATTTTCTATATATCTTAGTTTAGCTCTTTATTTTGTATGCTTTATTATTGCTATCTTTCAACTATGTATGGTGTCTTTAAGATTATCTTTCACCCTTAATGTAGATTTATCTCATGGAGGTATTCATTAGTTTTTTATCTTCTACAATGTAACTCATGATACTAATAAATGCATTACCTTCCATAGACTAAATTTTTTCTTGCTCCATATTATCGTGTTTTATTTATTACTTTTATTCTACCTTGCAACATTTTCCATACTAGAATTGTTGTACCATCTTTTATATTATTGACTATTGTTTGAAAGTCAATCACTATGTTCTCTATATTTGGCCTACAAATTATAATATCAAGACTCACTCTTGATTTGTACTATAGTCTCTAAGAATCCATGAAATTTCATTTAACAAATAGTCATAACACCATGTTGTCTTCAATATTTGTTTTTAAGTTTATCTCTATGCTATTCATGACTATCTTTGATCCCATTTCACACTACCTAAATATGCTTTTAGCATTATACACTTTCCTCCAATGACAAAAATTTATATACATTTACACTTCAAGGTATATGAAGGATGGGAACTATTGTCTTTGCGCTTCCAAGAGGATAATAATAAGGATTTTACAGAGGTTTTTGGAAGACTCTATATCATCTAAAAAAGTTGAGGAAAGAGAACCATATAATGCATACTTCTTGCTTTATGATAGTCCTAAGTGTCCCTTGAATACTTCCAAAAACATCTAAAATATAAATAGGTCTAATAATTAGCCTCTACATAGCCCATGGTAAAACCTTGCACAATGCCTTAAGGACTCTTATACTTTCATATTCTCTCCTTTTGACTATATCATCTTATTTTTTCTCTACTCTATTCTTCATGAACTTTGTCCTTATTGCATCTTTCCTTTAATAGACCTATATCAAGGAATATTCTCCACTAATGCTTGCACTATTAGGAAATAATGCATCCATGCCTAGTTCATTTAATTGATTTTTAACATAATCCCATGAGAGAAAAGCTTACATACAATATTATAGAATAAAAAAAATACATAGATGAAAAATAGGAAAGTTACAGGACAACACAAGATAAACCATGGGAAAACCCTTAAGAGGAAAAAACCAAGCTTCTAAAAGCATCCATACTCCATCTATTATTTAGCAATAAAAAATAGGACTTACATAGTTACAATGAATATTTCTTTTAGCATCATGAATTTTCACCTGGGATAATTGAAAACTATATTTTTCTCCCTCCTATGTGCTTAGACCTAATTATACAACCAATTTCATAAATTATTGCATTTTATTGCTTATTTTATCATCTAATAGAAAATAAAATGAAAAAATCAAGTATGCATTTAATGTTTTTCCTTTGGAACTTCATATCTCAAAAAATTAGATCTAGACAATGGTACCCTTTCCACCCTTGTCCTCTTAAAATGGCCCAAAATTTAAATATGTCATAGTTGGTAATTTATTATTTAAAATTCAAATCCTAATTGTTGGCAATCGAGATTTTGTTTTTGACAAATTAGATTAATTGCATATAAATATATTATATTTTCAAAATTTTAATAGAACAAGATAAATATTGAGAAAATGATATTGAGTAAAATACTTAAAAAACCAATTCAATAGTAATCAAGAGGAAAGTTTATATAACTATTTCACCATTTCATTATTCAAGCATCATGTCAAGTTTTAAGTGAGTTTTTTCATGTTTATGGATGCATTTTATTTGTGAGTACTAATGCTTGTAGGTATTCAAGTCAAATAAGACCAAATAGCAAATGATCCTTGAAGGTGATGTGCAAGACTTGAGTGTATCAAGGAGATTAGATCTAAGTTGTGAGTTGCAACAAGTTGTTTATTCATTACTCCATTTTTATTTATCCTCTATCCCTCACAATGATAAGTTCTCTTTATAATAAAATTTTCCATTGTGGAGGTAGAAATACCAACATGGGGTTTTACTGAGACAAACCCCTATATGGCACAACCCTTCTTATCCTTTAGAATGTGCAGGTTATATATCTTAATAAGATTGGAAGGAGATTGAAGAAAATTATCTTGTTCATGAATTCTAGCTATCCACCTAACAAGATATAAAAACTCAATTATCTCAATAATAGACGAATATATGACAACAAGATCCAGAAGGGAGAAGCCACAAACTAGGGACTTGAGGACTATGAAGTTAAATTTTGGTTCCAAATCCCTATTCTAGGGTGACCTTGATGTCATTCTCCACCTAAATTAGGCTCAAATTTGAATCAAAGGTGCACTAACATCTACCCTACTCATTCTTGGTCTTGAATTTTAGTTATCAATTTATAGATTGTCAATATTCATAATAGAATAATGCATTTGTTAGAAAATAGAAGTTGAACAACAATAATAAGTTTAAATTATATCTAAATAAGATCTAATAGTATTTACCATATGCAGTTTAAATCAACAATAACAATGAACGCATAGGACAAAAAGCTAAACACCAAACACAATGTTTAATATGGATAAACCATTTCCAAAAAACATCCACAAAAGAAGAAATGGAAAAAAATTATTATTACAAAAAATATGATTACAATGTACATATACTCTAACACCTATTTAGCCTTCAGTCTGAAAACATTACCCCTACAAAGAAAACTTCAAGAAATCATTACCATCTCAATTTTCAAGAACCTATTATATATAATAATGTAACCCATGAAGAATGGAATCCAAATTCAAAAAATCCTCACTCCACCACATTGGAATTATTAATTATAGCTCATAATGACCTCTTTTTGATGCTCTAACAATCGTCATAAGGGACCTTTCATGCATGGGAACCTAAGGACTAGGATAGAAAATATATTGTCATAGATGTTGTCATCGTTGTCATAGAATCTAATGATAGGTTTCATAGTTGTCATAGATGCTCAGATTAAAACTTATGACATTTTTCATAACATCTCATAATGTTATATTCCAAATGTGGATGCCTAGAATCTCCATATTAGCCATTTCACTGTTACTGTGACAACTATCTAGTAAAAGTAACATAGTAACCTCTTGCCAATAAAATGGTAATTACCAAGGCTAGTAAAAACTTAATTACCACTAGATCAGTGAAACCTTCCATCCATTATGAGTGAATTATAAACAATATTAGGAGTAATTAAATTACATGATATTTACATGGTTGATGGCACCTTTGTCCCAACATTCTCCCACTTGACATCATACATTATAAATACAATCATAGGAAAATATAAATATAAACCAACTAAGAAAAAGTAACAAGGCCCATGGCGTTCTTGCACTAAGTAAATTTCTCTATGATCTCAAGTTTGGTAAGTACATATGCAACATTTTCTTGCATGCCAATATTCTTTAGCTCAATTTGACCA
>VDFB02358134.1:49390517-49428063 GCA_007258455.2 Sequoia sempervirens
TTGCTACTTTTTAAAACCAAATGTGACTATCCTAGATTGGTTCTTTTTAAGCCAGAAAAGGTCATGTCTACGGAAGGTGTCATACTCAAAACCTTGTGTAGTTACAACCTACATGCGCTAGAAGATTATACATATGCGCTAAAAAAATTAGTCAATGTGCTAAAACAAACATCAGAAGCATCGCAAAAAACCTTAAATGTGCTAAAAGAAAGCCTAAATGTGCCAAACTAAAAATGCAATATTTTTTTTTGATTTTTTTTAATTAAGCTAAATGTGTTTGCCATTATGTTCCCTATATGCGCTAAAGTAATCTTTGGATGAGCGGAAAGACCTGCAGAAGTGCTGAAATAGTCTGCGGATGTGCTGAAACAATCTGCGGATGTGCTAAAGCCCAAATTTTTCTAAAAAACCGTACTTCAAAATGCGAAATCCTATTAGAAAACCTACAAGTAAATGTTAAAAATGAGGTAAAGCCCCATGGTGGGCACCAAAAATGTGTGTGATAAATACGTGTGAGTTAACTAATGAAATATAGACCAACACACCAATAAGATATTAAATCAAAGGAAACTAATTGAAAAGTAAAACAAACTCTTAAAACAACAACTCCTTCGAAAGCATCCTATCATCCTCTATCTCCAATAATTTTGTCGATTCCAGCTGTTGCTCTCAGATTTTGTTGGGCTTCAACAAACAGTCCTTCGAGAGAATGAGATTGTAGATGATAAATGCATGATATGCTAAGATATGATTATGTTGATTAAATGATGCATGATTGCAAATTGCTATGATTACTTGATAAAGAAACTATAATCACGAATGCTCTTAAACGCTAATAATAAATGCTAACTGAATGCAACTATTCTCTAATCACCTATCACTTAGTTGTAAATTTTTTTTTTTTGATATGCAGCATATTTATAGAGCTTTTGAAGGATTGTGATTGGCTGATGTGATCAATAGTTGTGATAATCCTGGCAGATCGAATGGTCGAAGATGGAGAAGACTGGAGAGGAAAATAGAAAGCAAGATTTGTTTTCTCTTTCATGGAAGAGATAAGATGAGACGATAAAAAATCATCTTTTTAGAGGATTTTGGAAAGATTTAAGAAGATAAATAATGAATTATAAATTCAATTATTTATTTATGGGTGACAGAGAGATTTTTCTCAATTAAATAATCATTTAATTAAGATTTGAAGAATAATAAAAGATTTCATACTTAAATAAAATATTTAATTATGATTTGAAAAGATATGAAGGACATTAAATAAATATATTTAATTAATTTTTTAGGAAATGACATGTAAATGAAATTAATTAAATAATTAATTAGAAGAAAGATTTGAATAGGAAAAAGGAAATATTTAAATTAAATTAAATCAAAACACTTAATTAAATTCAAGAGGTGATAATTAATTAAGATAAATAAAATGGTGTTTATTTAATTAACCAAGTAGACATATGTATGTAAAATAATTAAATAAAGTGAATTTATTTAATTAAGGTGGAAGAATAAAGTGATTGAACAATATAATTAAATTAATTAAATTTAATCATATGTAGAGGACTTTCGAGAAAGTAATTAAATAGTAAATATTTAATTAAATGTCAGGATTAATTAGACATGACCAATTTTATGCATATACAAAGATTATGGGTTTATTATTCTTTTTTTTCATTGAAATGCTTTCAAAAATTTCACCAAGAGAATCACTATTTATTGTGTCTTAAACACACACTCCGCTAAAAGCAAGGACCCCTCCTTTTTTCTCTTTCAATCCAAGTCTTGGCCCTTTTGAAGTGGAGGTTTTACTTTGGGAAAAAAATTTAAAATTTTAGTTGAGTTTTAAATGAGTGAGTTCTTTATTATTTTGGGCTATAAAATTCAAATTTGGATTTTATTATTAAGTTTGAGAACATTGATGCCCTCCCGAAAACACTCGTTTTTCCTCAAGGTTACGGAGATTCATCCTCCACCCCTTTGTATCCACCTCCGACTATTGTTTTCGCTAGGATTCAATACCTTCCAATGTGCTGTGTACACTTATGTCGTCCACCCCCATAAAATTCTAATATCCTTCTCCATTTCAAGTCTTCCCTGGATCCATATATAGGTCGTATTTCCACAAATCCTATTCGTTCGCTATTCCTGACAGGTATTTACCTTTCTCCCAACTGCCTCTATTCTTCTGCCTTTCTCTTCAATTAACCAAAAATACCTTCCTAATGAATTTCGACCCCTTTGCCAAGGGTCGACGACCATATAAAACTATGTAACATCCTTACTATATTTGAAGCTCCTCAATAAATTCATGTTTTCATTAGGTTTCCCGAAAAAAAATAGAATACGTTTTGTTCCTTACAACTCCTTGATTGTCCCATCTACCACTAGAACTTACGTACTCCTATCATAATGCAGAGATTGATCAGCAACCCGGATGTAACTTAGACCATGATGGCCTTTCAAGGCCACCATTATGTAAAAGGCTAAGTTTGATTATTGTGAGCATGAAATATTTTACTTATTATTATATCCTCGCAGGGCCGAGCTGATTTCCGCCAATGGAAAGGTCTCTGTAATTCTCGGGATGTCTCAACATCATGATGGTAGGCATTGATGTCTCCTCCACAGAGACAAATAATGATGATAATAATAAGAACCCTCAAAGGTCATATCAGATTAAGACATAGCACGGAATGGGGCTATGGTAGTTTAGATTTCTCCGGTTGAAAATTTCAAATCGTTAACCGAGGTCCCATTTTAGAATATGATATGTTCACGTGTGCTAAGATACCGCTTGTCGGTTTCACGGTTCTCCAATAATATACTCTGAGCTTTCGAATATCTTTGCCTTATGAAATTTTGTGTGGCTATTAGAAAATTATCTAATCGGCCTTCGATGTCTTTGGGCATTTCGTTAGACAAAATCAAGGCAGATTTTGGTTATTTCCACAACCCAGTGATGGGTTTCTCTTCATTATCAATTTTATTGACTCAATGACTTCATTATCAACTTTATTGAATCAATGACTAAAGATTTGTTGCACTTAATCGCCATTTGTCCTATTATTTTATCTGTTGTTGGAAGTGTGACATATGGACATATTCCTTGGACTTCTATATTTCATACAACTCTCTTTTCCCATATTATGTTTGGCATATATATGGTTGCACTCCTTTCCTTGTCGTCTCACATTTTTCACATATTAAACTCCGCAATTATCATATTTGCAGGGATTCTACTATTACTTGGACATATTCTAACACACTTTATATCCCCACATATCCCTTACCCATTAATATTTTAGCAATTATCACTCAACCAATCATGATCCCTTCTTGGGGCGGGGGCTAACTCGATTGGCTAAACCATCCTGTTGTACGCAAGAGGTCACGAGGTCTAGTCTACCCCAAATCTGTGGTGTCATGTCAGTGTCGCCCATCACATGAAAAAAGTTTACCAGACGCACTGTAGTTTATAAGGGAGATGGAAATCCAACCGATTCTTGCAGTCTAAAAAAAAAATACCATGATCCCTTCTAATGCAATAAGTATTTTCAAATGACTCTTATTTATCAGTTACATTGCAGACATTTCTCACTATATCGAATATATCCATGAAAAACACTTATTTTCTTTAATCATTTAAATTTTTCCACTTTTCCACAATTCCCTATCTACCTCGAATATCCAGAACCGTGACTTTGTGACTTTTCACACATCTATCAACCACTCAAGGGTTTCACATAAATGAATTGAATTTTTTACTTATAAGTTTTCCTACGGCTTAAAAATATTGAGACTCAAAAGTCTTGAATACTAGTGACTCAAGAAATTCGTGAAGATTATCAAAATTGGTTCACTATTTTAGTGGGTTTTTTCCTAAGTTATCAATGTGACGAACTCTTAACATATGTAAAATGTCTATGGTTGGGCGATTTTTTTTTAATGTTTAATCTATATAAGTTGATTTGAGGGATCACCTATTTTGTATAATTTGTCATCGTGTATGGTGATGAATCTTAATAGTAAAATTCTTAAGAATCTACAATTTTTTTTTGGGTAGCGTAAAATGGTTAACGCAAACATTTTTTTATAGTTACATCAATTCAACTCTAATTTCAACACTCTAGTAATCCTAAATCTTCACATCAAATGGTAAATTGAAATGCATTTCTAAGAATATGACCAGCTTCTTATGATCATTGTATTTTATGATTGAGTGCTTTATTTAATTAAATTCTCGTGTACAGGTATAATGATTTGATGTAAATCCAACTTATGAATGTTTGCATATGAAACTGTTATCTTGAAAGCATATCAAATCTATATATGAGATTGATATATCAAATGTGCTTCATAATATGAATATGTTAGTATAATGAGGGATATTTGATTGATTTCAAATTTATATGAGATGATGTTTTGTCAATTGTATCACATGTGAATTTGTGTCAAAATCTTATAACTTATTGTTCAAAGAGATGTTTTATATTCCCAATGAGATAGGAGAGAGTTCATAAGAGCTGTTTGAATTTAAATTTAATATGAATGTAATGATGTCTCAAAATTTTAATACAAGACATATGCCAATTGTATACTATCTTTGTGCCATCTATTATTTTTGTGAAGATACTTTTATGAGTTGTAATTGTGTATTTCTCAAAGGTCAGTACAGGATCATGGAGGTTCAAATTAGGCCCCTAAGTCGCAATGAAAATTCAGAAAAATAGAGTTAGCCAATTAGACATAAAAATTTGAATAGGTTATTAACATAATTTGAAAAATATGTAAGAACAAATTTTTTAGAAAATTGAATGTAATTTCTAATATACTAGTCTTCTTTTGGAAGAAAGTAAATCTATTTGGTGAAATTTTGAAATTTCAATACAATACTACTAATTTTTTAAGAAAAAAATAGAAAGCAAGTGTATGTCTGATCAACCTAAGTACAAGAAAAAAATAATATATATTTTTGAAACTTTCAATATAAGTAAAGGAAACATGCCTGGATGTGCCACAATTTTTTTATAATTTTTTGCAATTAAATAATTAGTTATGGATTTTTACTAGAAATTTTTAAAATATTAAAACTTGTTTGTTTGACCACCATAACTTGGTAAAAAATTTATGAAAATCAATTTTTATTTTTTTTATCCTATAGTATGAGAAGCATAAAATGTGTCACATATTTTGGATTCAAAAAATGTGAAAACATTTGAGAATTATATTTTTTTTCAATTAGCCTATCAATCGAAACTTTAGTGAGAATGCATGTAAAAAATCATTAATGATTATCTATTTAATTCCAAATAAGTCATCTTATATTGTTGGAAATATGGTAATTTTATCATTAAACCCTTTTTGTTTAATCAAAATTGGATTAAAAAAAATGTTGTCAACTACTTTTGGGTCATATCACCACTTTTTGGACCCCCATGATCTTGCACTCACTCTCAATGTAGATTATAATTGAATTTGGTTGAATATAGATGAAATTGTAATGAATTATTTAGTGTGCTCCAAATATTAAATGCAAATCTAATATTGACCCTTGGTTTTGAGATGATATCTACCATTGGTTATGCCCTAAGTTTTGTTGGCTTTGCCTATAAAAGGAAACACTCTCTCATTGTAAAAGGTTGTTGAAACTAAAATTGTTGAAACCAGATAATTTAAATCAAAACAAATAAGCATTGAATTTTTCTATCTTTACTTGTGGTTTCTTGTATTTGTATGGTTTCTTTTCTTCAATATTAGATAAAAATTTCAATTATTATAATGATGAAGTGTTAAGATATTTGATAAATCTCTAGTTCATATCATTTGTAGTTTTTTTTATTTTGGGTTAAATTGTATGGTTAGTACAAACCTGATTTTACGCTAGTTTAATTATGAAGATTTGATTGAGTAAAATCATAATTTGGTACTTGAATTAATGTTTATAGTCTGAAAATCTTTTATTACTACTCAAGATTTCAATGTTCTTGTGGAATTGTGATTCATCTTGTTGGGATTAAGGTGTCTTAACCTTAGCTAGCCCCATGATTATTTAATTAACTATTTTCCCCTATGTTGCTGAATTTATTCATTCAATAAAATTATATTTGTTTCTAAATTGCTAAGTTATTTTGTGGGACCCAATAGGGAGTTGACATCCTACATGCATGATATGAACTACAAGATTGTGATACATTATATGGGTGCTCAATTGGGAAGGAACAAGCATTAAATCATCTAGAATGGGTACCATGTTGACATGTGGAAATGTATTTTGCAAATAAGTATTGGTGGGGTCTACTTGTGTGCAAGTTTATCTCTTCGAAAAAGTGGAAGCAATGATAAGTGACACTTGTCACCTGAGTGCTCAATTTAAAATTGAGAATTGTAAAACCTCTGGGAGGTGCAACATGATGCCATGTGGCATCAATTTGACTTGTTGACTGAAGCTTCGAGAGGAAACTTTCTTTACAAAGATTGAGTTGTCACTCAGAGTGACTAGGAGTTATGGGTGAGTTTTTCTTAATAGAGTATTTGATTTACTCTATGAGGTGCCTCGAATGTGAAGTTGCTTAATTTTTGGAGTTTTAATCTTTGTGTGTGCTTGCATGTTGTTGCATTTTGGTGAATGGGTGATCCTACAATACTGGTTTATAGATTTTGGAAAAACTAGACATTGAACTGATTTTTTTTAACTAAATCTTCACTTTCGGGCACCTATAGCGGCTAAACCGTGAGGAATTTGAAGATGATGTAAACTAGTGATTTGTTACATTTTATCTATAGATTCTATTTATTTTTTCAAAAATTTTGGAATCAGACTGCACTTCTTTTTCCATCTCCTTTGAAAACTAGTTTTTAACAGTAAACACCATTTTTCAAGAGTGACATTATTGACTAACACATAATTTTTTATCTTTGAAGGATAAAATTCTATTTTTTTTAATTTAGATTTGTAACTAAAATATCTAGTGCATGGAATTGGTTTCATAGTATTTCATTGAATATTTTTTTCTTAATTAAGTTTCAAAGTCAAACCAGTTATAATTTAGACATGATTTACTAGCTAAAATGTAACTTTTTTTTGTATGCATCGAAATTCTTTTTTTTGTTGGATCAAGGACATTAATATATAGTGCATAGATAATTTTTTAGATTTTTTTTATAATCTGTTATTTTTCCACATGTGAAAAATAGAGAGCTTGATTTTTGGGGAAAAACAAACATTCACAAGAAATAAAAAATAAATATAATAATCAAATTAAATTTATCTAAAATTATACATTTTGGGAAGCTTATAATAAGGAATACATACTTACAAAATATAAATTTTAAATGAATTCATTTGATTCTCAAAAAGTAAATCAAAAGTGATTTTTATCAACATTTTGATAGGTGTAAAGGAGACTCTTTTATAAGTATGGTTCAAAACTAGTGTGGTTCTATCCAAGGGGGTTTGATATAAGGTGGTTTGATCAAAGCCTCTTCAATTGGAATCCTTTAAATATAACTTTTCAAGGCTTAAATCATTACATTTTCTAAAAATATGTGATTTCAGAAAAAATCAAGATCTCCTAGAAAGTGTAAACCACTATTATGGGATCAACCGCATGTGCATTCATCTTTGAAAATTTGCTAATCAAGTCGCTTAGGACTTGTGACTGTTTTTTATTTTTGGTTTACTTGCATGCAGAGACTAGGAGATTGACAAATGGAAAAAATCAATTCCCATGTGAGATGTATTTATTGATGCCTTAGTGCATTTGTGTTGTGAGCTTGAATGTAATTTTTGAGACAATGTTATGCTACCAAATTCACTCTAGATTTGTATCACAATGAAACTACACCTGCAAGAGCATATACTCTATATATTGTATGTAATTTTTATATTACTAAAATACAATTGATATGTGCACTAGTGTGTGGATTTTTTTTTGAAAAGGTTTTCCCATGTAAAGTTTTGTGTAATGTGTTTAATTTCTTAAATCTGAAATAACTTAATTTCACATGCATTCTTGAAGAAGCTATCAAAGTTTAAAGACTTGAAACAAAGTTTTAAAACCTCTTCCTTGATTGATTTGGATTAGCAAAGTGCTTCTACACTTGACTTTCCTTCCAGATGGTACTAGAGTCTTGCCAACTTTGTTATCCCTAGTGGGTGAGTAGGGTTTTTTGTGCATATCTAGATTGAGTGGGAGTTATTGTAGAGATACCTTTGAAATATTTTTGTAGATTTAAGATTACAAGAACATTTAGAAGAATAGAGATTGGAGAAAATTAATAATGACAATTTTGAGTTGTGGAAACTCAAAATGGAGGATATGCTCATAGAATGATATCTATGGGTTGTAATATCTAGTACAAAACCAACAAAAACCTCCCAAAATGAATGAGATTTAAAAGATAAAAAGGCCAAGGGTTTGATAAGACTCTGCTTGGCTATTTTTTTGCTCCTGAATGTCCATGCGGAGAAGACTCCAACTAGTCTTTATAAGAAGCTAAACAACATTTATCAAGGGAAATCCTTGGTGAATAAGCTTTTCTTGAGAAATAATTTATATTCTTTCAGGATGGAGGAAGGAGGATCCTTTGTTGATCTTTTGAATGCATTCAATATGCTAGTGGCTCAACTTGGTTCTACTGGTGTGAAGATCTATGATGAGGACTATTGCATGCTACTGCTATATTCTGTCACACTCTTGGGACCAACTGGTTATGGCTATTGGAAGCACAACCACCACATTCAAGATGGAATATGTGCTTGCTTCACTATTTTTTAAAGAGATGAAGAGGAAGTTTGTTGAGATGGCCAAGTAGGCCACGTTAGTTCATTCTAGATTGAAGGAGAAAGGAAAGAAAAGGGACAATAAGTCTAAGTGCAAGTCTCTACAAATATCTAAGTCTCTTGGAAAAAAATCCAAGGATAAATATTCAAACTCAAGTGCCTCTTTCCACATAACCTCTCATAGAGGTTGGTTCTCAAAGTATGAAGAATATGACGATCGAGTGAGTGCAAAAAGTTGGGTCCACTTTTAGTGAAAATGTCATTTTTTAGCTTTAAAACAGGTACCCATTTTGAAACAGGTACTCATTCCAAAAGGTTTGAAAATCACAATTCATAATTTTTATTTGGATTTAGTCTTAGAAAAGGCATGGTAACCCAACCCTTATCATTGGTCCTACAAGTATAAGTTCATGGCAATGTCTAGACAAAAATTAACTATATCAATATGGTTGACACGTTTTTTTAAGAATTATTTTATGAAATTAAAACCTATTTTAGATGAGATTATGTAGATTTCAAACATGTAATTTTTTCTACAATTGGACTTTTTTTCTATTTTTCATTATTTTTTGTGAAACTAGTCTATAAAATTTAAATATCAAGTTTTTTAATTATTTTAATAACTTTTTATTAAAATAATTTTTTTAAAAACAAATAGTACATGCATAATAGAATGTCATTCGGCCTTATTAATGTTGGAGCCACTTTTCAAAGGGCTATGGAATTATCTATTGGTGATCTCAGGAAAAAAATTATAGTGATTTATTTGGATGACCTAACATTTTTCTCTAAAAGGAGAGCCAATCATTTACATGATTTGGAGTTAGTATTGCAGCGTTGTAGAGAAGAAGGTATCTCTTTAAACCCTAAAAAGTCTATCTTCATTGTAACTGAAGGAAAACCCTAAGACCACATTGTTTCAAAGGATGGTATCAAGATTGACCTAGAAAGAGTGCAGGCAATCATGCAGCTAGGATTACCTGCCAATAAAGATGGTACCAGGTCTGTCTTCGATCGAGTAAATTTTCTAAGGAGGTTTGTTCCTAATTTTGTTGAGCTGATGAAACCCATTTCTGATATGATGAAGGATGACCCAATTTTTAAATGGAGCAATGAGGGAAAACAATATTTTGTAGATATTAAAACTGAAATAGAAAATTCTCTCACCTTAGTTCATCCTGATTTTACTAAAGATTTTATCATATATAGTTATGCCTCTGAGCACACCTTGTCAGCCATCTTATTACAAAAGAATGAGCATGGTATCGAGGCCCCTATCTCTTTTATGAGAACTCCCCTAAAGAAGTATGAACTCAAATATTCACCGCTTGAGAAACATGCATACATTGTTGTGAAGGCTCTCAAAAGTTGTAGGTTTTATATTCTTCATTCTCATACTACTTTTTTTGTCCCTGAAACTGTTGTGAAAAGTATTCTTACTCAGAAAGATATTGGATGCACTAAAAGAGGATCTTGGATAGCCCAAATTCAAGAATATCATCTAGATATTAAACCCACTAATCTAGTTAGGGGAAAGGGTTTGGCTAAAATGATTGCTAAAAGTAAACTTGTTGAAGAAGAAGAGTTACCGTTAGTACTATTCACAAGCACAACTGATGATTGGTTTTCAAAGGTCTCTTATTCCCTGACCTATGGTGATTTCCCATCACATTTTTCATCAAAAGAAAATAGAAACTTAAAGCTTAAAGCAAAAGAGTATATTCTCTGGGAAGGAAATTTGTATAAGAAAGGTGCGGATCGGGCCTTCTTAAGGTGTGTCTATAAAGAGTAGCAAAAAAAGCTACTCGAAGTCGTTCATAGTGAGGCATGTGGTGGAAATTTTTTGGCTTCTATAACAACTTTCAAAATACCGAGTCATAGATTCTATTATCCAGGTATGTTTAAGGATACTTATGAGTGGGTGTCAAAATGTGAAAAGTATTTAAAATTCACTGGCAAACCACAACTTGATGCTTTTCCCTTGAAACCTATGGTGATTGATGAGCCTTTTCAGCAATGGGGTCTAGATTTCATTGGGCCAATCAACCTGAGTTCTAGTGCAAGACATACACACATATTGACTGCTACAGACTATTTCACCAAATGGGTGGAAGCTATTCCAATGAAGCATACCACTACTGAAGTTGTGTGTAATTTTCTAAAGGAGAATATTTTAGTAAGGTTTGGAGTGCCCAAGAAAAATTTTGTTGATACTAATAGCTCTTTTTCCTCTACTGAAATTACCCTTTTTTGTTATGATTATGGTATTAGTTTTTCTCATTCATCTGATTACTATCCACAAGGCAATGGGCAAGCTAAGTCTAGTAATAAGACTTTAATTTCCACTATCAAGAAGTTGGTTGAAAAAAATCAAAGAAGATCCAGTATAAAACATTATATGATACTCTGTGGGCTAACAGGGTTACCTATAAAAGAGCTATTGGAATGTCCCCCTTTCAATTAGTATATGGCATTGATAGTACTTTTCCTACACCATTGGAGATTTCAGCACTTAATTTATAGAAGGTTATAGAAGATGGGAAATTTCAGATGACCTGGGAAAAGCAGATTATTTATTTGAATAAGCTGAAAGTTCAGAAAGAGAAATTGCGGTGGACAATATTACCAAACATTAGAAGATGGTGAAGAATGCTTTTGATAAAAGGGCTAGACAAAGAGACTTTTCAGTTGGCACTGATTTAGTTCTTCTCTGGGATAGGAGGAGGGAAGCAAAAGGAGCACATAAAAAATTTGATTCTCTTTGGAGAGAGCCTTTTCTAATCAAGCAGCTTTTTGGTGACCATGCTTTCTGATTCACTTATCCTGGTGGTACTATTCTACCTCTTTCCTACAACGAGAAAGATTTGAAACTCATTGAATAATTATTTTGTTTGGTCCATCCTTGTACATAGTTTTGTTTTGTTTTTGGCTTGTCCGGTTTTGACTTTGTTTCCCAATGAATAAGGCTTTATGCCATGTTTCTAGATTCTCTGTGTCATGTCAGTTCTTGTCCCCATTCAGAGCCAATGTTACCCATACCTGTACATATTATGTATCATGTAATTTTAAGTTTTTTCTTCCTTGGTCTTTAATTTCTTACTTCGTGCCCAAGTCTAAAGTCTTGGCTTCCATTTTAAACCTTTGTTGTGGGATCCTCTAAGTTTCTAACTCTTTTTCGCGCGTTCTCTAAGTTTTAAAACTCAAGTCACTAGTGCCCCATGTCTTAAACCTTTGTCATCAATTTTGTGTTTTTCCTAACCTCATGATGGCCCGACTTGTTCTCTTTTTGTAGCATCAAGTGTGTTGGTCTATTGTGTAGTTGGAGAGTCATAGGTTCTCACAACTACATAACTCTCGACTTTGAGTTATAAATTTCAACCCTCCACGACAAAGCATATGTTTTCCATCCTGTATGTTTTGAGGTGCTGCCTATGTATTTAATAAAGAGTATGGTACAACTTGGACATGTATTATAAAATATTTTTACAAGACACACAAATGTTAGGGTTTTCTTTACTGGAGATTAAAATAAAGTGTCATATTAATTCATACCAAATGCATGGCCTATCATTTTGCATTACTTAAGGTGGTGGAGATTTATTTGGCTAAAGCTTAAGTTTTACTTCCACCTTCTACAATTATTTCTTCAGGCATACGAGTGTTCCTTTTGTGTATTGCGAGCTCATGCAGTCTAGAATTGAAAATCGTTGGCTCAGCATAAGGGACACAGAGTTGGGATCCTTTAAGCTAGAGGAATTTTGGGCACATTTGGAAAGTGATTGAAGATCTCCTATTGATGCAAAATTGTTAGAAAGTGGATTATCTCATGCTGGAGGTTTTCTAGAAGTTGCATTGAGCATAGACCTAAAAGGCACATGCATGAGAAGATATATTCCTAAAACACAAGAAATAAAAGTAGTGGACGGGACTATTGTCACTAAAATCACTCCTAGAGTTGTTTCCCATGCACTAAAGATCCCCGAGAAAGCACCCGTAAAGAATATTCCTATTGTGATGGATAGTGATTTTTTCAAAGTCAATGAGAGCTAGTGCAATAATTCTATGGCCAAAGGGTGGTTGAAATCAGAGAAAAGAGGTAAGTCACAACTTCCTACCAAACTTAAGAGAATGCATTGTAAAGGAGAAATTACAAATGTTATTTCTCTATTACATTGCATTGATGGAAATGCACAAATTGAGTCTTTTGAAGATTGGATGTGTCAGTTTATTTTGGTTATCTGTGATGAGAATGTGTTCATTGATTAGGCTAAAATCATTTTCTTTCATTTGAATGAACAATTAATCAATTTCTAGAAAACTCCTACCTTCCATTTGTGTTCTTGCTTTGGGTCAATGATCTTTTTGGAAAGGATTAAAGCCACAGGTATCCCCAACTTCTGGCATGCCTGTATATAAGTCATATCCATAGTTTACAAAGCAACTTGGAATGGGAGATTTTTTCCTTGTCAATGATGCATTCTTGATGGAAGCCATGAGGAAATTGGATGGAAACCTCGAAATGCATTTTTCTTCTAAGTCAATGTCTCTTGTATTTGAATTTGGAAGTTTCTATATCCAATTTGATAGGTTTTCCTACTTGAGGATAGGAGGTTTTGAGAAAGCCCCGTTAAAATTTCCTAGATATCCTAAAGATTTGCTGGTGTTCCTGGAGGTTTGTAAGCAGATGGCTGTGGTGAATGTGAAGTACATGAATATGGGAAAGTGGATTCTTTCCTATTGAAAACTCCTTATTTTACATGTAAAAATAATCAGATGGCCAAAGGTGTTGAAGGAGTTCTTAAAGAATATAATCTCCAACATTTATTCATCTGAGCTAATTTTGACAGCAAGGGTTTCCAGAGGCAAAATTTATATGGAGGAAGTTCATATCAACATCAACCTTCTATTGATGATTTTTGAGAAGAATGTCATAATGAAAATTAAGTCTTAAAAATGGATTATATGAGGTTAAACCTCAAACAAATTATACAAGATTTTGGTCTTTCTTTTTAAATTCCCGAAGGTGCGGTTGAAGATTCGGTGGTCGTTGACCTTGAATATGAAAAACCGTCTGATAAATCTCATCCTAAGGTTGACTGTGGTAAGAATTAAGTCTCCAATATGAATGTATGAGCTACTCTAGTATTGAAAAGAACTTAGGACTAGCTAGAAGGAAAATGGCGACAAGTTGTAGGTTCTACTCAAGAGCCAAAATCATCCAAGAGAAACGAACAGGGGTCCACTCAGGCAGTCACAGTGAGTACATCATATAGAAGAATGGTTGTACTAGGTCTTCTCTTGCAAATTCATAGTCTAGAGGTGATGGTGATAAGCCTAAATAAATGGCTAAATTGAAGTCAGTTTGCGAATAGGATAGCCCATCTATTCCTACTCTACAAAGAAGGCCAGTCAAACTAAACCCGCGCCTGAAGATTTTGATGTTGTTTTTAAGAAAATTGTTGAAGATAATACTTTTCCCCCTTTGTCTAAAGTACTCTCTTCCCTAGTGGAAAATATACCCATCACTCCTGGTGAGTCTAGAAAAAATTCTCTAGGAAATAAGGATTTTGTTTTGATAGAAGCCTCCCCAATATGGCTAAAGAAAGCAGTAGAGAAAAATAGGAAGTACATTCCTACAACAATAGTTGGATTAGATACAGTTGCAAAGTTGCTTTAGAATTCTTCAAGGAAAAAGAAAGCTCAGAAAATGTCAAGAATGTTGACTAACCCTACTTTTGGTAATCAAGTGTTGGAAATTGTCAACCATATAAAAGATCTAAATGAGAATGAGATAACAGTAGCTGACTATAAAGTCACACATGTTGATATGGGGCCCCAGACACTTGAAGGTGATATATATCATGTTGACTATTTAGTTAATGCTTTGATCAAGTAGGTAAAGGAAGAAAGAAAGAAAAGGGTGAGGTTACAATCCTAGATTCTTGATTTGAAGAACTTTATCTCTTCTATAGTTCCTCCTTCGATATCCAACAGAGCCTCAAGTTCTCAGGAAGAAGTTATTGATGGGTCTACAATGCAATTAATCAGACAGAACCTGATCTATTCCAAAAATGTTAGTGAATGGATTGATGGAATGCTTGAAGAAACTGTCCTCTTTATTAGTAAGTCTATACTTTGCTACACTCATAGTGTTCATAAAAGGAAAGAATTGATGGCAGAACTATGGTAGATCATAAAGGATCAAACTAGTCTCTATGTGCTCTCACAAGAAATAAATGAGTTTATTTCCATGGATTAGATGAAATTAATTAATTAACAAATTGTAAATGATCCAAAGCAGTTAAATCCTTCATGGCCTGATTCATTGGAGTGGAAATTGAACATTTATGATAGCCTAGTAAAGGAAATTTCTATAGAACTTGAAAGGTACCTAGACATGCTAGTGGAGATTAAAGGAAATTTCCATGACTTAAAAGTAGAGATAACTAATGAGTTTGATGAGAAGATTCTAGATTCAAAGGAGATTTGTCTGAAATTCAAAGAAATATTTAACAAGGAGATGGCAGATCCTACCACCATGACTAAAGAATATTTCTTAAAGCTCAGTAGGTTACAAGTTTATCTCAATTCCTTTAAACTTGAGGCAAGCAGGAGGACTGACACTCTAAATGAATATAAAGAAACTTTGACTAAAGTAAGAACTGGATTATAGATTACCGCAACCCCAAGAAGCAAAGAATTACATGCTATTATTTCCAAGTACAGAGATTACAAATCCAGGATGAAGGCACAAGGAAAATGGTTGCAGCAAGAAGTGGTTGAGGATCTAGAAGATGAAGAGGATGAAGTAGAAGGAAATGATTCATAGTTATTTTTATTATTTCATGATACTTTCTTTTAATTTGGGTTTTTTAAGTTAAGACTTATTTTAATTATTCGGTGTGGTTACTTTCAAGAAACTGTTACCAAATACAATTACTTATGCTTTAAATATGGGTTAGACTGATATGCTTCAGATCTTTAGGGAAAACTTTGATTTACTCATTAGAGAAAAAAAAAATTATTTTGAAATACCACTTTCTGTTATTTTAATATAGAAGATAATGGTGGAGTTTATGCATTCGTAATATTTGAATTATGGTGCATGAATCTGTTCTACTTATGTTGAATACTCTTCCAGTGTTTGATCTGTTATTGGAATGATAGATATTTTTATTAGTTGCATCACTATGGTATCATTTATCTTTGAGTGGGGATTCATATGCATGGTATTATTTGATTTAATTTCAGTCATGAAGTGTTTTATGGTTTTATCATATGAATTTGTTTAATACCTTTAAAGCTTTCTGTCTAAAATCCCTTTCCTTTATTTGCTTTCTGGTTAAAAGCAACATGACTTAAAAATTATTCATTGAATACCAAATAAAGGTAGTTGCCACCTTTTAAAACAAGTAGAGAATCTGTTTGAAAATCATATTATTACAAATTCAACTTTGGTTACATTTGTCACCTTAGTGGGCGTAAGAATATAGAGTTAGTGATAAATTTGTCAACCAACAGCCTAAAGACCCTTCGACTAACCAAGACTCATCCATAAAAATGATTTCTCCTATTTCCTACTAAAGGCCAAGAGAGAACAAGGCAAGTCTGAATCTACCTCCTAAGAAAATTTATAAAGCCAAAGAGAAAGTAGTTGACCAACCTTCAATGGTTTCTTTCGTTCTTCCCTCAGAAGAAGAAAAGGAACCTATGCTTGACAAACCCGCTCCTACACAAATGCAACTTGAAAACCGTAATAAAAAATAGAAATGCTAGAGAGCGTAGGCATAGACGCCATGCTATTGCTCGAAAGATGAGCACAAAGAACAACATAGAAAATCAAAATCTGAATTTGACAAAAGCAATAAACAATGAGCCTTCTCCATTAGTACCAAAAACACAAACCCCTATGTCTCCAACATAACAAGTACCAACACCTTCTATGGATATTATCATTCATCCTCATGTTGTGGTTAACTTGGATGACAATGAAGAAACTGCTTAAATTGAAGAGGAAATGCATAATGAGTTGAATTTGTTATTTTCCTCTACTATGAGCTTAGATGATAATAACCATGATGATCCTCCTAAACTAATTGATTCACCACATGTTTAACTTGGTGAATCTCCTAGTACAACACTTAACATTATCCCTCTTGGGTGAAGCCATAATAGTGGTTTACAATTGAAGTGAGGAAGGAAAATTCATAGAAAATGAATGCATGGAAAAAATATTGATTTTAGGGGTTCGTACGAACATACTGGTTCGACCGAATCCATTAGGGGTTTGCTAGAACCTGGGTTCAGGCAAACCCTTTCAATTCTTTCCCGCCAAAAATGCCAACAAAAACCTTTATAAAAGGGGGGTTCGAATAAACCCGGGTTTGAGCAAACCCTGGTTCGAGCAAACCCCTGGGGGTTCATTTGAACCCCCCTTATTCCTCATCCCTCCTCTGAGACACAAAAAAACCCTAAATTTTGGCAATTCGGAGCTCGGGTTGATGATGAAAATGGAGGAATCTTCACAAACCCAACTGGAATCAGGTAGTCCTTGGAACAAGCTATCCAACGAATATAATCTTAATATGTTTTGGTTTTATTATGTATTTGTTATTTTAGTTTTATTAAACATAGGTTTTTCATCAAAAATGAAGGTCTATGTTCTACACATGTGGAAAAATAGCAGATTATCAAAAAAAAATTAAAAAATATGAGTGCACCAGATATTGAAGTCCTTGATCCAACCAAAAAAAAAATGAATTTTGATATATACAAAAAATGTTATGCGTTATACAATCACGCTATGTCTGAATTGTAATTGGTTTGACTTTGAAACTTGATTAAAGAAAAAGTATTCAATAAAAAACTATCTAACCAAGTGGAAGCACTAGATATGGTAGTTACGAATCTAAATTTGAAAGAATTATAATTTTATCCTTCATGGAAAAAAAATTATGCATTATACGGTCTGCGTCACTTTTTAAAAATGTTGTTTTTTGAAAAAAACTAGTTTTCATGGGAGATGGAAAAAGAAGTGTAAACTGATTCCAAAAATTTTGAAAAAAATATTTTTAGAATCTACAGAAAAAATGTGATGAGACTCTAGTTTGTATTATTTTCAAATTCTTCACGGTTTAGCCGCTATAGCTGCCCGAATGTGAAGATTTAGTTAAAAATAATAATTTTAGTGTCCAGTTTGGCCAAAAATTGTAAACCAATATTGTGGGATCACCCTCTTACTAGTGATCTGCATTGTGTATATTCTATACAAGACTAGGATGCATATGACCTTCTAGATGGTTGAATCACATGTGTTTTACTAGTCTTTCTACTTTCCTTTTTTCTTTCTTTTTGGTTGATTGCATGTGTGTAATCTGATCCCCCATGATGTCATGTTTGATTTTTCCTCTCTATGTGCATTCCTCTATTTGTACCTTCATTCTTCCATATGTCATAAGATTTTTTCCTTTTCATTAGTCTTTACCTTTCATTTTCATTTATCTTTTTATTTTTGTCTTGTGTTTTCCTTTTGGATATGACACAAGGCGTCAACACACCCTATGTCTCTTCCATCTTGACCCAAAAGATTTTTCCTAATCTTTTCTTTATCTTTTGATTTTTGTCTTGTGTTTTCCTTTTGGGGATGACACAAGGCATTAAGACACACTATGTCTCTTCCATGTTGACCCAAAATATTTTTCATTTTCTTTTCCTTTGAATTTTGTCTTGTTTTTTCCTTTTAGGGATGATGCAAAGTGTCGAGACACCCTATGTCTCTTCCTTGTTGACCCAAAAGGTTTTTCTTTGTTTTTTCTCTCTTTGTGTCATTCTTCTAGTTCTATGCGTATTTGGGGAATGATGACAGTTCTAAGCTCTCTAATATCATTGTAATAAGAACATACTAACCTCAAATCCATAGATCCCTTGTGTGTTTCTGGGGGGCAACCCTCTTTTTCTTTTTCTTTTCCATCTTTTGGCTACTTTAAAGTAATCTCTCATAGCATGATGTTTAGCAATTTCTTTAAAGTGGGGGCATACATTGGCATTATTTCAGCATTGTTTATGTATTTGTTTCCATGTTCCTTGATGTGATTTTCTTACTTCATGCAATGTGTTTTTCTCTTTATGGTGACATTCAGAGTAATTTCCTTCAAGAGCTTGATCTATCTTAGCATATTACATTCCTCTTAGTGGTGATGCGACACACTGCATTCCCTAAGTTGTGAATCTTTTATCATTCGATCGATCCTCTCTTGAAGACATTAGGAACAATGTCCCCTGAGATTAATACCTTACATGAACTAAGAAAAATCCCTTTGAACATCCCTGGGTGATCCCACAATAGTGGTTTACAATTTTTGGCCAAACTGGACACTAAAATAGTTTTTTCTAACTGAATCTTTACTTTCGGGCACCTAGAGCTTTCATGAAATTTTGTCTGTAGATTCTAAATATATTTTTTTCAAAAATTTTGGAATCAGATTGCACCTCTTTTTCCATCTCCCTCGAAAACTAGTATTTTTCAAAAAACAACATTTTTAAGGAGTGACGTTCACCGTATAACGCATAACTTTTTTTTCCATGAAGGATAAAATTCTAATTATTTTGAATGTAGATTTGTAACTCCAATAGATCTAGTGCTTCCACTTGGTTAGATAGTGTTTTATTGAATATGTTTTCCTTAATCAAGTTTCGAAGTCAAACCAATTACAATTCAGACATAGATGAACCGTATAACACATAATTTTTTTTGTATGTATCGAAATTCAATTTTTATTTTTTTTTGGATCAAGGACTTCAATATCTAGTGCACTCATATTTTTCAAAAAAAAAATTATCATCTTCTATTTTTCCACATGTGTAGAATAGAGAGCTTCATTTTCGGTGAAAAACCTATGTTTAGTAAAACTAAAAAAACAAATAGATAATAAAACGAAAACATATTAAAATTATAGTCGTTGGATAGCTCATTCCGAGCACTACCTGATTCCAACTGGGTTTGTGAAGTATCCTCCATTTTCAACCTCAACCTGAGCTTCAAAGGGAAAAAATTCTAGTTTTTTTATTTTTCCAAAGAGCAAGGAGGTGGGAAAACGGGGGTTCGCTCGAACCAAGGGGGGTCGAGCAAACTCCTAAGGGTTCGAGCGAACTAGGGTTCATTTGAACCCCCTTTAAAAAAGGGTTTTGTAGGTGCTTTTTGGTGGGATGCATTTAATGGGTTTGAGTGAATCCTCTTTTGGTTCATTTGAACCAATGAGTTCGTTCAAACCTCAAGAATGATTTTTTTTGGCATGGAGTCATTTTTGTTAGTTTTCCTTCCTCATTTGAATTGTAAACCACTTTTGTGGGTTTACCCCCCTCTCTCTTGTTGCATTTCCTTTTTGTACCTTATTAAAGTCATGGATGTATGGATTTGATATGATTCCTCGAGGCTCACCTAGTGAACAACTAGCTTCACTAGCCCTTGTGAGTGTTCATTTCCTTTTTGTACCTTATTAAATTCATGGAGGTATGGAATTGATATAGTCCCTTGGGGCTCACCTAGTGAACAACTAGCTTCACTAGCCCTCATGAGAGTGTGTTTTTGTACCTTATTAAATTCATGGAGGTATGAGTTTGATATGGTTCCTTTAGGCTCACCTAGTGAACAACTAGCTTCACTAGCCCTTGTGAGCATGCATTTTTATACCTTATTAAAGTCATGGAGGTATGGTTTTGATATGGTCCCTTGGGGCTCACCTAGTGAACACCTAGCTTCACTAGCCCTTGTGAGCATGCATTTTTTTCTTTTTGTCCTTATCATAGTCATGGGCGTATGACTTTTATATGGACCTCTTGGGGCTTACCTAGTGGACAACTAGCTTCACTAGCCCTTGTGAGCATGTGTTTCTTTTGCAGAGTGGATAATGTGTTCCACTTGTAAACCTTTTTGGACAAACATCCTAGACCCAATCCACAGCGCATTAGACAACCACTTGAAGCTTGATCTATTGCATTTTTTATTTTTCTTCTTTTTCCCTTTCCAGTCTTTGATGGTGTATGTTTGTGTTCTGGTCATGGCTTCATATATCATCTGCAAGAGTGTTCCTTTGTTCCTATGTTTTTTTTTCATTGGATCTTGATCTTGGGGGCTTGGCCACCTTCTTGGTTATTGTCATCCTATCTTACTATCATTCATACATTTGAACCCCTCTTGATTGTGTGGTTGACTAGTTTAGTGTGAGCTTGAAGCAAGTTCATCCTCTCACTAAAATCGGGACTAAATTTAGTTTAGGAAAATGAATACCCTTGCATTTTCACACTTTTTTGGGCTCACCTTTCTTTTTTTATCATTCTTTGTGCCTTAATTGGTCCTATTTTGCATCCACAAGCCTAATAAATTATATCTTTTTATGGCTAATCTTGAAAAATATGAAAGGGTAAATGATAATTTAATGATTATGGTTGTGTGTCCCTGATTTTTGGATTGTGACTAAAATACCACCTAGGGCGTCTTTGTCATCCAAAGGTCTTGGGACCCTCTTTTCAAATGCACCTTAAATGGGTCCCTTTTTTGTGTCTATGCCCTAGGTTTCATGCCTCGGTACTAAGATGCCACCTAGGGCATCTTAGTCCCACTGAAGTTATTTTTGGGATTCAATTTCAAATCTTGGTGGGATTTAGCCTCCTTTAATTAATGAATTCATATTTTCATTTGGTGTGATGTAATTCTAAAATATTGAGCATAGATAAGTATAAATACAAGGTTCTTTCACTCATTTTCTCCTAACAAGCAATCTAAGCATCCAAGCATTCAAGTATTCAAGAGAGCAATCAAGAGCAATTCATCAAGAATTTGGATCCATCATCAAGATTCAAGCATCATGTCAAAGATATTCTTGCATCATGTGTGTTTATGAGCTAACATTTGTGATGTAGGATTTTCATTCAAGCAAGCAATTCAAGTCAAGATCTCTCAAGCATAATTTCAATTCAATATCTACATCCAAGCTAGCCATTTCATACAAGTTTGCATATTTCATAACAAGGGTTTGGTGAGTTAAAACATAGCACTTTGTTCATTCATCATTTCCCTTCATTATTCAATTTCATTCCATTGTTTAATTACAAAAAGGGGTTTGACCAAGGAAAACCCCCATTTACTAATAATCAACAAGTTTTTCCTCTCTTACATGTCTATGTTTGCAAATTTAGGTTGAAGACTTGAAGATCATTTGAAGTGAAAATTTGCAAAGTTGCATTGAAAATTTGGCATCTTCATGGAAACTCACCTACAAGCCATATTTGGAAGTTTCGGGACCTAAGATCTGAGAAGAAGGAAGTGCAAACATTGAGCCTCAGGATCACATTTAAAGATTTCAGAAATTCAAGATCGGCAATAAGTGCGTCTTAGTCTTCCCAAGGGTATTTTACATAGATTCTTTCAAATTATATTTTGACATCTAAATATTTTGCATCTATCCTGAAAAATAGCAGCGAGACTAAGACAACTGTAAGGGTGTCTTTGTCCTCCCTAGCATATTTTGACAACATTTTTGCATTTCTAAAATCCTCATTACATTTCCAAACTTCCCAAGTACATATATCCTAACTTGTTGTTACTTAATTTTGTCATTTACATTCATTATTTGGCTTGCATTACTATGTTTTGTGAGTTGAATGTTAAGTTTTCTTTGCCAAGATTTTTCTTGGTGGTGAACCCTTAGAAGACTAAATAACCCCCTAGGTCTTCCTTGTTGAGAATTTCTTCACCTTTGTGTTGATAGTCAATCCAATTTGGGATCCTAAGGCATTCTTGAATGATCTAATTTGATAAGAGTGGTGTTATATGACCTAGGCCATAAAGCACTCGTTTTGCCCTATTGTTCAATATGAAGAGATATAAGTTGGAAAACAAGGTAGTGAAGTGTATCTTCATTGACTATGGTGTTAGTGTGAAAGGGTACATGAATTAGGATCTAGTTGTAGAGAAGGTGATATATAGTAGAAGTATGATATTCTGTGAGTAGAAACCTTCTATAGTTGATCTACAGCTAGAGAAGAAAGAGAAGAAGAAGGTAGTTCAAATTCCACCCATTCTTGAGAGAGATGAACTACATACTCCTAGTGGACCTTATGATGAGGAGAGTTGTAGCTTCTTTGACAACTTTAAGGAAGAGAAATAACCTCAACCTCTGCTATTGAAGATTTCTACATGAGAAATATGAAAATTAGATAGATTTGGGTATTCTATGTTATATTTAAGTCGTATATTTTCTTTGATTGCTAACATTAATGAGCCAAGGACTATTAGAGAGGATATGGGTATGCATGATGTGGATTCAGAGATGGAATCTATGAATCAAGAGATGATGGCATTAAAAACAAATTCTACATGGGACATGGTACCTTTGCTAGAAGGATGGAAACTTTCTGGTTCTAAATGGGTGTTTAAGAAAAGAATGGGTTATGATGGTAGTGTTGAGAATTATAAGAAAAGGTTGGTCACAAAGGAATATTCCTAAGTGGAGAGAATAGATTATGGGGAGATTTTCTCTCTTGTAGCTAAGTTGGCATCCATTCATTTCTTGTTATCACTTGCAACAACTCATGACTTTGAAGTTGAGAAAATGGATATGAAGAAAGCTTTCCTTCATGGTGATTTGGAGGAGGAAATTTATATGTCACAACTAGATACATTTTCTATGAAAGGTAAAGACAGTCTAGTGTGCAAGTTGAGAAAATCTTTGTATGGTCTAAAACAACCTTCTACGATTGGGCACTAGAATTTTGACCCCTATGTGTTGTCATTGTGATTTTTGAGATCAAAATTTGACCATTGTGTCTATTACAAGACTAATAATAGTTACATGTACTCATTATTATCTTTTATGTGGATGATATGTTGTTCATTAAGAGTGGAAAAAGTATGATTTTAGATTTTATGTCTTAGTTTTCATTACAATTTGAGATGACAAATCTAGGTGCATCAAGGTATATTCTAGGGATTAAGATCAAAAGAGATAGATATAATAGAAAGATTTAGTCAACTCAAATCAAGTATGTGAACTCTTTGTTGGAGAGATTTAACATGATTGTACTTGCAAATAGATGGTTTTTTTGGTTGTTCAAGTGATGAAGCATTATATGGAGGATTATCCAAAATTTCCTACTGAAATGGAGAACATGAATATAGTTCCTGATGTGAGTATTGTTGGAAGCTTGATGTATGATATGGTTTGTACAAAACCAAAAATTTCCAAAGTAGTAGGAGTCCTTATTCAGTTTATGGCTAATCCTAGATGGGTGCACTAGGATGCAGTAAAGAGAGTGTTATAGGTACTTGCACGGTACTCTCAATTATGCCTTGTTTTTTCATGGTTATCAAGTAGTAGACCTTGATATTTATTAATTATTGATGCCAAAATTTGATGAGAAAACAGTTCCTTATAGGAAACTCAGTTCAAGGGACCCTTGCCAAAGCCCGAAGTGACCTCTAGGGTTTGCATTTAAAGAAGTGGCTTCTTCTATAATGGGCTTTTGGAAAGGGAAAAGGAAGCGGATATAATGAAACAAATATTAATCTAAGGCGATGCGCCAAAGCTTACTGATAGGCATGATAAATCATAGACTTAAGGGCCTGAATGTTATTGTTATGTTCCAAAACATCAGAAACTTAAAGCTATAGCATAAACAATTCATTTAATTGACATAAAATAGTATCACATACATTCTTACTGCTAAGAAGAGTCATTAAGACATGATTTAGATAAGCAAGTTTGTATTCAATGTATAGAAGTCTCCTCAAATGAAGTGCTTAAGACAATAAGAAGCACAGTTTACAGTTTAATCAAAACATGAAAAATAGAAAGGCCGAACAATAGGCACAGTCTGAAAGTTCCCTGCGAATAAACATGCAAAAGAGGCCTGGTGTCTCTTGCTAAAACCAGTATTCTTTCAAAAATCTTGGACCCCTCTCTCTTTGACAGAGAGAGTATATATAGCCAGAGAGAAAAATCCCACCGCTTTGGAGAGCCATAACAGAAAGATCCCACAATCTCCCGTAATGATGCCCGAATAAGAATATTCCCAATGTCGTTACAAGAGCAACCAGTCAGAACACAGCATCTAGTCGATCGGTTGCAGGCGTGCCCTTTGTAATGATGGCAGCGGTCCCAACCAAGCTTCAAAGCGACAAGTGCCGCCCACCACTTCAGAAAACCATGACGAGCAGCATCCGATAACACTATACCGCTTAGCCAGCCCATAGCCTGCTTTGATAATCAGTGTAAGGCACGTGGCAACAAATCGCGGCCCGAATGAGAACTCCTCCTACTGTTGCCGAGAGATTGCGAAGAAGCGACACGTGTTCAAGGGACTGAGGTCGCTTTGAAAATGGAGGGAAGGCCATATGAACCGGGTGGCGAAAGACACGTGGCCACGTTTCGCAGCCCGCGGTGTTCACATCCCTGCTGCTGTTGGAAGGCTGTGAACCGTTGACACGTGGCTGAAGGTAGGGCCCACCAAAAAATAAAGAAGGCCTACCGAAATATTTCGCAGCCCGCAACTGCATATTCTATCTCTATAAGGAAAGTTTGCGATACGTCGCCATGTACCGAGATGTGGGCCCCTCACAGAATCTTAGGAGTGTTGGCCCTTTATGGAAGGCTTAGCAACCCGAAGAGAACACAAAGCAACAGAAAATAAAAACCCCGTAGGCAAGACACATGGACGCCTAGCGCAGCATTTCAGGACCCGAAAGGGGAGCTGCTAGCCGAAGTTGCGAAGTGAGAAATGCGCAAAGGGAAAGATCAAAACCTGCCAGGAAGCCGAATAAACTCGGAGACGCACAGGCCAGCGCACGAATGTGTACAAAAAGAACCCGAAGGGAGCTGCTTGAATCATTATTTCAACAGTTCTTACAATCCTTCTTCACATGTCCTGGTTTCCCAAACTTCCTACACTTTACCTCACTTCATCCTTCTGACTTACCCTTCCCTTCCTTGTTTCCCTTAGGCTTCTTTTTCTTAGGCCTACCTTTTACAAACAAGGTATCTTGGATTTCCTCCTTAGACTTCCTCCTCATCTCCTCTGATAGGAGAATAGGAATAATGTTGTCCATCTTTGGATCTACACCATTACCACTAATTGCAACAATTAGATTTTCCCAACAATTTGGTAAAGAATAAAGTAATAAAATGCACTTATCCTCATCCTCTAGCTTTATAGATATAGATGCTAACTGACTGAGAATTAAATTGAAGTCATTTAAATGCTGTGCAACATATTCACCATCTTTCATTTTGAATGAATACAACTACCTTTTCATATACAACTTATTGGTGAGACTCTTAGTTGGAAATAGGATGCCATTTAATTGAAAATCCTAAACATTAATTATTTCATGTATCTCCTAAGTTCTTGGAATGTGTTCAACACTAAGATTAGGATGAGATTAATATTTGATGAAATAAATCATGAAATTGACATTTGTAGTTATTCATAAATGATAGGAACATGTGGGTGCACGCATGGTAAGGTGACACTCACCTTGTGTTCAGTTAACTATACAGAGTAACAATTAACACCTTTGAATGTATGTAAAGATCCTAGGAGTTAGGATTTGATGTTTGCATGCTTGAAGTTCAGTTCAATTCAATTCATATTAGTTTAGATCAGTTTAGTTCAGTTCAATTCAGTCTAGTTTAGTTTAGAATCAGTTTAGTTTAGTTTAGTTTAGTTTAGTTTAGTTCGGTTGTGGTTCAATTGTCTTTAGTTAGTTTCAGTTGTATGTTAGTTAACTTTAGTTAACTTGGAATGCATGGCTACTAACATTGAGTTGTATGACAGATAATAGGGACTACCTCCAGTTAACAGGGGATGACCATTCTTGCATGAATGGTGTTGAGTAAATGTTTTAGTTAACAAGAAATCACTTGGAGCCAACTTGGGTGCCCAAGATGCTTTCTTGGAATTAAATCCAATGCATGATAAGATATTTCTAAAGGCTCTGTTAAGTGGGACCCTCTTTTGGGCGCCATTTTTGAGGAAGAGCTTTGTAATTATCACCGAAGTGAAGGATGAGTTGTAGCTTTAGTTTGGGATGCCCAAATTGGTGAAGCACATGTTCTAAGCTTTGGTCTTCATGGTAGAACTCAAATTGAAGCAATATGTTGTACCTTTCTTAAGGCTTGAGCTTGTGCATTGTAATTATCACCTTTTGGAGATTACAAGGTTGCATATTGTCTCTATATCTCATTCAAGTTGAAGAGAGTTTTCATTTTTGTTATTGTAGGTGTGAAGAAGATTTGAAAAGGTAGAAGAAGCATTCTCAAGCAAGAATTGGAGCTATTGTAAGTCAAAGATTGAATAATAGAATAATTCTTGGAGGAGTTTTTTCTTGAAAGGGTTTCTGCACGTTATATCTTGTGTAATCTTTCTAATATCCTGTCTAGTTCTTCTATCAACTTCTCTCTTCATTCTACGACAGTAAAATGAATTAATCAAGATAATCACCCACAAAGAATATATGTAACAAAGAAAGAGCTTACTTAGATCAGCAATATTAAAGTTTTACAGAGTATTAAGCTAAGAAAACACCTCATTTTTTAGCATTAAGGATGCCAACCGTATTCCCTTAGGGGATAACTCATTTTTAAGACAAATAACCAAACCTCTAGAGATGTCAAACATGCCACTGATGTTCTCACAAAATGATGGTCAACCAAAAGAGAATCCCTTATTCAAAAAACCAGCTCAGGTTGAACAAGCAATAGTGGCACAACTATATCAAGGAGGAACATCATAGTCTAAACCATAGAACAACAATCCTCCTACCAGATAGTATGTACCTTAGAATACCTTAAATATCGACCAGTCCTAGAATAGTCAATACCTTCAACAGGGCAGAACACAAGGTCCCCCTCCAAATAGTCAATACCTTCAACAAGGCAGAACACAAGGTCCCCCTCCAAATAGTCAATACCTTCAACATAGTGGAACAAAAGGTCCCCCTCCAAACAATTAGTACCACCAATAGGGTGGACCACATGGTCCCCTTCTAAACCAACAATACCAACAACAAGGTTTGCCATAGAGCACCCTTTTTCAGTCAACCCATCAACAAGGTGTCCCAATAACCCATCAACAAGGTAACCTTCAATTTAGTCCTACCCAGCAGCAAGGTGTGCCACATAGCACCCTTTTTTAGTCGACCCATCAACAAGGTGTCCCAATAATGCATCAACAAGGTAATCTTCAATTTAGTCCTGCCCAGTAGTAAGGTGTGCCATAGAGCGCCCTTCTTTGGGTCGTCCTACCAACAAGGTGTCTTGATAGCACATCAATAGGGTAACCTTTAGTTTAGTCTTGCCCAATAGCAAGGTGTGTCATAGAGCGCCCTTCTTTAGTCATCCTACCAACAAGGTGTCCCACTAACACATCAATAGGTTAACCTTCAATACACTTCATCTCAACAAGGAGCTAACCCTCCTTACACCTAGTAGGGACCTAACATGTTCTACACCCAAGATAGTTACCAAGATCTCATACCTTCACAATACTCAATATACAACCCAAACATGGTGAGATAACAAGGCTATTATACACAAAAATCACAAACAAACGTGCCAAAAATAGACATAGAAATGAAGCTAGAGGCTGTCACCCAATAGGTAGCAAGAATGCAAGCTAGAAAACAAAAGAAAAACTATACTATCCAAGAGATATTCCCATTCTTGTTTGATCAATTTGTCACTACAATACCCTTTCTGAAGAATTTTGAAATACCCAAGTTTGACAACAAATACAAAGGAAGAGGGGACCCAGTAGAGCATATATAGGATTCTCTATAATGTGCATGGAAGTACAACACAATGACTCATACCTCATGAGACTATTTCCACGTAGCCTTATGAGCCATGCCATGGAGTGGTTCACCCATTTGACACCAGTAGTCAGAACCTTTGATGAACTGTCTAACAAATTCATAAGTCACTTCTCCTTCAACATTGATCAAGATGTCACCATTAGAAGCTTTTCCATAATCAAACAAAATCAAGGAGAATATTTTACCTCCTACCTACAGCAATGGAGACACAAGGCTAGTAGATGTAAATGGCCCATTCCCAACAAGGAATTGGTGGAAATATTCATTACCAACATCTTACTTGAAATCAATTATCAACTCACAATATTATGTCCAGTAGACTTTGAAGAAACCATTAAGAAGGGATTTAATATTGAGAGAGCCGTCATTGCAAGAGGTTCCCTTAAATCAAACAACTCAAAAGATAGTCTACCAAGTTTGAATGAGAAACCTAAAGTCTTCGTTAAAAAAAAAATGTCACAAATGATGGAGTGGTTGATGCTAGAACATTTTGGAAAGAACAAAACATAGTTCAAAACAAACCACAGGTAACACAGACAAGCTATGTTCCAAACAATGCAAAAAATAACCAAAATACCTATGTCTAGAAGAATCAGGTTATGAACCAACAAACAAATCAAGGAGGGCAATAAAGGTAGTACAATCAACCAAGGAGGCAATTCACAGTACTAGGTGATTCACTAGAATTGGTCATGTGCAAACTAGTACAACAAAACCTCCTTAAAACTAATGATCATCCAAACTATAAGGAACCTAGTTTCAAAACACTATGGTATAATGAGAAGGACATGTGTGACTTCCATATGATCAAATGACACACCACAAACAATTTCATGAGACTCAAGCACCTTATCCAAGATTTAATAGACAAAGGGGAGGTAGATGTCAAACATCGTCCTCAAAATAAGGACTTGCAAATATACTCAAACCCAATCCCAAACCATGCCAAAGGAAATAACAAAGGAAAGAAACAAGAGTACCATAATGCTAATTACACATATGGGGACATAGTTTAAGGAACACTCTCACAAGTTGATGATATTAGGGCAAATGTAGTGACTCTACAAGGTGGAGACAATAATTGTAATGTAACCACCCATTGGGGAAGAGTTACAATTCAAGGAGTCCCACCCAAACCCGCAATCAAGTCACCAAATGACTACATTATTGTGGAACAATTAAAGAAAACACCTACCCTAATCTCAATCTTGGTGTTGTTAAAACTATCACCTACCCATAGGGAAATACTTGAAAAGGAATTGAAACAACAATCCCTAATGACATCAATCCTAGTCAGTTCTAAGCTATGGTTAGTAAGATCACAACAAGTAATCATTTAATCTTTTCTAAGAAAGATCTACCCCAAAGAAAATTCCATAACAAAGCCCTCTACATAGAGGTTGGTGTTCATAAAACCATGCTCAAGTAGGTACTAATAGATAATGAAGCAAGTTTAAACATTTGTACCTTAAAATTTGTCAAATAGTTGGGGTATTCTGACGATGTGATTGACAAAGGAAATAGTATCATGATAAGGGCCTAAGATGACCTTGAAAGAAATTCTAAAGGAATAGTCAGGTTACCAATGCAGATAGGACCAACCCTCATAGAAACCACTTGTCAAGTACTAGACCTTGAGTTTCCATACAACCTCCTCCTAGGACACCCTTAGATCCATGCATTACAAGTAGTCCCTTCCACTTTTCATCAATTCCTAAATTTTCCCCAGGAAGGAAAAGTGGTAACACTATATGTTGATCCTAATCCTTTTCATTTTTGTGCCAAGTTAGAGGAGAAATACAATAAAATCCAACATGTTCCTAGCAACGACATAGCATTCCACTCCTTTTCTTATGTTGACCCTTCCACACTTCCATAAACCTCAAACAAGAGCACCTCAAGTGACCAACCAAAAATGGAAGCCAAGATTCAGGTACTTGACAAGGGTAATGGGAATTACTATTTCAACCAAGCATTCTTCATTGGCATGCTTCCACCAACACCCATAATATATGGAGTTCCAAAAGAGATCAAGATAGTGCAAATGATTACCAAGCCCACTATCTTCAATAGGTGGGGAGACATGCAAGATGAAGAAATATTTGAGGACTTTTCATCTATGATCTACAAGGAGGACCAAGAAGAACCAGAAAAGCCACAACCCATTTTACTTGACCCTACTACTAGAGGTTATCAATTAGTTAAATAGATGGGATATAATGGAAAGGGTGGACTTGGGCTACACAAAAAAGGTTGATCAGAGCCTATCATAGTGGAACAAAGGAAGAAGAATATGGGGTTAGGTTATAAGCCAAAAAATGTGATTATTTCAAAAACTGGAAGAACCTCTTGGAAGAAGCAAGAAACTTCTGCTAACGTTAAGCCACTACATACCTATCATACCCTAGACAATGACTTACCCATTGAAGAATTATTTCATAACTTTAGCATTGATAGGTTCCCTCTCAAACATATTCAAGCCATTCCCAACATCTACTACAATTTTGGTTCAAACTCTAATTAATACAAATTGGATTCTCCTTCCTTCATCACTAGATATGATTCTCCCACTTCTCGCAATGATGACCTAGACACTCAATGGGAAAAAGACACCCAAGCCATACTAACCCTTTCATCCACTTCCATAGGCTTTGCAGATCAAGATGATGACCTCCCACTCCATTACCCACAACTCATAGATTGGAATCAACAGCATACACTTGTTATGGATCAATTCCAGAACCATGAGGCAATGACAGAGTTCATGGGACTTCGTATAGACATAACAATAGGAGACCACCAACCAGGATTCATCATGGAACTTGAACAAGAGGCATTACACAATGTGTTTTCAAACAAGTTGCATTACACAATGTGTTTTCAAACAAGTTGTTTTCCTTTAGTTTCCATTAATTAATTAATCATTCTTGTTAGTTTCTTGCATTCAAATATTTCATATAGACATATTGCATCCACATTCCATTCATATAGCATTAATCCTTGAGTGTAACAAGCATTTTTGGCCCATATTTCTCCTTCTAGGTGAAAACCCTAGGAGAGCTAGAAAGCAAGTGGGTGCCAAAATCTATGCTAAATTTTGGTGAAAGTGATTTTTGAATACTTCTCTTTTCTAATTTGGAGTCCATCATCATAAGTCTAGCTTACATTAGGGTTTGCATGATTCATTTGCATGCTAGGTGTTAAATTTTGCATTCTTAAAAGTGCATTTAGGTTACATTGTTGGCATCTAAATTCATTCACATTTTCTAAAATTTTGCATTTTTCATTTTTCTAAAACCATCAAAATCCCTCAAAAAAAATTTAAAATTCTCAAAAAGTCCATACTAGGACTCATTCGCCACCCTAGGTGAATCAATCCCTTTTGACCCCTGAAACTATCTTTTACAGAGCTAAAAAACCTTGTTTTTAGGCTTTTGTTTGGTGCCATTTCATACCTATATCAATTGGTTGCATTTCTGTAACATGCATTTCACTAGATCTCACTTAAAATAGCTCATTTCATGCATTGCTTAGTTTCAAATTTTTGCATTATAAAAAAGTGTATTTAGCTTGCATCTTTGCATAAAATTTCCTTAATAATCTCTGAAATTCTGCATCTCCATCTTAGGTTTTCATCTTACAACATTAAACACATCAAAAACACTTCAAAATTCCTAAAAATTGCACAAAAAAACTAGTACTGGGACTCATTCGTCATGCTGAGCGAATCAGTCCCTGTCTACATTTTTGACTGTCTATTCCTGCATCAGAAACCTCATTTTTGTGCTTCCTAAGCCTCCTAGTATCATATATTATAAGTCTGGAAATTTTCTGGAACATTAGTTTTATGCATTTAGCTCAAAAACATCATTTTAGATTACTCATTCTTCAAAGCACTTCATTTGCACACAATTTTACATCTGAAAATGCTTTTGTTTCTACAATTTTGCATAACATTGATAAAATTAATTTTCACTTTTTCATATACAATATTTCTATTCATAAAGCTTTGCATTAGTTTGGTGAAAGTACTTTTCATTCTTGCATATATATCGTTTACATTCTTAAGTTGTTGCATACATTGGATAAGAGTCTTTTGTATCTTTGCATATACATTTTTCCTATTGATGAAACATTGCATGAGATGGTTACATGTGCTTTTCATTCTTATTCAAACAATGCTAGTACCCTACATATGTAGACATGTTAAGAAAAAAATTCTACCCTATGAGAGTGTTTTTGTGAAAGAGACTACAACTTTCGCCATTCCTAACAATCATACTTTTTCTTCTCATAATATCTCTCCTCTTGGTGATGAAGATATTTTAGTAGAAGAATCAAATAATGAGAGTTTTGAGAATCCTAGTTGTTTCTCTCCTTTTACCTCTCTTAGTGGACAACACATTCACAACCAACATAACACAACCTTAGATGATCATGACAACAATATTTGTCCTTCCTCTAGTATCTCTCCTAGTTGTGAAGTAGATACTTTGATGTTAGACAACACAATCAATGAAGGTCATGAATATCTTAGTTGTCCCCCTTCACCTAGGGAAACCCCTCTTGAAAAACAATCTTCAACCATTGATCATTCCCCTACTTGTGATGAAGTCCTTTTAGAAGAACCAACCTATGAATGCCACCAACATTTGGCTTGTTGTTCTTCTAAAAACTCTCCTCCCAAGGAGAATCTCATGGTGCCCAAACATATGAACATTGACACATATCCTTCAACCACTAAACCCTCCCTAGATGAGGATACTCAAGTGGCATTAGAGTCCCCTTCACTAATATATCATGCCAATCAAGACAAAAATTTTGAGGTTATGACAACACAAGTGGGATATCCTTTAATTAGTGAGATTCCTAAGTCACCTTCCATTAGTGAAAAATACAAAATGTTTTGAGTTGTCTTGAAATCCATCATGCAATCTACTCATAACAATGTTTTGTAGCCACTAAGTTGTAACTTAGTGGCTCAAACATCTAGAGGACCACACGACATTTCTACACCATTACCTTTTCCTCAAAAAGTTCCTAGTGTTGAAGATCTTAAAAAGACTCCTACTAATATATCTGTATGGGAGCTCATTCAACTTTCACCAAGAGTCAAACTTCTCTTCCATGAAATGTTGGAAATACAAAAGGAAGAGATCCAATCTTACATAAAATCAAATCATGTAACATCCTCCCCTCGTCCCATACAAGCCACCCAATCCAAAATCACATTCCCTAAACATGAATTACCCCCACTTGAGATTTAACACAAACATGATCCCCTGATGATAATGGTGATCATTCATGAAAATATAATTAGGTACACTATCATCAACAATGGATCAGAAATTAATGTTTGTAGCATGGAACTCATACACAAACTTGGCATGGACAAAAATCTCATTCAACTTAACGATGTTCATATTCGCGGCTTTGACAATGCTCATCAACAACCACTTGGGATGATCACATTACCTATTGAGGTCGAACCTGTAGTGTTTCCTACCTCTATTCATATCATGCAAGGACCCCTTTCATACAATCTTATCCTAGGGAGACCATGGATTCATGCTATGCAAGGCATCCCATCTACCTTTCATCGTGTCATGAAGTTTGAGTACAACAACAAGATATACATGATTGATGTCAATGAGAAAAGTTGTGTCAATTGGTTACAACACTTCCAACTTCCCTAATCCTTTCACTTCTAAACCAAAAATTGAACCTATACAAGTTGATGATCATTCTTCACCTACAACAAAACTCTTTTGTGATAATTGGGGGTCATTAGATTCTACACCTCCTTTCCATAACATTTCCAAAATCTCACCCTCATAGTCCAAAAATTCATATACAAACAATTCATTTTTATACACAAGTTCTAGTAGTGATTGGAGTTTCACACCTACCTTTAAGGGAGGATGTGAAATATCCCACTTTCAACCCAAACAACCTTGTGTTCCATTTACTCAACTTAGTTCTACCAAATAACCCCATGGTGGTGATGGGGGAAATATAACTCCCATCCCTCATGAAGCAATGACACATCACATTAAAAAGGATTTGTGTTCTTGTAAAGAAACCAATCCTTCTCATAAATGCACACCCCCTTCATCCAACTTGGAAGATTGTTATGGTATTAGTTGCAATCTTCCTCCTACACATGGATGCAATGAACACGTGAAAAAATTAGACATATCACACTTATCTCCACTTTTCTCAAAGACTTTGCACAACCATAGAATTCAACCTATCAAGGAGTATGGTGCTCTTCCTTGTGTGGGAGCACCTAATTCCTTTATTTGATACTCACTTTCATCCATTCTAGGCTCACCTTTGTCCTACACCAAGTGGGGGAAAAGGGTTTGATAGCCTTGTCCTCGTATGTCACTTGTCGTTGTCTCTTTTGACTAGGTCATTAACCTTTCATGAACATATAAGAGCAAGCTTGGGATGTGGATGACATGTCTCAAGATTGACTCACCTGTGACATGCTACCTTTCTTCATGACACAACTTATCGAAAACATATGACTTGGCATAGGGATTTCTAAGTAAGCTCTCATGTCCTCTTCTTCTACTTTAAAGAAATTCCTCACAGTATGGATGCTCACAACCACTTTAAAGTGGGGGCATACATTGGAATAATTCATTTTGCATTCTTTTCCTTTTTCTTGGTTCTTAGTTCAGCCTTGTTCATATGATGCATTTTGTCACTTTTTGGATGGCATTGGGTGTGATGTCCTTCATAAGTGTGATCTTTCTTAGCATATTACATTCCTCTTGGTGGCTCAATGCGAGGCACTGCATCCCCTAAGTTGTGAATATTCTATTCTTTGATTGGTCCTCTCTTGGAGACATTAGACATAATGTTCCCTAAGTGACCGACCTTGCATAAATTTAACAAGACTCCATTGAACATCTTTTACATTTTTTACATTTTTTCATTTTACACTTTTTCCACCTTGCATAACGCAACTTGCATGCCTATGGTACCTTCTTTTTGTTCATGAAATTTTCCTTTGTGGTGCCTTGTTAAAGTTATCAGGAGGTATAACTTTAATATGGTTGAGTGGGAAGCCCACCTAGTGGCATGACTTTTCCCCATAGCCACCTTTGTGTTTATGAGTGCATACCAACTAGCATATGTGTCTCACCTTTTGGGATTTCTCACCCCATGAACAACTAGAAGTTTTGTGGCCCCAGAGTGAGTATACTTTTGGGATTTCTCGCCTGACGGATAGCCAAGAGTTTCATCACCCCAAAGTGAGTACACATTTCCTTTCCAAACAAACAAGCCTAGATTTGATCCACAACTAGCTAGACAAACGATCGAAGCTTGATCCATCTTCTCATTTTCATCTTTCTCTATCTTTCCATTGCATGATTTTGTATCTTGTTGGTTTGACTTAGGATCTTAGATCCTGGGGGCTTGCACAACCTCTTTGATCTTTTTCATTCTTTGTCATTTACATTTATATACTCAAATCTCTCTTGAATGTCTACTTTCGTGTGAGTTTGAAGTTCATCCTCTCACTAAAATGGGGGCTAAATGTGCCATAGAAAAAAGCACCCGTTGCTTTATATGAGATTAATTGGATTTAATGAGGCCTTAATCTAGTGTTGTGAGGAATTTTATGCATCCACAGTAAGTCTTGGACCCTTGTGAACTAAATAAAATTCTTTTAATGACATCTTGTGAAACTGTTGTGAAGTATTGTAAGACATTTCTACATTCTTCTAGACTCTATTCATTACAATTCACCTAAAAATCACCTCACCACTTAACAAGTCCTATTTTGAAGTGTTTTAAAGTCTTGTAACAAGCTTTCATGCTTTTCTAGGCATAACTTCACCATTTACATATTTATTATGCTTTATTTGACCCTTTTATGCCCTTAAAAGACTTAATTAAGTGTATTTTTGAATGTAAACCTGACAAACAACATCAAATGTGACTTAATTCCCGAAACCCATTTTTAGGTCCTAGGTGGGACCCATTTTCCTTGGGTGGCAAATGAGTCCCTCTTGGCTCCAAATTCAAAATAATTTAAATTTCTTTTGGGTTTTTATTCAAAAATACCTTATGTTGACCTATGATGAGGTATCATTAAGTTACTAAAGCACAAGAATGTATAAATAAGTGTTTTCACATCCATTTTATCCCCAATTCATTCATTCAACCATTCTTCATTATTCATCCACCAATCTTTCATCTCAAGTCAAGCAACTTAGGGTTTTGTCATTGCAAGTCATTAAGAAAGCTTCTAAGGACATTCAAGGGCTAAATTTTCCTCCATTGCTATAGAAATCCAAGATCAACATCATGGAAAGGTAATCTATTCCATTATTACATGTTTCATTCTATTCTTTCATCATTTTGGTATAATTACCTAAAAGGGGTTTGACCAAGGCAAACCCCCATGCCCTAACATTCAACATCTCTCTCTCTTGTCTTGTGTGTTTGTAGATTTAGGTCTCTTGGAAGCTTGGAAATCATTGAAGATCAAGTTGCAAGGTTGCTAAATTCTTCTCCTCATTCATTCAAGTCAAAGAATCAACAAAATGTCATTTTCAGATCTGAATACGACAGTTTTAGAAGTGGACACCTATAGGAAGTAGAAGTGCAAACCGAAAGACCCAAAATCCACCTTTGAACATTTAGAAATTAAAAAGTGGACTCATTCACCATGGATGGTGAATGAGTCCCACTCCAGGGTCAATTTTGTGATTTCTGCATTTTCTAATACCCTTTTATCAAAAACCGGTTTCAACATAGTTTACTAGAACTGGGACTGATTTTCCCAGAATAGCGAATGAGTCCCTCCAAGCCTAAAAATCAGCATCAACAGTGTTTCAAAAGCAATTTCCAGTCTCCTTCAAGCTTTTAGG
>VDFB02358134.1:49428163-49453035 GCA_007258455.2 Sequoia sempervirens
CACCCACTTTTTGATTGAGAAAATCAAGGCTTACTAACTAAGCAATCTAATTTTGCTAACTAATCAATCTATTTCCTAACTAAAATCAATCAATTTATGTCTGATCAATCAAATCATGACTGATCAATCTAAACCCTAACTAACCAATCTATTCTTCAATCACCCAAATTGTGTAGTCAACTTTCCATAATCTTCTCATGTCTAAATCCTCTCATCACATGTTGATCGTTGATCTAGATATTCTCCAACACAATCCTGATCATCAATTCAAAATCTCATTTCCTATATGACAAACCTCTCTCCTCACAAATATGGATCAAAAATTTAGCTTACCTTATGCAACAAAGTGCTGTCAAGATCACCATTGATAGAGCTTCCTCATTCCTTTGATCAAACCAAGCATTGTTCATCAAGCTTTTGCACACAAACAATGGAGGATTTGCAGTGATACGAACAACCCAGCATCATGCAAATACACTCCAACAAGGAATGGTAATCTCTCTTTTGCTTTTGAACCCATTGTGTTAATCTTAGGATTTCATATCGTAAGCTCAAATAGCTTAGATTGTTCATTTCATGAGTAATGTAATAGGAATAGATTAAGTGTTTTTGGATTAGATAGATTCTAATTTCAATTTTCAATCTTGATATTTTTTTTTCGTTTTCCAATGGATTCCTTCCCCCTCACACAATTATGTTAAGGTTTTCATCTATAACTTCTCTTGATAGTGCCTCCGTTTTTTGTCAAAAACCAACATGTGCTAGTTTGGGTATAGATTTTTACTCATTCATCAAATTTTGAAACAAGTTTCATTTTTATAAACTAGACTTCATTCTAAACGTAATGAAAAAAATTAATTTTCGATTAGTTTTCAAAAAAATTAGGGAGGAGGATGCTCAAATTTTAGCTTTTTAGGATATGTCTAGTTCAAAAATTCATAAAATATTTATATTCATTAAAAAAATTGTCTAAAAAAGCTAGGATACACTACATGTTAGCTAATTTCTCACCATTCAAATTTTTGAAATTCTAAAAAAGAGTTAACTTTTTAGGGGGCTACAATAGACACTATGCTATTTTTTGATAATAACAAGACCACTTTTGGTGGCCCCCTTTTTCAAACCCTTAATCTTTATTATTTAAAAAAAAATAGTAGTTTAGAAAGTAGTTTTAGAGCACTACAACTCTTGTTCCATCTTCAAATTTTGAGTGTAACTATCTTCATTTTCTCATGAGCATCAAACTTTGCTGATTTGAGAAAAAAGTGGCATGTTAAGAGCCATTTTCGTGTTACAACTTGGTACACATTCCCTCATTTAAGAGTTATTTTATTTTAAATATCTTTTACTTTATTTTATATTTGAAGAAATATTTACTTTTCAATAATTTAATAGCTATATTTATTTATATTTATCTAAGTATTAAATTTTAGCAAGTGTTTAAATTACTATATACACATAAAACTATATTATTTAGTTATTAAAATTTTTGTTATATTTATATTTAGAAAAATATTGTATTTACTTAACATATATTTTAATTTACTTAAGAGCTATTTTATTTTACTTTACTTTTCCAAAAACTACTATTCATTAATTAATAAATTTAATTGTTAGCAATCAAAGGTTTTATATATTATTTTATTAAATTTTATATATTGATTGTTGAGAGTTTTGGTGAACATATTCATGTCATTACATCCACATCTTGTTCCTATTGTAGTTATGCCTCTTATCATGATGAACTTGAGGCTTAATCTAATCTATAATGGATCAAATTTAATTCTAATATAAAGGTATCAAAAGATGCTTATTACATAAAATTTTCTTAGTTGAAGATTTTTTCAATCAGTTTAATAATTTCTTTTTTTTAATAGTAATATGTTCATGTTAAATGAATTATCTTATCTTTTTTTTAGTAAAATTCATTATTCACCAAAAAAAATTATCTTATTTTTTATATTGGCCAATAATTTTTCATTTTTTGGTGATGTGCATAAATTTCTCAAGAACTTTTTTCAAAAAAAGGATTCACCATATGAATTAATGCACTTAGCTAGGGTTCACTAGGATTTTATAAAAAAATTAAGGGACTTTTCTTAAATTTATCTGTGTTGGTGACTATAAATTCTTAGGTTCCAGTTAAAATACAAAATTCTCATGATTTTTTGAAGGCAAATGATATGTGAATGACAACGACTTTGATTCTAGTTAAGCATACAATCTCTCTAGTTGATTATCACAAATAAATTTGTTAAGGCTACATTGAAATTGTCATCATGAACTACACAAGTATTAGACAAGAATGGATTGATGGAAACAAACCATGTTTCTTGATAAGACAACCATTGTCTTGAATTTTATTAAAAAGCACTATAAAATTTAATTGTATTTTATGGTTGAACAAATTGTTGATCACCACATCTAAGAGAAACAACTATTCTACTAAATGTGCTAGTCGATGATTAAAATCATTTTAAGGTAGATATATTTCAATTGTATTATTAGTAGAAAATTCATAACTCTACAATCAACATATTACTAAAAATTGCTTATTCTTTTTTAGAAAAAATTGAGATGATCATATACACAAATTTTTCTAAAGGTATTAAATGAAGTCATTAATACCACATAGTGATACACTTGTTTAGTAACAACTATTGGTGATTTAGCTACTATCATCACAAAATATTAGAGAAGAAAATATGGATATATAATTTTGTCTTAAAAAATAAAGAAAAACATTTATTAAAAAGCCAATACAATTGTATGCATCAAAGGAATACAAATTACATGCATTCAAGATTCATCGATAATAGTGCTATAGAACCATAATGGCTTCCCTTAAGCCACTACAATAAGATCCATGCATAGTTTTTCCTACAAGCAAGGGCTCAAATCTCCATCCTCTCCTTAACATACTTTGTTTACACCCCATTTCACTTTAAAATTTCACTTGTAGTCCTTAGTGTCATACATTATAAATATTCATGAGTATAGATACTCTTCCACAAGAAATGCATGAGTAAATTTAAATCAAGAGACCTTTACATCTAGACTAGAGTTCTCACAAAAACCAAATCAAACTCCCTCATTGAATTCTTGGGATACTTTATGAGACTAAATCCCAAATACCATTTAGTATTGTCTTCACAAGGTAAATCCACCGAATTTGTGGTGGCCCTCTTTGCTAGATTACATGGGTGACTCATAGTCCAAGAACATGAGCTACCCCTATGGAAATTTCATTGAATCAACTATTTTAAATTGAATGACACCATACTCACCCAAAACACAAAAAAAATCAAGACAACATGGATAATAAGAAATAACTGGACCAATATATCTATGTGAGAGAAGCAATGCTAGAACTTCAAGAATGCCATCAAGAAACACTCATTTCAAATTTAATATATAAGAGAATCATTTTAATAGATCAATATCATTTTTAATGCATTTTAAAAGAAACAAACTAGAACTTAAACTAATAATGGAATGAAAAAAAATAATTTACTTCCATTTAAACAAATTATTAGATTCAAATATAACTAAATGAGATCACAAATGTGCTACATCTTTGTTCATGTCTCACTACTTTTTTCTCTACTTTCCCTTGATTATCTTGTATCTTTCCTACAATAATGTCTTTTGACTCTTCTAACAAATCACCCAACAATGCCATTATATAGTCTATCTAGGTAATAGTTGTAAATGTGCAAGATTGCACTGTTGTGGGGTAGCTTAAAAGATGTGTAACATTCAAATATATAATATAAGCTCAATAGCTCACAAACAAGATTCTTTTTATTCAAATATTGAATACAATATAGAATAAACTATCATTTTCAATTTAACACAAATATTTTATGCTTCAATATTTTTTACTTTTAACTATACATAATGGAAAATAGTGTTGGTATGTGTAACCTGATCATGGTCCAAGTTAATATTTTGACCACTTTGTTAGGTGCAGTTTCCCCCCAAAATAATTAACAGGGGAATGCAAGGGGGTAGAGCCCCTCCTGCAGGGCCCGAGGGACCACCCCCTAGTGAGGGCTATTGGGGGTGGCACTCTTGAAGCAAAAATTCAATATATTTTAATAAAACAATTCTTTGTTATTTCACATAGTAAAATTAGTTTTGTAACTGCTTGCAACTGAACTTTTCATGCTACACAAATGGGATGTGAAGTGATATGGTCGCATGACTGGAAATTAAAGAGTCATGGCTTTGTGAAGAGCACACGTAGCAAGCAACATGTGGATGTGTTGCGTATGTTTTGGTGGTCACGGTTTGGGGAGGAGGACACACAACAAAGCACATGTATGTGATATTGCAGTTGATTATTGTAATCTTATTTTTTTGGAGATTTTAGTAAAATTGGAATAGTTGTTCTATGGACATAGCCCAAAGGGTGAACCATGTTAAATTTTTGTTTTGTGTTTCTATGAATTTTATTCTTTATGTCAATTATTTCTAATATGCATTGTTTAATTCATTATATTTATTGCTCCAATCCTGCCTGACATCTCAAAGATAACCATCTAAACAAAATTAATTTTGTTGTTATTAGAGCCACAATTTTCATCAAGAAAATTTTGAACATCATTTTATACTTGACGAATATATATTATTAAATATATAATTACATGTACATATTATTAATTACATTAAATTATTATTTAGCAATTCATATTATATAATATCAAGCCCATTAAATTGAAACAATGTAACATGAAATTTAGAGTTAAGAAAAAATTATAAAAAATTTAAACTAATTGAATAGAGTATATTAAATAGTGTTATATATAACTTTCTTTCTTTTAAAAGAGAATTTATTTGTAAATAATAATTATTATACTCATCATAATGATGTATTATTATACTTTGTACTTTAACAATTGAATAGTGTAAAAAATTATTCTTAATAGTTTGATATAAATGTACATCATTCAATAATTTAAAAAAAAATATTTTCGATAAACTAAAGATTTTATTTTTACTTTAAAAAAATTATAATATACAATTTATGAATTAAATTAATTGAGTAGGATATACCAAATAATATTGCATACGTTTAATTTCACAAAAATAAAAATATACAAATTTTTGTTGGATAAAATTTGTACCCCAAAAATCTATAAACATCGACGCAAACCGTCAGGATGGGCCAGTGTTCATATGGAAACCGCGAGGAAAAAATGCTAGTTAAATCGTCAAACAACAGGAGAAGCATCTGGAAGGTGTCGCTTCTGGAGATTTCAGTGCAATATTATGTAAAGCCCCTCCCCATCAAATCGGCTTGTGAAACAGCCAGGATTATTTGGATAAGCCTTCATCGTTTTCCATTGAGAGATTCGAAATGGCGGCCTATCAAATGGGCATGGCTTCAGGGGTTTCGCTGAGGTCATATGAGGGTCTCAGGCCAGCTCTTTTAGGCCGTGGACGGCCTCTGTGTGCTCCTGTCAAGCGGGTCCTTACGGTGAGAGCAGCGACTGCTGTGGCTCCAAAGTTCTCTACGCTTAAACCCCTAGGTGACCGTGTACTTGTTAAAATTAAGGAGGCGCCAGAGAAAACACCAGGGGGAATATTGCTTCCTTCCTTGTCGCAGAATAAGCCTCAGGGGGGAGAGGTAGTCGCTGTGGGCGACGGCAAAGCCGCTGGTAAAGAAAAGCTTCAGCTTTCAGTTCAGGTATGCAATTTGCTTCTGTGATTCGTGGGAATAGAACACGGAATCTCGAATAATTCCGTAAGACATTTGAGCATGCTTATTTGCTTACAATTAGGACTTATTTGATATTAATTTTTTGAAATCTCCCTGGAAGACATTTGGGCTGGATTATTTACTTTTACTGAGGACTGTTTAAGAAGTGCAAGTAGCGGTATTTTATCTTATCCAATTATTTAACTCCTAGCAGTATTTTATCTTATCCAATTATTTTACTCCTGGTGTCATGTGGAATTGTACCTGGGGACCTTAGAGGATCTAATGGTTTGCAACTGAAGCTCTTTTTGGTTTTCTGTAGACACTTTAGTGTCCAAGCTACTTACTCTTCATTAAGGGAAAGCCTCAACTTTTACTTTCAGAGTTCGAGCACCCAAGTGCGTTTCACTTGGGAGTCTAAGCCGAGGGTCTCTAGCATTTCACTACGGAGTTCGTGCACCCAAGGCCTTCGGCCTTTTACTTTGGACTGTGAGATCAAAATGCCTTCATTTTGGGCTCAAGGACCTTTAACGCCTTTAGCTTCTCAAGTTCAAGCACCTAAGGGCCTTTAACCTATCAAAAACTCAAGTTGTTTTAACCTTAGAAGTTTCTTTAAGCACAGAAGTTTGAGCAACCGAGAGCCGTTTAATTCTTGGAGAATATCTCCCTCTTTAACCAATGTTATCAGCCTAAAAGTAGGGCAATTCTTCTCTTCCCTTGCTCTGCCCACCACTCCACCCGACTTTTTCTTTTCAATGATTTCATCTTGAAGGTTGAGAACTTTAAGGCTTGATTACTCCTGAGCTCTCGTTACATGTTAACTTCAGCTTAATCTGTACCTTTACCTTCTCTGCTGAACCTACCCCAAATCAAGGCTTGAACCTCACGGGGTTCATCCAGTGCTGAGTGCGTTAGGGCAACCATGCAAAGGACTAATCCTTTGTTAAGGATTATATTTAGCCATGAAGATTACATTACTTATAGTACTAGTAGTTCTTCTGTTTAAAGGGCATTTTCTAATAGCAAGGCCATAAATGACCACTCTTTCTTGAACATTTAAATCATTTTTTTATTAAATTAACCATTAGCCCTGGGGTTTTTTTGGGATTTAGCGGCTCGGAGTCTGAGGGGTGGTTTTCTTTTCAAAATTGAGTGAAATAGCTTTATCAGATTTTTTGACTATTGCAACTAGAGTTCCTGATATAGAGGCATAAAGTCAGTTTTTTGTACCGTAAGGCCTGGCGTGCTTCTTGTTTTACAAGAGGATTAAAGGTAATAAGGGGTTGAAGTGAGTAATGCTACAGAGTTATTGCTCAAGGTTTCCTAGTAGTTGCAATAATATTTGTAATTCAAGGAACTTTTTTGACGATAAATGAAACACACAAGACTGTATTTGTTTGTAAATTCAAACAAAGACTGTTGAACTAGAATGGGAGTGTTTTCTTTGATGGGAGTAGGATATGAATATTTATGGGGAAGCTGATGCCAAAACGGCAGTTGTTACGAAATTGTAGAATGGGGTGGGATGGATGTTGAATTCTTACGTTTGTTACTTGACATTTTGTTTTTTGCTTTGTGCAATTATCTCACAGCATTCACATTTGAGAATGCAGAGGGGCCTCCGGCCTACAACATTGTGGCAGAACATCCCAACGTGCAAAGGTTGAGTCCTCCTCACTCTGGAAAGAAATATGTTTTAAGGGTCAAAGTAGGATCCCCAACCAAAGAAAACGGGCATGAGGGTGCTTATTGGAATAATAGTTCAGGCTTGAGGTTTTTTATTGGAAGAACATTCCCCCCTTGGTCTTCCAAAGGTATGATAGTTGTGTTAGAGCATCCTAAATGTTAATGGAAGGTCCCATTTCTTTGGAAAGTAAGACATTTATTTATTCGAAATGAATTCAGGTGTAATGGCCCTCTCCTCTCCTATTAATAATGCGATAGAATTTTCATATAAGTCTTGCCTTGACTATAGGTGTGATAGATGTATTACATCTTTACTATAACCAAAATGGCTGTAGGACAAGCCAGTAGGACGGTCCAGGATAAAATGATAAAACAAGGACAAAATGGCTGAGAAAGCAAGCCATACAAACAGACAAGAACAAACAGAAGATAGATATAGTAAAACTTGTGGCCTGAGAGAGATAAAAAATGGCGATTACATACCATCCGTAGGAGCATAACAATATACAGAATATTACTAGATGCTGTTGGTATGGATAAAAGTGGAGTCATAGGTTCAATCATCCTGCTTCACCAAGCCTACCGTTCGCTGCGGAAGCCTAATGGCCTGAACTATCTTTGCCACGTCGAGGCATTCCTGGAGAGGAGGGCTCTTCCAAGGTGCACAGAATGACAGAACATCCAATGACGGGTTGTAGGAATCCAACAAGCTTTTGAGAAAGCCATGAATATTTTCAATTTCTTTAATCGAGGTCAGCCTTCGGACTTAAGAGCCCGTGAGAGGAAGATAATTCAGTCTTAAGGGCTCAGCATTGTCAAGGGTTGCTTCCGTGCCTTTCCTGTTCTTTTCCGGGATCAGGATGTAATATTCACCCATGCCTTTGTTGAGTTTCTTGTCATTAGTGAGGATACAGATACTAGACACGAACATGGATAGAAATGTTTGTGTTAACTCTGTATCGAATGACTCCTCCGATGAAATCCTTGCCGAGCGCTTTCAGAATGGCCTCAAAGATGTCGTTTCCTTGGTCCAAGATATCGTTGCCTTGGAAAAAGACATATTTGTACCCCTTTAGATTATATTTTTAATGTTGTTATTCAGTAATCTATATGTCTAATTGTTTTCGTTCTTTTAGTGACTACTAATCATACCTCGGTGAAGTGTTGTTGCTATGTAGTCAAACGCAAAATTGTAGTCTCTTTAAATCCATTTTTTGGTAATTTGTCGTTGATATTGTTAGTGTTCTGAACGGAATTGCAATTTATTCCATTATTTTGATCGCTACTACATCAAGCTCTATTTATCATGTAAATAAAAAAAGTTAGCAGGAAACTGATATGTTGACTTGGATAAAATCAATCTGTTAGCTACCGAGACTAGCATGCCAACTATTAGTGATAATGAATGATATGAGATTACAGTTATTTTCTCTTAAGTATTAAATTAGTAATTAGATACTGCCTGCATCTGACCTTGGTATATCATAAACGTGAAGTGTTTGTGTCTTTATTCCGTAGTCAACATTCTGGTACTGTGGTAGAAGAATATCCACAAATATCTGCAACTAGATATTTTAAGACACCCATAAAGGTTTTGAAGATCGAGGGAACAAAAGTATTGTGGAAATGGAAAAGTAAAATTTACAAACTTGAATAATATTGCAGCATATTTAGTTTGAAGAAATAACAGGAAAGATTAAACAGAATAATATAATATCAAACAATGTAGAGATTTACATGGTAAAACTTTGACAATATTTCAAAGAAACATACATGGGGCAAAGTATCAGTATTCTTGTTGCTCAAAAAAATCGATTACAATCTTCATGCAACTGCTGCTATTCAATTACTTTACATTGATTCGCCTTCAAAACAACAAGATATATATAATATCTTCAAGGTAATAACCACCATCAAATTTAAAAAGATCTAGCTTTGTTTTACTGTTTTAATTGTTGTTATTACCCAACAATCTTCACCTTGACAACAATTTACTTGATACTTGACCATGCCCATTCATCACCTTTTTTGCAAGCCAAGAGAAGCCAAACTTCATCTTAGCTTCTCTAACTGTATTAGTTTCATAAACATATTTGCACATTTTTTTTATGTATGAACTTTCTCAAGAGCTACTCCACCTCCATCAATAACTTGTCACACAAAATGGTATTTAATCGCAATATGCTTGGTCCTACTATGATAAGCTAGATTTTTAGTGAAATGTATAGCACTTTGTGTATCACAAAATATAATTACCTTGTACCCCACTTTTCCAAACTCACCCAAAAAACCCTTTAACCAAATTACCTCTTAGCATGCATGTGAAACACTTACATACTCTGCCTCTGTAGTGGATAAAATACTGTTTTTTGAAGCTTTGACATCCAACACATAGGTCTTCTTGCAAGAGTAAAAACATAGCTTGATGTAGATCTCCTTTTGTTGAAATCACATGCAAAATCTGAATGAACATAACTACAAATTCAACCATTGCAACTGTCAAAGGTGATACTATAATCGCTTGTGCCCTTGAAATACCGAAGCATCCATTTGATTGTTGCGCAATGCATTTACCTAAATTTGTTATGTATCTACTGACAATACCAATGGCATGTGAAATATTTGGTTTTGTACATACCATTGCATTCATTTAACCCTTATTGCATTAGCATATAGGACACAAGACATATAATCCTTTTCTTCTCTATTACTAGGACATAAATTTGAAGAAAGCTTAAAATGAGAAGCTAAAGGCATGTTTATTGGTTTCACATTCATCTTATCAAATCTTATGAGGATCTTCTCCACATATTTTTGCTGCAATAATCAAAGCTTATCATGTTCCTTGTCTTTGTGTACTTCCATGGCCAAAATTTGTTTTGCTGCTCCTAGATCCTCCATATTAAAAGTTTGAGCCAATTGAGCTTTTAACATGCTAATCTCAACTATGCTTTGTTTGCTACAAGCATATCGTTAACATATAACACCAAAGTAACAAATAAGCCATTTTTCAATCTTTTAAAGTAAACACAATGATCATACTCTCCCTTTGTAAATTTTGGCTCACCATGAAGGAATCAAATTTCTTGTACCATTGTGTGGGAGATTGCTTCGGGCCATAGAACAATTTTTTGAGTTTGCAAACAAATTTGTTGTTGCGTTCAACAACACTATTAACTTTCTTACAATAATTTTCAAATTTTAAAAATGTGAACTCATCTCCATTATCTATTCTTAAGCACTTGATTGATTTGCTAGTTCTCTCTTCAACCAAAACTTTAAACTGCTTAAATACACTAAACCCATCAACTTTACTTTTAAGAATATAGACCCACACCTTTCTAGAGTGATCATTTATAAATGTCACACAATATGATGCTCCTCCAAAAAAAACTATAGGGGATGGTCCCCAAACATCTGAATGAATATAATCTAGAATACCCTTACTGGAATGACTACCTACTTTAAACTTTTGTCTAGATTGCTTCTCATAAATACAATGCTTGCAAGATTACAAATTTAGAGGTTTTAAATTTGGAAGTAATTTATAGTTTAATAGTACCTTCAACCCTTTCTCATTCATATTGAGTCGTTGATGTCATAAACGAGTAGATTCATTTGTTTTCTTAAATATTACTATTGCTTCATTTATTACAATACTCCCTTCTAGCTTATAAAGGTTTCTAATGTTTGTAGCCTTCATGACCACCGAAATGCCTTTGGACACTTTTAGTGATCTACCTTAACATGTAAATTCATGGCCTCCAAAATCCTAAACTTTGAAGGAAATTAATTCTTCTGAGTTGTTGTATATTTATTATCTCTATTAATGTCCTCACAATACCATTAGACATTTTAATTTTAATGTTCCCAATCCCAATAGTCTTACAAGAAACATTAGTTCCCATAAGAATAACATTGCTATCATTAGCTTGGTAAGAAGAAAACCAATTCCTTTGTGGACACGTATAATAACCATTCCTCATGATAGTGAGGTATTACAAACATATAATACTTTATCAACCATATTTGAACTTGTCTCAATTGGATTTGCTTCCCTTTTCGAGTCATCATTTTCTTTTGCCTTCTTCCAACAATCTTCCTTGAGATGCTTTGATTTATTGTAGTACCAAACATTTTCCCTTACTCTTTTTTCCTTTTGACTTAGATTTGGATGCACCTTTTGAATCTTCTCCTTTTTATGTGGATCAACCCCTAGCCACCATTGCTTCTTGTGTGGAGGTTCCTATGTTAGGTTTCATCCTCATCTCGTCAAACAACAAAGCTCCCACAACAAGATGAAATTCAAGGGTGTCAGTTGTGCTAAAGCTAATGAAAGTGACTAAGTGATTCTAGGATTTGGGCAATGAACACAATAATGTAATTGCCTTGTCTTCATCTTCGACTTTTACACCCATACTGGCTAATTGGCATGTAAGAGTATTGAAAATATTTTGAAGATCAGCAGTTTTTGTACCTTCCTTCATTCACAAACTATACAATTGCCTCTTCAAGTAGATTTAGTTTGTCAAAGATTTTGTCACAAAAAGACTCCATTTTGTTTCATAAGCCCGTTGCTATTTCTTCTCCAACAATAGTGAAAAGAACATTTGTTGAACACATTCAAATTGTGCTAAGAGCTCTTGTATCCATATCCTCCCAATCCTCATTAGTCATATTTGTAGGTTTTTTTGACTTTCTTACCAACGCTTTGTGCAATCCTTGTTGCACTAACAAATCATGCATCTGGGGCTTCCATAGCTCAAAGTTATTTTTCCCATTGAATTTCTCCACCTCGAACTTTGCATTTGAAACCTTCGCCACTTGTTGCTGCAAAACAAACACCGAATCTTAACTTAGATGTTGCAAAATAACTACTTTGATACCACTCGTAGCAGAAACGGAAATTTAAAATCCACAAACTTAAATAATATTGTAGCACAAGTTAGTTGGGAAGAAATAACAGAGAAGACTAAACAGAATAACAAAATAACAAACAGAACACAAATTTTCGTGATAAAACTTTGACAATATGTCAAGGAAACATCCACAGGGCAAAGTATTGGTATTCTTATTGCTCAAAGAAAATGATTACAATCTTCATACAGCTGTTGCTATTCAATTACATTTAATTGATTTGCCTTCAAAACAACAAAATATATTTAATATCTTCAAGATAACAACCACTGTCAAACATAGAACAATCTAAATTTCATTTATTGCTTTAGTTGTTTTTTCTTGATTTTGTTTTATCGTTTCTTTCCTTTTTTTTTTTTCATAGAATAAGATTTTTGCTTTATTGTTTAATTGTTGTTATTATCCAACAAAAAGGAACCTCCAGGGAACAAAAGGAAAACAGGCTATACAAGATGTTCGCTTTAAAATGGAGAATAAAACAATTTTATACAAGTAGATTTGTGCAGTGTATTAAATTATCATTACGTGATTACTTTTTTGGGATTCAGCTGCCTAGTTTGGAGTCAATCTACATTGACCAATGTTATACAAGTAACCGTCCCCAAGAACCCATCTCTCGTGAGTTATTGCCTACTTGTTTTGTAGGTTTCCGAAAAGTTGTATAGATACTTTAAACATTGTGTTCATTGACCGTCTTGGTTATATTTCTCTTACTTTCAATGATGAACTATTAAATAAATTTTTGTTCCTTGTTCTCAGATCCTCTTTGCTCCGTTTTCCAACGGTTTAATAGAGTTCCGACAGTTATCATTCCCTTGAGAAATAAGATTTTCCTTCAAGCCCTTCGACCAATCAATACGACCTTGAAGAGCAGATTTAGCTAGGACCCTTCTTGCCCTGCTATCATTGGAAAACTTGGATGTGGATTTTATCTTATTCCTTGGATTGGTTATGTAAAATTTCTAAAATGTGAAGATGTAGTTAGGCCTTTTATGACCGAGCCAGTAATGCTATCTTTGTGACTGGGTGTTCTGGTGGCAAGGTTTTTTGCTATGCCGGCTATCTGATTTGTATTTTTGTAACTCGAACAAATGTTTTGTAGCTTTTGTTATATGATATAGATGGTATAGACTTCAGCAGCATCGAGGACAGTCGTTATAAATGTACTAATTAGCTTCTGCCAAAATGATTTGATACTTAATAAATTTAGATGGAAAAATTCGAGTCACAACTTATGTTGCTTTTCAGCCATAGTCAAATTGTATTGACTCTTTTAAACTTTTTTATGAAGGGACCCTAGACCAAGTGAAAGTAATTCTACGAAACATGTGTCTTTGACTATGAAGCAAAGCAATCGTCAAAGTATTTGTGTCTAACCTTGATCTCCTTTCTTGTTTCCTTTAATTAAGCAAGAATCTGGGGAATATTCGGTGATCTCCTACCCTTTGGGGCTGCTCTGCTCTGCACATTGTAAACAATTCCAGGATGGTGTGGGTGTGACGGCCACCTAATTCCCCCAATACCTTCTTTTTCTGAATTTTCTTACACCCGATGGATTGTTTGGAAAATTCTGCTGTGCCTGGGATGTTTTCTGTTTTAGTTGTGTTACTTCAAGATGACCTGATATCCTTGAGGCATATGTGGACATTTTCAATCTGTTGGGGGCATCTGTGATTACTTGGAGACATCCTGACACTGTCAAGACATCTGTGAATGTTTAAAATCTGTTGGGGCATTCCAGTGACACCTTAATGTTCTCTCCCATGAAGTGGGGCTTGGTGGAAAATAATAGAATCACAAAGGTAAAAATTAGCTAACTACAAAATCTCCTATAAACAGGATGTTGTGATTTATGTTTTTGTCCATAAGCCCGTAGCGACAGAAAGAGTGCAGTATCAAAAGTGTTGTCCTGATTTGTTTCAATTAAAAAATCTATGAGGAATTCACTTAAGCTTCGATCAAATGTGGTGTGTTACAACTGCCAGATATGTTCTGGGAAAATTATTAGCAATGTCATTACCAGATTTGTTTTCGATACGGACTGCTTAATAAAAATGCTTGTACTCAAATTTTAATCAACTATTGAATGGTTGGGGTGGGAACTCATCTTTTGAAAAGAGTCGCGTTCTTTGTCTTCTAATTAGAGTATCATAGCAATAAAACACATGCAGAATTTGAACTTTTACCTGGCGAGAGCTTTGCAATATTGTTTCCTGTGAAATTCTATTTGCCCAAGTTTGTGCTGAACGTTTGTTTTTGAAGTGTGCTCAAGGGTTTTCATGTTGTTTTCTATGTTGTAGCCCGGTGCTAAAGTTGTTTACTCAAAGTACGCTGGAACAGAGATTGATTTTCATGGAGTAAATCACCTTCTTGTAAAAGAAGATGACATTGTTGGAATTCTGGAAACTGATGATATAAAGGACTTGAAGCCATTGTATGATCTAATTTTAATCAAGGTATTGGTTTAGTGGCAATGATTCATGTCAATAGCATAATGGGTGTGTGTTATTCTGTAGATTTGTCAAAGGGGTAGGCAGATTTGGGTAAAAAATCAATATAGGCTTGGTATCTAGGGTAGGTCTTGAAGTCGTGTGTATGCATTGAGAAACACTGAGTACGGTGAATAATACAGGTCCAAGAGGCAGATGAGAAAACAGCTGGTGGTGTGTTGCTTACTCAAAGTGCTAAGGAGAAGCCTTCGATAGGAACGGTATGTATCATATAGGGATGTGCAAGGATTAGTTTCAGTTTGTATATTTGGTATCTTGCATAGCGTATCTAAATAATGTAGTTAGAATGGGAAGGTGGGTGGTATATATTTTCGTTACAAATACTGCAGAATAGATTAAACTTTTTTCTTAGTCGAGAAATTCTCTCTGTGAAAATGGTGTAGCTTTAGAAATTCTCTCTGTGAAAATGGTGTAGCTTTTGAAGTTTTACTTTGGTTACAACAGGTTGTCGCTGTGGGACCTGGTGCTTATGATGAAGAGGGTAAAAGGAAACCAATGCCAGTGGCTCGTGGAAACACTGTTCTCTACTCAAAATTTGCTGGGAATGACTTCAAAAGTGCTGATGGATCTGAATATGTGACTTTGAGGGTCTCTGATGCTTTGGCTGTGCTCTCTTAGCCTTTTGAAAATCCTTTTTGAATAATTTTGGGATTGCGGGATTAGATCAAATTTATATGTAATGAATGTGAGGATTAATCAGTACAAATATGTTGGTAAGGGGCTTTTGGGTTGAATGCGCATAGGTACAAGAATCCCAAAGCACATGCTGAGGTGTAATGTATATTAAAGACTGAGTGTTCAAAGCTTTTAATGCAAGTGTATGGAATCAGGTTTTTGATGTATAACACGATCATGATTGTTTTACTTGGGAATTTGGTTGGGGTTATTAAGGGCCCATCTCCTACAATGCAATTAAATGAATAAGGAATTGATGGACATTGGTAATTTTGATAAAGAGTTGAATACAACATAATCTATACGACACATTTTTATTCAAATAAATATAGCAGCAGGAAATTGTCGAAGAGCGCATTGAACCTCAAAGCGGTTAATCTAAATTAATGTTGCAGCAGAAAATTTTAAAGAGCCCATCGTTAATGTAATCAAGAAAGAGGAGGATTATTTGAATAAAAAGGCTAATATAACTGATCAAAACACTTAAATGAATATGGGTTAATTTTTGGGTTAAGAGAACTTTGTTAGATATAGTTCTATATCTCAAATTTACCAATATAGAATTGAAGATTACGTGATTTATATTTTTTGTGATGTGCTATAGAAGGATTTATCTATCCAAAGCTATATAGAATTGAAGACTAGACGACTATATTTTGTGTGATGCTGATAGAAGAATTCACCTACCCGAACTTGCAAATAGTAGTATTATGTGTGAAAATTAGTCACGTACCTATGGCCTATGTAGTAAATTCTAACCAACAAGCTTTTAAGGGGCTAAATAAATAGAGCTCATCATTCTCTCCTTGGCTTGTTTTGGGGGGGGGAATTCATTGCGGGTTGGGAATTCTAGTTATAAATAATGGCTTATGTCATTCATATTAAGTTTATATGTATTTTATATGGTTGAGCTTTCGAGTCAATCTATAAGCTAGGTCTTGGATAAAGTAGTTTTAAGATTTTGAGGTGGACGTTTGATCCTAATTTTGACCTTACTCGTAATTATATAAGGCAGCCTATATGATCTATTGTATGTACTAATTAATTAATCTTAGGAGAATTAATAAGTTAGATTTGGCCAAGCTTAGGTGTTTTCTTATTAAAACCTTATTATTATGTGGGGATTCTATTTGAATACACTTAGAACATATATAAGCTTTAGACCTGACACAATTTGTAACAACTATGAAACCATATACCCTAGTGTAAAGCCTTCTTATACCAAGAAAAGACCTTAAATTATACCACAATCACAATTTCAAGTTTAATAAATCAATCTTATCATGGCTAGCTATCAATAACCACCAAGATTCTTTTCCACATAAAACACTAGAGGTTCGTAGATGCAACCTATTATATTGTGACTATTCTAGATGCTACCTTGCATTCTTTTTAATATATCACAAGTTAGGATCTAAAAACTCCTAGTAAGCATGCCATCATGAAAGATTGCATATTTCATATTGGAGAAGAAAACATTTCTTAGGTTGTTAGCCATATCAATTAAGAGAAGAGAAGAGCTCTAGATTAGAATCGATTATTGGCTCCTCTATCAATTACTAACCAAGCACAAGTAGGTTGGGTTATAATCAATGTTTAAAGTGAAGGGATTGTTACATCACTACTAGAATAACTCACCTCTATAAAGAGGGCCCTAATGGATATTCTAGATGAGTTCAATTGATAATATATTTTAAATGAATATTAACACAAGTACACCCCCCACTGTGCATGACACACATCTATTACTTAAAGGAAATAGCTTTTAAAGTTTTGATGATGAGAAATTCCTATCTTACTATGACACTACTATTTTTGAAAATTATCTAATCCAAATTTAAAGGTCATTACGGGTCACAAAAGAGGTAGGGGGCTCTAGTGTTGCATTGTGCATGTGAATTGACACCCTACACGTGCGGCTACTTGAGACCCCCTCGACATCGAGATATGTGTGATTCAAGTGCTATTGTCTGGTGCAGGGCTTAGTTCCTTTGTCTTGTGGATTTGCTTTGTTTTGGTGGGTTTTGTTTGGCTTTCATTTTGCTTGTGTGTTGTAGTAGGGCAATAACAACAAATTGGTTTACAAAGAGGAAGAGGCAAGAAAAAGAAAGAATGTGAGCAAGAGTAATAGTGATCAAAAACTTGTCAAAAAAGGAAATGGTGAGGGTTAACCCATATGTTCTGATACGTTATATAAGAGCCCAAAAAGTTCAAATCCTCAAACCACATGATTATAAAATACTTAAGTTGGAATTTTAAAGGCTTGGAATTCTCTGATAGGAAATATGTGCAAAGATCACTCTACAATGATACATTTTTTTTTATTACATGATGATTCAAGAGGTAAAAACAGTTGTATTTCAATTAAAAAATAATTTGAAATTCATTTGGAAAAACCCTTCTCTTCCATGCTAACCATGACAAGGGGAAAGGGGGAAATACTATATTGTTAAATTGGAAACAAAGCAAGTAGCTCAAGCTCTCTATAATAGATGCCTATTAGTAAGTCCTTCCACTTAACGAGATGTTTCTCTTGTTCCTTAGCTTCTTCTCTCTTGTTTCCAAGACCTTTTTAGGGACCAAATTAGCTTGCCTTCATCATCCAATGGTGGTAATTTTGGTGAAGTCACAACTTGCTGCCTCTATTGCCTTCTTGAGACGTGAAACATGAAAAACATTATGTATTTTGTAGCTTGGTGGCAATTCCAACTCATAGGCCACCTCCCACACTCTCTTGGTAATCTTTATGGTTTGTAGAACCTAGGCATGATGTTTTTCGCTCCACTACTCTTCAAATTACTTTGCTTATATGTTTGCAACCTTACAAAGACAACCTTAAAAACTCTATCTATCCTCCTTTGATCCACATACATCTTTTTTTGATTTTGAGCATGTTGTAAATTGTTCTTAAGTGATTTCAAAACTCTCTTGACTTTGTTGGACAAAGTCACTTGCAGTGGGAACTCTACTATCAGAAAACAACAAATCAACAAAGGAGAATGCATCATAACCATATAAATCTTAGAAAGGTGTCATCCCTATGGACATGTGATAAGATGTATTGTAACAATACTTCCCTTGATGCAACCATTTGACCCAAGCACCTTGTTGATCAAAGATGCAGTTCCTCAAGTATCCTTCTACCCATTTGTTGATGATTTATGTTTGCCCATCAATTTGGAGATGGTAGCTTGTGTTGGGAGTGAGTTGTCCCTGTCAATGAAACATTTCCTTCCAAAAAGAGCTAAGAAATCTATTGTCCCTATCACTTAACAATATTTCTTAGCAAACCATGCAATTTGAAAATTTCTTCAAAAAATAGCTTTGCTACTTGCAATGCTTTAAACTCAGATGTGATAGGAAGAAATGTGCATATTTTGTCAATCTATCAACCACAACAAATATACAATATTTACCTTGAGCTTTGGGTAAACCTATACTAATGAAGTCCATGGATATGCTCTCCCACTTGTGCTTGGGAATTGAGAGTGGTTGAACGATTCTTGTTGGGAATGTTTGTTCTCCTTTGTTTTGTTGGCATATGATGCATTCTTTGATGTGCTTGAGAATGTCTTCCTTCATTCTCTTCCATGCAAACCTCTCCTGGACTTGCTTATAGGACTTATAATACCCTTGATGACCAACCATGGGAGTGTCATGAAAAGTTTTTAGTATCTTCTCCTTGATTTTGGATCTTGGGACCAAATATATCTTGTTCTTATAGTAAATCAACCCATCAAAAATGGAGTACCTGTCATCCACCACTTTCTCATCCAAAATATCAGAAGCAAAAGGATCTTTAACATACTTTGAGATTATGGAGATTTTCCAATCAACAGTACTAGCAGAGATAGAACATAAAGATGGTTTCCTAGAGAGAGCATCATCAACAACGTTTTTCTTCCCCTTAACATATTCTATCTCGAAATCATAAGCTTGCAATTTACTCGCCCATTTCTATTGTCAATCATTTAGGTCCTTTTGATTTAAAAAGTACTTTAGGCTATTATGATTAGACTTGACAAAAATTTACCACAAATAAGATATTATTTGAACTTATCTAATACATGCGTAATTGTCAACATTTCTTTATCATAGATAGAGTAGCCTAGTCTTTATAATTGTAATCTATGCACATTCTCATAGCACCATTCTTTTTTTTTAACCAAGACTACAACAAATACAAATAGACTAGGCTAGGCCTTCTGTAACCCAAGTCAAAAAGACCCTAGATAGTTTTTTTTCTATTTCCTCTTTATAACCCCTTGGATGATGGTAGGGAGTAGTGATAATAGGTTTGGCACCTTGTTCCAAGTCATTGACATGCTCAAATCCCCTATTGGGTGGTAATCCAGGGGGTAAATCATTGAAAATCAAACTATGCTTTCAATAAGTGACTAAATTTCAAAATGAATTTAACCTTGCTTCTTGGAAGAGCTTGCAGTATGGATCAAGATTATTGTTGCCCAAGTTACTTGACCCCTTCAAAAAGTTCTCTCCATTCTCTTGGTTGAAACCATTCTAGGAGCTCCATTCGATAGGCCCTTTAACAATATCTTTCCCATATGCTTGGAACTTGAACTCCATGGTTTGGTGATTTGTGTAGTATTCTCCAATAGAGTGCAACCATTGAACACCCAAAACAATATCAATCTCACCTATTCCAACCACATATAAATCATCACATACCTCAGAATCTCCCAAGGTTATTTTGAGTTGTCGAACTATCTGTGTATAGGGTATAGTGAAACCATCAACAACTGTGACACTGCAACCCTTAGTTTTCTATCTCTAGTCCTCTCTTAGACACATCCCTCATTAATAAAATTGCGAGTTGCACCACTATCAATGAGAACTGTAGTCCCCTGACTAGAAATAACTCCTCAAACTCTAAAAGGGTGGTATCCAGGTGCTCCAAATAGGGCTGCAATTGTGTCTCCTTTACCAATTTCCCTCTCATCCTTAGACTTCGATTCTTCTTTAGTGTCATGAAAATCTTCATTATTATCAGTATTTGAATTTGAAACAACTTCACTAAAATGCACTTGCACTTGCCTTGGAATACATGGTTCTCTACAAGTAAAGCAAAGTTTCTTCCTTCTAAGTTCAGATTTTGTTACCTCATCTGCCTTACTTGTAGTGAATGACACATTCTTTAGTGGAGTTGGAGAAACTTTTTATTGGAAGTTTCCCTTAGATTTCCAAGGAAGTGGTGGTTTGGAATGATGGGATACTACTTTCTTGGGCATAGAGATCTCTAGTTGTAAGCTCCTCTTGATTGCTTTCTGCAAAGATGTGGGTGAGAAAAAAATGACTAAACCCCTAACGGGTTCTTCAAATCCTCAAGGAAGAGGTATATGATCCTCTTTTCAAATATGTCAGGCACCATAACATCTATCTTCTAAATTTTTTCCACACTCTTCAACAAAATGTGTTTGCTTTAAACTAGACAACTCCTTAAAATATTCCTCTTCATCCTTGAGGTCAAATTTATTTATCAATCTCTTACTAAAATCATAAAAAGTATTTACTTGACTATGACCTTGAGTGGTGATACCATGATACCACCAGTCATATGCAACTTCTTCAAAATGCAGAGTGGCGAATTGTATACCATCTTGCTCCTTCATGGGATTGAGAGTGAAATAAGTCTACAACTTTTGAAGCCGGGCTCTAGCTAATATTTTATCCATTCCATCAAAGGTAAGGGATGAAAGCTTATTGATTTTTCTCCTGAGGTCTCTTTCACCTGAATTTTCATGTGGTCTATGACCCTTTATGGTCATCATGTTTTGCATCTATGAGACAGTCATTAAAGGGAACAACATTCCTAAAACATTCATCTTGATTTTCATAGGTCACTCTGATGGCAACTAACTCTCTTGCCCATTCTTCCATAGGATTGGGAGGAGGATTAGGTGTTGTAGGCTCAGCGTGAGGTAGGAAAATTGATTTAGTAGTTTTTGAAATACTGTCCTGTGATTCTAAAGTGTTTCCTTTTTCCTTTGGTGAAGCCGAAATTTGGAGCCTTTCTACCAACAACCTCATTACCTCCCTTGTCTTAGCAATACTATGTATAGTTAATCTTTGACTATTCTGAAAATCTTGGAAGAATTTTTTATTCATTTCTTCTTCTTCAGCCATATTACTGCTCTTAGGAATTTCAACTATACTTTTTTTTGAATGAGGGTTTGAGGTAAGCTCTTTATTCTTTTCCCACTCCAAGTATCTTTTTACCCTATCACTTGGCTACATAAAAAAAATTGTTTAAACCCTCAGGTTGGCAAGATCTTAGTTTTGATACCATTGTAACGTTCCTTGTTGGAAAAATGTATCATATTTTATGAAACTTAGTAAATTATGAAATCGGGTATGAAATCTTCTTCTCCAATTTATGCAAAATGACTCAACAAAGTGGGCAATTGATATCAGATGATGTATTTCTGGTCTAGAAATGTAAAAGTACATATAAGTTGTCATAATTTGTAAATAACAATAAACAACAACAACATAATATTTATGAAAACTCCAAAATTGTATTACCAAAATAACACCAAACCAATTCCAAACATCACACAAACTTCTTCTACAAACTCAGAGAATAAGAGTAGCAATATTACATCAAAATATGCTTTAGTACATGGTATTTTCTTCTTACAAGAAAACCACAAAAATCTGGAAACACATTGACACCACTATATTATAAGCTCTTGCAACAAAGGAAACAAAGCACTAAGCTAAAATCTTTGTAGCACACTATTAGACCTTGAGTGAATCTAAACCTGGAGACTATTTGGATCACTATCTTCAAGCCTTAAACTCCTTGGTTTAGCAACCTTAGAATTCTTCCTTCTTTGGTTTCCCAACCTTAGAAGAAATATCAAAACTTGTGAAGAGAAAATGCATAGAATGAATGAAAATGCAATAAAACAACTTTGGTGGGAAATCAAAAAGTTATATAAAACATTTATGTGGGAATTGGAAAAGGATATGGAGATCACTTGAGGAAGGAGGTGGTTTGGTGGGCTATGGGAATTGGAGAAGGGGGTACACAAAGTGTGTCCAATTCAAGGTACACAATACACCAAAAAAATTTCTAACTAGGGTTTTTGTGTGAGCAGGAACAATAGTAGTAGGCACATACTTTGATGTGAGTTGGCACATGCTTTGGTGCAGGTAGGTACATGCATTTTTACACAAGTGGTTTAGAGTGTGCCTTAGCTATATAAGGATTAATACCATTGGAATCTTCCTTGGATGAAAGTGACATTTTCAAATGGTCTTATTCAGATAAGTATTCAAAACTATTGATATAAATGATTTTGAATAATTTGATTTGTGAAAGAAAAATTTTAACACCAATAAGCCACTCTTTATCCATCAAAATCTTGCTTTATTTGATTGTGAAGAAATTCTCATCCAAACAAATTATAAGAGATCGAGAGTTTCTACTAATACACATATATCTCAAACTAGTTTATATAACTATTGCAAATTGCTCGGAAAACTATAGAAGTGTCAAGGAAAAATAGAAAAAAATTGTGTAACCCAAGGATGAAACCATTGTGCAAAAATGAAGGGTAGAAAATAGGAAAATTAATTATATACCTAATTTGAGAAAAAACAAAATTAAAAGCAATTTTATCTCTAAATTAAATTGAACCTCAATTAATCTAATTATATGATGAGGGTGCAATCCGAGACTTAGAAAATAACCCACAAACAAGAGAATAATTTTATTATTCAGAAAATGAAACTTCTTACATGTAGAGGATCTCAAATCCCCAAATTCTACAACACATGCAAGTTACAGAAAGCTACAGAATAACCCTTTTGCAATATGCGAGCTTGTCCTCGAAAAGCTACCCAAAAATTAGAAACCTACCCATAAATAGAGCTCCTCTTTAGTTTGGAGTCAAAAAAATATTCAAATTTGAGTTTAGGCAGTTTGGCGCCGAAAATTACAACTTGAAGTTCAAATTTCAAAAGAACATTTGCAATTGTATCTTCTAGAAAGTGCGCCAACTTCCCGGGGCCATAACTTTTGATCCGAGACTCCGATTTGCGAACCGTTTGAACCGTTGGAAAGGTCTCGAAGTCAATAACGCGCTCAAAATTTACTACGCCGATTTCAACGAAGCTTGAGGGGCCGTTAGGGAACTCTAAGTGCCTCAAATCAACTTCGAAAGATTTTTAGGGTGTGAAATATATGAACTAAAACTGCAATATCTTTCAACCCAGGAATGGAAAATAAAAGCCATAAATTGGGAATTTCATTGTGATGAAAAGGGTATCCAAAAATATAAAAACATCTAAAAATTGATAAACTTGAAATTTAACTATTTTTTGGGTGATGCAAGATTGCCCTTACACCTTTGGATGCTCATGCATCGGACACCAAGAGTAATTTGAAGTGACCCCGTCCGTCTCCCGGATAGTTGAAAAGAAAACCATGGATCCAACCACTTGCCTTAGATAGCCAGGATGAATCTTCCACAGGTCTTCCTCTCCATTTCACCAGATATTCTTCATACTACCTGTTTCTGGTACTCTTTCCCACACGACTATCCAAGATTGCTTCAATCTCCTCTCTTTCTGAAGTAGGTGCTGGAATGCCATACTGCCCTATTGCTGGTGCTTCCTCTGTTCCACCTTCATGATACTCTGTCAAATCTGAAATGTTGAACACAGGGGAAATGTTAATTCCATCAGGCAACTCTACCTCATATGTATTCCCTGAATCATGCTTCTTCAAAATCTTACAGGGACCGAATTTCTTCATCTTCAATTTGTTATAGGTTGCCACTGGAAACCTTTCTATCCTCAAGTGGACCATTACTTCATCGCCAATCTGAAACTCCTTATTCCTCCTTTTTTGATCTGCCTTAGCCTTATATTGCATATTCATCTTATTAATGTGTTCTCGTACCTTCTCATGTATATTCTTGATGTGCTCTGCAAAATCTTAAACTGTTACTTATTTTCTTCTCTTGGTCCATCTTCCTCAATTCTGGAGCTATTCTAGGGCTACCTCCATACACAATCTGGAATGGTGATCTACTAGTGCTTCTGTTGACAGAATTGTTGTAAGAAAATTCTGCCTGGGGTAAGATCAAGTCCCATTCCTTGGGTTTATCTCCTACCAAACATCTCAGTAGGTTACCCAGACTCACAGTAATAACCTCTACAATACGCCCATCTATTTGTGGATGGTGTGCGAGAGCTTGAACTCAACTCTGTCTTCAACTTCTTCCATAAGGTCCTCCAAAAGTACCCCACAGATTTGGTGTCACGATCTGAAACAACACTCTTTGGCAGACCATGTAGCCTCACCACCTCTTTGAAGAACAGGTCAGCAATGTGGACTGCATCATGGGTCT
>VDFB02358134.1:49456506-49485960 GCA_007258455.2 Sequoia sempervirens
CCATGCGATCCCATCTGGTGATCTTGCCTTTTCCTCTTCGATTTCTTTCCAACTGGACCTCTTTCCACCAAATACTGGCATGGCCCTTTAGCTTCATTTTCGCAAACTTAACCCGATCTGGGTCCTCTGTTTCCTCATACTCAATATTCTTCTAGCTCATTGATCCAGTCGATCAACTCTTCTGGGTTCAGACTTCCAGAATAATTGAGGACTTCTGCTTTGGGTCTTTTCCCGATCTTCGAAATGGCCCTTATTAGCCGCATTTGGTCTTGATCAATTTCTTCTTCTTCCTCTTCTACATTTGAACCTTTTTCCTTTCCTTCATCTTCACTTTCCTCCCTCGGGTTTAACCCTCTTCTCAACTGCTCTTGTAACGCATCAATCTATCTCTGGAGGGCTGCCAGTGCATCTCTTCCACCAGCATTTCTGCCGCCTCGACCACCTCTAGCACCACCACGCCTACCAAACATCACTCTTGGAGGCATCTTTCTTGACCTCGACCCACAACCACGGTCCTGGTGCAAACTGCCTCACGATCGGCGATCGGTCCACACGCTCAAGAAAACCTCACTCTAATACCACTTGATGAGGGCGCAGCCTGAGACTTAGAAAATAACCCACAAACAAGAGAATAATTTTATTATTCAGAAAATGAAACTTCTTACATGCAGAGGATATCAAATCCCCAAATTCTACAACACATGCAAGTTACAAAAAGCTACAGAATAACCCTTTCGCAATATGCGAGCTTGTCCTCCAAAAAGCTTACCCAAAAATTAGAAACCTGCCCATAAATAGAGCTCCTATTTAGTTTGGAAAACAACATTCAAATTTGAGTTTAGGCGGTTTGGCACCGAAAATTACAACTTGAAGTTCAAATTTCAAAAGAACATTTGCAATTGTATCTTCTAGAAAGTGCGCCAACTTCCCGGGGCCATAACTTTTGATCCGGGACTTCGATTCGTGAACTGTTTGAACCGTTGGAAAGGTATCAAAGTCAATAACGCGCTCAAAATATGCTACGTTAATTTCAACAAATTTCGGGGCTGTTCCGGGAACTCTAAGTGTCTCAAATCCAACTCGAAAGATTTTCAGGTGCAAATATGGGAAACTAAAACTGCAATATCTTTCAACCCAGGAATAGAAAATAAAAACCGTAAATTGGGAATTTCATTATGATGAAAAGGGTATCCAAAAATGTAAAAACATCTAAAAACCAAGAAACTTGAAATTTCACTATTTTTGGGTGATGCAAGATTGCCCTTACACCATTGGATGCTCCTGCATCATTACATAAATAATGAAAAATATATCTTATATTTCACTATGAAGTGCTCTATTCTAAGTGCATCGAAAAATGTCGCTTGAGGCCGATCCCTTGGATTCTCATGAGTGGTAATTGTTTGTTATTATTATTCTATTGCTTAAGATGCTTGTGAGATTCTTTGTAGCTTTTTCAATTTTATTGTACTTTATTATTGGACTTCATCAACTCAATAACCTTGTACATGTGTTTTGTATATGACTAAAATCCTTAGTATATTATATCATTATTGATTACATGTGAGTCTTTGATATTGTGTTGAAATTATTTTTGACTAGGTTAGGTATTATAAACACCATTGTGATAGCAATACATTGATTTACATTTGAATCTTTATTGGTTTAGACTTGCCCAAAACTTTGTTTTAGAGACATTATAGTCTTTTAAAAGTATTTGTGTACCATTTTCTATTCAATTATAATTGGTATAAAAAAAAAAGACACTCATGTAGTTTGGAATGCATTATTATCATCCTACAATATATTTTGAGCATATAGATTATATGGTACTATTCAATGATGATTGATTGCATAGTATGAAATATGCATGTCATTCACTAGGTCAGTGTTATGTGAACACATAACAACACATTTATAAATTTTATGTTGAAGTTACATGTAGATGATTAATATATCTATATTAAAGAAAATGAGTTACATGTGAATAAAGTTGAAAAATATGAGATTGAACATACAAAATAACATTAGTTCTTCAATTATAAATTCACAATATTTTATAATATATATATATATATATATTCTAATTTCATAGAATTGTAAATTTAATTGGAAAAAGTTATGAATAACCCTTTAGCATTAAAAGGAGATAAAAAATAAAAGATAATATGATCTTTTGGGTAAAATGATTAAAAAAGAATATTTATAAATTATTTTTTTTAGAGAAGGAGGAATATATGTTTTTATTAAAAAATATTAAAGATAATCATTATGAAACGTTGTGATGGTTTTGAAAAGTACTCCTTAAAGTTTATATAAAACATTTATGTGAGAATTGATAAAAGAACATGGAGATCACTTGAGGAAGAAGAAGGTGGTTTGGTGGGCTATGGGCTTTGGAGAAGGGGTACACAAAGTGTGTCCAATTCAAGGTACATAGTACACCCAAAAAATTTCTAACTAGGACTTTGGTGCAAGTAGGCACGATACTAGTAGGCACATACTTTGGTACAAATAGGCGCATGTATTTTTACGCAGGTAATTTAGAGTGTAATTTAGAGTGTACCATATCTATGCAGGTTAATACTATTGAAATCTTAAAGTGACATTTCCAAATACTCTTATTCAGATAAGTATTAAAAACTATTGATATAAATGATTTTGAATTTAATTTGATTTGTGAAAGCAAGCTTTTTAACACCGATAAGCCACTCTTTAGCCATGGGAATCTTGCTTTATTTGATTGTGAAGAAATTCTCTTACCCAAACAAACTGTAAGAGATCGAGAGTTTCTGATAATACACAGATAACCTGAACTAGTTTATATAACCGTTGCAAATTCCCCGAAAAACTGTAGAAGTGTCAAGGAAAAATAAAAATAAAAAGTGTAATCCAAGGAGGAAACCACAGCGCAACAATGAAGCGTAGAAAGTAGAAAAAATTCTGAAGGGTCGCAATCAGTCGACAGTGGAAATTTACGTGCAGATTGAAATATGCTTTTGTAGAAAACATTCTATAATTGAAGTTTATTACCCATATGAAATTGCATTCCTACTTTCCACGAAATTCCAGGGCATCTGAGCGTTGAAGCTTATAATCAAGAAATTTCTCAAAGTAGGAATGCAATTTCCAAGAAAAGGCAAGTAGATTCGTAGAATTTGAATTTGTTGGTTTGAAGCTTTGAGCAAGTAGATTCCTAGAAGTTGCAGGATACCTTTCAAAGCGTCTTCTCTACAGTCAAACATTGTTAAGCCTGTCCCTACGTTCAGGGCAAGTCATATTCTTAGTACTTGACTAGTCAGCGGGCTGCTAAACATGTAGGTTCCATTTAGTGTTCTTGAATAAAATATTCTTATATTGATTCTTCTTCTAATCCTTAGGGCTTTTAGATTCCAACAAACAAGTTAATTTCATATTGAGTGTCTTCAAATAACAAGACATAGCAACAAATTACATAACATATATCAAATAAACTTCCAATGTATAGTGAAATAGATGAGAGCCAACAAAATTTAAATTTAAAGGGTCAATTTAGTTTATCATGGGGTGATTCCACATATTGCAAGATTGACCCAAGATAAGTAGGTATAAATTTTAAGGTGGGGGTTGTATAAATTGTGCCTCACATGATGGTTGCCAAAATTGCCAAGGACATTGTGATACCACTTTGATGGTGTCACCCAACTTGTGGTGCCTTGTAACCCGCATGTAGCAATGTGTAAGCCAAAGGGGGCCCTCTTTGTTGTACATTACCATATAGCAACTAATAGCCTAGGACTTAAGATCTACTACCCATTCATAGAAACTATGTACTCAATAGTGCTAATAATACATCACACACCAACAAAGACCCAATTAAACATGCATCCACAAAATAAGACTCCATTTTGAATTAAAAGCTGGCGCTTTTTATTATAATAAAATTCTTTTTTTACATAATGGAACTTGTATTTCCTATGCTTTGTCTCTCACATGCATACTTTTCTCCTTGATTATACTCTTAGCCCTCTCTTTTAATCAACAAAGCCTCATTGTATACAAATACCTTATTCCTCTAGTTGATCTCACACATAGCTTCTTTCTCTAGTTTCTCACACATTTCTTATCCTTCTCATTTTTCTCTCATACACACCTCTTCCTCTTGTTTCTCTCACACATAGCTTCCATGTACCCTCTTATGTACCCTTGCACACAACCATCACCTCACTATGCTTTATTTCTACCATATTTAACCTCTTTTCCCAAGCTACTCATGTTTCTCCTTCATATACAATATCCCAAATTCCTTTTCTTTATCTAGACTACCCGACCACTCTAACACTCAAATTTCTTCCTCTCTAGCTTTCTTAAAACCATTATTCCCTTTTTGTGCCACTACTCAAATCCTCAAGAGCGTTTTATCTTTAATTTATTCTACTTGATCTTCACATACTCTACAACTCTAACTAGACACTCCTAACTATTTACATGTTGAGCTCTCATGACTCCCTTAATTGATTATTCATATACCTAACTATGCTTCCTCTCCTTAACACTCAAATCCTCATGGATTTTTCCTCAACTCTTACATATAAATTATCATTGAAAACCCATGACTAAATATTCAATCATTGAAAAGCCCATGACTTAGAAATATTCAATCTACCTTCTAAGACTCTTAGATATGTTTGTTTCTCTAAATTTTTCTTCTCATATGTACCCATTCTTAGACCCAACCCAAATATCTAGTAACATGAATCATACTTACCTACTATCCTCTACTATCACACCATTAATGTTGTATATTCTTTTCTTTCAAAAAAATCCCCCTTGGATCTCTCACATGATTGGTCATCCTCTACCAATAATCAATGGTTTGTGTGCCCAAATATCCCTTGGATCATGCACAATCCCTATCATATGTGTGTACTAAGATCCATGTATGATATGAACCTTGGTAGCTAAATATATATTCTAGCACAATACAACTAATATTTAGTTTGTTCACCATCTTTATGAAAATCAATGCACATTCATTAAAAAAATTCATTATCTTCACTATCTTCATTGTGTATCACTTAGCCTGGGCATTAAATATCAACTCTTTATGTGTGGTTTACCCTTGATTCTAAAACATAGTTCCTAATTTAACTTTATCACTATTACAAACATGCCTCCAACAACATTATTTATACCATTTCTTCTTCCTTTACTACCAAAATATTCTTTTAGTTATTTTTTTTTTCTGAAACATGACCACTAAATCAATGCTTCAAACTTCCTCATAACTAGTTTCATTACTTGCAACATCCCTTACACTATTATGATCATTCTTCAAATATTTTTCTACTACTCATCTATATTTCAGAAACCTCTAAAACTCTTTCTTATACCATTTTTTCACCTCCATAACCTTGTTCCACTCATCCATAAACACTTCTATATCAGCCACAAGCTCCTCTGATGACTATAATTTTACACATCAAAAACAAAAACCTTTATCATTTCATCCTTTTCTCATGTGACCTCTTATTCAATTGTCACTCTTCCACCATAATAGAAACTATTTGTATAATCCCTAATATAATTTACTAATATTTAGTGTTAATATTATAGCCTCCCAACTCACTGTGTATGAACACTCTCATGATGTACCTTTATTACATGTATAACTATGTCACTTGTGCTCCTTTTTTGTAACCCCAAGTCACACACAACATCAACTTAAATATTAGTATTAAACTTTGACAACCTCTTATATTATTGATAGCATACTTAATCTAGCAATTCCTCCTTTCTTTTTGTACAAGTGTCAAATATCTTTGTGGATGGACCTCTAATTATTGTGAGTAACCCTTTTATTTATCATAGTTCCATGTTGTTGTGCAATTCATTACCCAGTCTCCTTTTGCTATGAGTTCTTAGATTTAGGGTTGCAAGTGGCCACTTCCTTTGTTGGAAGTTCCTTCTACACTTTGACAACTCCTTTTCTAGTGTTACAAGTGCTTTATCAACTCCAAATGAATAATTTCATTATTTTGATCCATGCCAACTACTAAAATTTAGAATGCAACTAAATCAAACTTGTCAAGAATACAAAAGAATGTGAGCCCCTATTCTCATGATATTATCTAAACTCTTATTTTTCTTCCTCCTCTTCTAGCATCTTTCTAAAAATAATATTCTCCACTACCAACTTTGGCCCTCTACCTACTACACTCTCAAATTATTAGGCCTATTATTGCTAATTCTCTTCCTTCACTTGCGTTCTTTCCTCTTTTCTTACATATTCTCATCATTTTCCCCATTCCTAGAGGAGATATTCATTGCTTGCTACTCTCGTGGTGTCTCACATACAACATCATGATAATTATTCTTGGCTACATCCACCTACAACACCTTTATTGTCTGTCCATACAAAATCTCTTGCATATCTCCTTACATATTTCATTAAATCCATTGGTAGCATATATTTTTAATCTCCTACTAACCCAATTGTGGCATATTTTGAATTGATCTAGCTCCACATGTAGTTTCACACCTACATCCCTTATTTATTACACAAAATTGTAACTATCTTTTGAATAACATCCTACCTACACTCTTTTTCTACACTTATTTGTAGCACAATTTGAGGAATAAGTTCTTATGCCCTTATCTAACCTCTTGTTTGAATTATTATTTCATGCTTTTCTCATGACTCCCTTTCTTTTAATCCTCCTGAAGTGGCAACCTCACTTGGATTTTATTGGTTATTTGTAACATAGCCTTTAATAGTGACTCTTATCCATACTCCTTCATGGTTATACTACCCTACTCTTCTTTTCCTAATGCCTCTCAAACGTTGATAATCCACACTAGCACATCCATGCCCTATCTTAGAATTCCTCTCATGGAACTTCATCCTCTATGATGAAGATCTATCCTTCTCTCTTGTATTGTTTCTATATAATATACCTACAAATGAAAATTATTATCATTTTATTGCCAACACATGCCAAAGGGTGCACTTGTCAAAGGGGTTAGGCCTAGGAATCAATATTTTTCTAGATTATTTGTTACTTGGTACATATGTTGGAATTAAAAAATTTGAATGTATAAAATTGAGGGTTCATGGAATGGGATGCATGGATGCCACGATGTAAAGGGATAAAAATAACCATTAGCTAAGGAAGATATATCAATGAAATAGTAGGGAATATGATTTTAGGTTACTCATTAGTAGGTTTTACAAGAGGGATGAAGGTAGTGAGAACCCAAAATGTATAAGAAAGGGTAGTATGCTAGGTAGTGGAGATTTGGTTTTAGATATCTACCAAATATGGTAGGGTGGGGGATTTAGCTCCAAGGATACCAAATTCTAGATGTAATATGGATCAAAATTTAGAGATACCCGAAATAGAGAGTAGTAATTAGGATTTAGAAATACCTAATTTAGGAATGAGTTGGGATTAAGGTTATTAGGATACTAATACTAGTGGGGATTAGAGGTTGGGTATATAATATACTTGATACTAGTGTAGTGAGGGAAATGAAAATATCCAAAAATATTGCATACATGAGAGTAACAAAGGAGTGATGATTATGATTTAAGGTTGCAACAAACCAAATACCCTTTAGATATTTTAATGGGGTAATATTCAAGAGGCAATGATATAACACAGATCTAAACTTAAGGATATCTAATACCACACAAATCCAAGATCAAAAATATAATTCCTTCAAACTAAGTGTATGGATGGAAATAATAAATCCCACAAGAGAGAAGTGAGCTAGGTTGTAGAGGTATAAGAAATAAAGGCAAGGCATGCTAGTGAGAAAATTTGAAAGGTTTGGAACATAAGGAGTCAAAGAATAAAGGAATTGAGAGAAATGAAGGGAAATAGATGATAGCATGGGAAAAATTTATATTATTGCAAGTAAGACAAAATAAGGGTTTTAGGATTAGAAAACCAAGGGAAAGGATATGAAGGTAAGAAAGTTCCTACAAACTTGCAATATACAAAGGATTAGGAATGAGAGAAAGACAGAGTGAATAAAAGGTATGATAGCATACAAAACCCTAAAATATCACCTAAGGTAGGAAAGTGATCCAAACACCCTCCAAATTAAGTAAATTGAAAAGGGTAAATTAAAACTATACCCTTAGAAATTTTTCTTGTCCTTAAGTAATTATAAATTTGTATGCTCCAATAATTCTAATTCTTCCCAAATAATGTTCTTTGTGGTAGGTTATTTCAATGAACTAGTTTTTTATGATGGCTCTATTTCCTAAATTATTTACCTTTGTGAAAATTATGGTATCTATAACTAATATGAATGGAACTAAACTATATATGAACTCTAAATAATGAAATTTAGTGCAATATAAAAATTTAATACCATAAATATAGATGTACCAATGAGCATATGGTGGGTGACATTATAGAAGTAATCTCTCAGGTGCAACCATTTGATACATGTTTCCTATTAACATGTGGCATAGTCTCTATAGTCTAAGATTCATCCACATATTCACTAACCCTTCATATCTATCTATTTGGGTGTGTTAACTAGTAGTAGAAGTGGGTTTTGTAATAGTCAAATCAAACAACACTTAACAAAAATAACTAAGAGATCTACTATCCTTGTAACTAATAATTATCTTAGGAAAAACATGTAGCCTAAGATCTTCTCTAAAGAGGACTTCATGTGAGTCCATGAATAAAATTTCCCCTTCTTGATCAAGGATAGGAAAATATTGGAGTGAATCTATAGGAGATGAATGCTCTACTTTAATATTATGGCAAGTGGTGCATTCATTCTTGTGTTTGAGATCATTGTCCTTAAAACTGTTCAATGAGAATCTCTCATTTTCTTGTAAGTATTGAAGGATATAAGGTATTCCACCATAGTACTCCATGTTAGGATTTTAAAAAATATATATTTCATTGTATGCTCAACCACAAAAAGGATTTTATCCTTAATCAAAATAAGAGCATTTCTTATCACATAATCATCATCCTTCATAGTTTCATATAAGATCCTAGCAAAAAATGTATACTTGGAATATTCTACCATTATACAAGCCCTCCAATAATTAAAAATGATAGAAATAAAACCAAGAGTTGAAATTATAAAAGGAACAATAATAACTACATTATTTTCTTCCTTTGACTAGATACTATTGATCAAAATCCTAAGATTAGAATTGCCTTAACAATTTTTTGTTCTTGATCATTCATGTCAAGTTGGCCAAGGGAGAGCTTAAAACCATATGATGTGTTTCCACCACCAATCTTCCACAAAGTAAGCACTTACTAAGCTTATCAAAAGATTATAATGTTGAATCTATCAATGAAAAATATCCTTTCTCCATCATGTTGGTTGAGTTTGTTGTTAGCTAAGAAAATTTCTCATTAGACCTCCTACAATAGATGCATAGACTAAAGAGTCCCCTCAACTTTGTTGGTGTGGAAGGGGTGGATAATTTAGAGATGAATGGACATTATAGATTTGGAAATGGTCAATGCATTCATCAAACAAAATGGTATGATCAAGAATTTGAAGTTCCCCAAGTGACATTTGACTACTAACTTGTGCACATCCTCATCCTCCATATAGAAGTGAATTGATCTCAAATAAATCTTTGAGCATTAAATTACCCCATGCAACTTAGTAATGGAATCACCAATCCTAGAAATGGGGTATATGTTTATATTTTTGTGCAATTATTTGTAGTTGATGTACATCTCAATGATGCCATCTTCATCCTTTTGAAGGACTGAAGAAATGAATGAGATAAAGATTATGTGGCATATTTTTCTTCTTTAATTTCTCTTTATACATCCTTAAGTGGTGGTAAGGAATGATTAGATTATAGCCTAGTTTCAAATTTATGATATGTTAGAATCCTCTAATATTTGCAAATCTTGGAGATATATTATTGAACACCATACTATAGAAACTTGGAAGAGTTTGGATATCAAAATGAAGGCTTTGATATTTACCAAAAAATGTAATATTTTGCATACCCTTTATTGCCAATTAACTTTCTTCCCAAGCATCCTATCCCTTTCAAGAACTCCTCTTAGCTATGAATACCTTTGCGATTCCTCAGTGATAACACTAAGAACCACATATTTTTCCTTAGATCTACATTTTATCCCCATGGACTTATGGTTCTATTAAAACTCACTAAGAGAATGTAGTGTTTTTACACCCATAACTATGCTAGCTTTTACACCATAAGGTTCATCACATATCTCATGCTCACCATGTTTGTATTGAGCTATTTTCTTATATAAATGCATGGAATAAGAGATGTATCAACAATAATGATTTTGAGACCATTAAAATTTTCAACATTTAGATATCCCTAAATATCTCTCTTAGATTTCTTTGGTCATAGTACACAAATCCTATGCATGATCTTACATGACTAATTTGGAAAAAGATCCTTTATACTAGATTTTATGCAAAATTTGTACCCTTACTTTTTTATTCCTATAAAAATTCTTTTGGGAATGACAAGAGCTAGGTATTATAATATGGTATGGGACTCGTGTAATAACACTTTGCTATTGCTATCCTCCTTATTTATAGAATTGTAAACAAAAAGGAAATCAAGGTTACCTTTTATTTATGATTTATAAATCCTTGAGAGATGTGAGAAAATGGTTTGTAGTGAGAGATGTGCATCAATATTTATGAACTGTTTTTTTTGATGAATAGGCAGCTACCTATATTACTAATAAAGATCGAGTTACATATTCACAAAAAAAGGGTGGGTGGTAACAAGGCACACCTCGAGAGCCACATGGGCAGAGTCTAGAAAACCAAAAACTAGAGTCACTTGGGCCTAACCCAAAAATCCATAAACATTACAAACATATAAAATAAAAAGGCCATCAAGCGGCCAGAGTAGTGTCTCTGTCATCCATGTGTTTCCCCCATACATTAGCGGGGTCTGGAGTGACGTTAGGAGGAGGATGCCATCCATCATCAGTAGGGTTTCGAGTGATGTCAGGAGAAGAACTGTTTTTTTATTATCAATTTAAAATAGGATCTCTGGATTTTATCCCACAAACTTTTAGGTGATGGAAAGTAGGATTGAAAGTTCCTCGCTTAAAGATTTTTATGTCCAAATCAAATTCTATTATTTTCAACAGAAAAGTAGAAAATCTTTAAAACTAGCAGTCTGGAAAAGACACCAGGACCATGAATTTCTGGGCACTACAGAATTTAGAAAAGCAATAAACTTGCTTGCCTAGAAAATACTCCTAAATTTGATTTACATCAAGCTAAAGAAAACTTTTTTAGGAGCCACATACATTGGACAATAGATTAACAATATGGTAACATAGTGCAGAAAGACTATTAAATTAGCTGTTATGCCAGATATTTAAACCACCACCAGATCAATCTTCGAAAAGTTTGTGATGCAGTGAGAAAATCGTCTGAACTGCAGCCAAGAGCAAAAGCATACATGCTCCGATAAGAGAAACAGTCCTCCATGGACTTGAACAGTGATCGTTAGCGAATTCAGCAACTATGACCTTAATTTTGCTGTGGTAATGTTTATGAGCATCTTCTCTTACTTTAGCAAATGGATCTCCGTAGCTCCTTGTAATGCCTTTGCTGAGTCCATTGAATAGCTCCGCCACTTCTCTGTCGCTTCCCATGTAGCTCTTTATAATTCCTGCCTTTTTTAGCACAACAACATCTCTTTCACTGTCAATCAACTCACACATGAGAAGAACATACCTTGATATCACACATGTATCTTCTGCCTCGCATATTTCTAAGGCCATCAGATTTCGCAAGACAGTTTCAATGCTACCGGAAATTCTGATTCTGGGTAGGTGAAATACGTTCTTTTTAATTCCAATTTCTTCAAACTTTCCCTCCACCTTTCTGAATTTGATCCCAGCGTGCCTTAATTCTGAAGCAGAGGGGATTATATACTCTTGCTTGTGAGGAGACATGCTACAGTTGAATTTCCAGATGGTTTTTCTATCCGGAAAGGATGAATATATGACTAACATGCGGAACAAATCCAGAAGATGTTTAACCTTCTGTCCACGGGGAATTCCCTGTTGTAGCCAAGAAGCCGTGGCGTTAAATGGGTAGAACAACCTTGTTATTCGCGCACCATCTAACAAAACGCAGAGCTCTAGGCATGCGCTTTCTTCATCTGTTTGAAGCTCCAATTCCAGTATCTTGAGCAGCACGAAGAAGGGAATTTGATTCTCCAGCATCAAAATGTCACTTATTATAGGATATGCAGTATATTCAATGATATTTCTATGAAAAAAACTCTGGTTAGAATTTGTACTACCATTCAAGGCCCTAAGAATTTCAAGAATAAAACAAGCATCTAAAGTGAGCATCCACGCAAGAGAAATATCGTCGAAATTGATTTGCTGTTGATAGCATTTTCTTACACTGGGAAGGAGAGCAAGAACAGGTCCTATTACATCCTCTTCAAATTCGACTTTAGTTGCAGATAGAGCCTGCAGCCTTTGGAACATTTTATGCGTAGCATGCACTTTCTGAGAAAGCATAGATGGCATTTCAGCAAGTGCAGCGTTGGTGTGATGAAGCGGGCCAAGTGACACCATTTGTGGAACATACGCGCTCTGCTTCAAATGGACGAGGAAATTGGGGACTTTATAAATGGAAACAGTCTGAGATGTTCGGTCATCAACCAGATAATGGTTGTCAAAGCAAGCTTTAACATCGATAAGCCACTCTTTCGCCATGGGAGTTTTTGCCTGGTCGATTGTAAAGAAATTCTCTTACCCGAACAAACTGTAAAAGCTCCAGAGTTTCTGATAACATGCAGATGACCCAAATGAGCATGTAAGACAGAGAAAACGATCCCCAAAAAACTGTAGCAGTTGAAATGTCCGGGAAAAATCATAGAAATGACAAAATCATGGAAATTGAACGGCACTCGCGGAGGAAACTTCAGTGCACAATGAAGCGTAGAAAGTACGAACATTTCTCAAAGACTCCAATCACTGGATGGTGCAGATGACTTTTGTGGAAATTATTGTAGAATTGAAGTTCATCATCTCTCGCCAAGAATTGAAGTTCCTATTCGTAGAAACTGCGTCTTCTCTACGATAGAAAAGTGTTAAACCTCTCCCTTCGTTCACGGCAAGTCGTATCCTTGTCGACTGACTTAGTCAGCGAATTTTGGTCGCTCATATACAAAATGTCCATTCTACAAATATAGTGAAAATTGGATGACCTTTTTAGGTTTTTATTTGGAGCTATTAATCACAAATGAGAGATCTCATTTCTAATATAAATGTTCAACAATAATAGTCTTGTGAGGTTTGAACCGTGAAGGTAAACACCACAATTTAACTATCATACTATGTCACTATGTCACTATTGAGAAATTGCATGACCATTTTCCTCTCCATTTTAAATCCATTTCGATAGAGTTCAAATGTGTAAATTGATATATTTGTGTTTAGAAATTCATAAATAATTTAATTATATTTTATTTTACATTTATAATATTTTTAAGAGATTGTTTTTTATGTGTATTATATTTATTATTTATTTTAAGATATTTTTATTATTTACAAGATTGATCAAAGTCAAATCTATAATATAAAGGTGTATCATTACATTTTTATAATTAGATTTATTTTCTTTTTTTCAACTAACCAATATGAATTGTTAAAAGTATAAAATATTTTTGATTATATATTAGGGCGTTGTACAAAAGGACATTCTAATTCATTATTACCCATCCAAAATCTCATTCAAGATCTGCATTATCATTTGAGGAGTGTCATAAGGCATCAATATTGTATCAATAAATTACATCAACATGACTTGGCATATTGCATAATTGTTTATCAATTTTAGTTTTAGTTTTTTAATGTTGACTCAATAACAATGATTTGACCAAAAATAAACTCTCATAGCAAGCTCTTGTGTGATGCCTTTCAACACTAACTCTTCTTAGACCTAAGTTTTACACATTGGGGAAAACATGATAGAGACATCCAAATCAATAGAGATTATATTTATCAACTAAGTTTAAATCCATGTGGATGATTCATTTTTGCATTTACAAAGTGAACCAAAATATGCAACAATAATATTTTCAATCTCAGGGTGTTCAGTTGACAAGTCCAAATTTTCTAGCATATTACTGAATCAATTGAAAAATTTTAACACATCAAGGTCTTCATAAAAAATGAAATTAAACTATTTTTTTTTTTTTTTCAAAATATTTATTTAGAAGTATAATCAATTCTAGCTATGTATCTTATGTAAACTATTTTTTTCTTGTTGTTTAATTAATTTAATTTATGGAATTTTTGTGAGTACTATTTTCCCTTTATATAAATTGGTGTATAGGTGACATTGAGACACATTCAAAAAAATTCTAAGATTTTGAAAGTCTTTGTATTTCTATTTTTTTAATTTAATATTTGCATAATCAATTCTAGTTATATATCTTATGTAAATTAGTCATTTATTTTTTTCTAATTAATTTATCTTATGACATTTGTGTGAAAAGTACTATTTTCCATTACATAAATTGGTGCATAGATAACATTGAGACACCTTCAATTTTTATATAGATTTTTGAAACACTTTATATTTCTAATTTTGTAATCTAATATTTTTTTATTGCTATACATTATATTTCAGATTTGACTAGGGGTTGGAGCCACCCTTATTTATATGATATTTCTTTATGTATATTAAGATCTATACTTTTCTTATATGTAGCTTTAATTTCATCTCTACCCTACCTTTGTTTGGTCCTTAGGGTATGCTTATTTTATATTTAATCTATTTAATTTTATTTTTGAGTTTTATTAACCCTATATCACTTTCATGAATATTATTTTTTCCTTTAGAATTTGTATTTTCATTGTTGATATCTATTTGATCCTTATCCAACTACCACATATAGTATTTTAATTACTAGATTGGTTATCATCAATTCTCATAAACAATTACTTTTAACCTCTATTTAAACATGCCTTACTATTATTTTAGCAAATTGATCTATGATTTCATTTATCATTGATTCTCATAGACCATTACCTTTAGCCTCTATTGATATAGGTACATTTACTTCAACCTAAGACTTTTACATTCAAATTTTATGTTTTTAATTACTTCCTTCCTTTTCAACAAACCATTATAAGCTAATGAAAATATGAAATATTTTTTAATTTCAAAATTTTAAATTGAAAATAAAAATAACAATCATCATAAAAAATATTGGTTTACAAGAGCCTCCAAAAATGAACACATGAATTTAAACAAATGTGGGAACATGAATAAACTTGATGAAATAAAGTTCCTAAGTCCACATAGGTTGTGAAATCCTTTGGACTTAGAAATTTTAACTTTAGACCCGAGATCTCCCACTAAATTCCAATGCAATAAACTTGGATTTTGAAGTCTTCTGGGTAGAAATTATTGATGAGAGTTAGACTAGTAAAATATCTTAAATTGGCTAATGAAATATTTTGGGTTCACTAATCTTGTTCTACTAAAGATTTTGAATTTCATTTTTTTCTTTAAAATAGTTGAATAATAATTGATAAAGTAAGGTAAAAAACTCACAACATATATTAACTAGTGTGTAAAGGAGGGGATTCAGTACTCCCAAGTCCCAAGACAAATAGGTTCTAAAGGGATAAAATTTCCCTTAGTCACCTCAATGTCGGAGCTCAAAAGACAAGGTGGCAAATGAAAAAAATATAGGCTATATTTTTGGGTTTTTGGATGGAGGACTTCAGAAACCGGGTGAAAAAACTAAAGAGGTATCAAGAAACAAACTGAAAAACCCTTGGCCAGAGGATGTTAGTGTAGGAGATAGACAATAGCATGATTTACTATCATCTCAGTGGTCCATGCTGGCATCTTGTATGGACAAAGGGTAGAATCTGTAACCAAAAACACTCGAGACCTACTAGCAACTCGAATGCTAAAATTCAATAATTTTAACATAAAATAATAGTGATGAGTAGAAGGAAAAGATATCCAACTCATGGTATGTCTAGCCTCTTAGAAGCTCTTCCCAAACGAAAACCTACACACACAAAAATGAGAAAATGTTGGGGCTACTTTTCGGGGCTTACCTTAGTCAAACCCCTACTTTGGTGTTTCCACCTCCATGGAAAACCAAATAGACCACAATATAGAAATAATGATAAAGAAAGTAATAGACAAGACATATAAAAATGCAAAGACAATCTATATGCTAACTATAAAGATGATAATGCTGTGAAATAACAAAGAGTTACCCTCCCTAATACAAGCTTGTAGAAGTCAAGAGGAAGGATGAGAGCTTTGAGAATGCAAGACAATTGTGCAAGAATGATGTAGAACTTGAAACCTACAAGAAAAATGGTGTAGAGAGAATGGAATTACTAAGGAGAGAAGAGTGAGCAAGAATGAAATGGAAGAATGAGAGTGAAGTGAGTAGAATGTGATTCTAGTTGAATGGAATGAGAATGTAGGTTCAAAATGGATGTTTGAAGGCAAAAGAGCCATTTTCGAGTGGGTTTATAGTCGTAGGTGGCATTACACTCCGTAGGTGATAGGAAGTGTAATGTCCCAATGTCCATTGACCTGAGAATCTATTAGGGACATTTATGAGGCATGCAGACAACTACATGGCGTGGAAGCATCCTAGTCAAAATTCCTACACTGATAGAAAATGACTAGGTATAGATGAGAATGGAGTCTTAGGATGGTAGGATTTTGCATTATCAATTTATAAGGCTGAAGTAAGGGTGGTGTTCTAAGAAATTACACTAGGGTACAATTTTATACCATAACATAATTTTGGACCTACTTTAGCGAGCATGTGTCAAAGCATGTGGGAGCTATTTAAGTAGAAAGATATTGAAGAAAATATATCAAAATGGAGAGGAAGCAGTCCTTCAATCTAGTATACCTGACATGGGAGGAGCTTCACCAGAATGTGAAGAGGACACAGGTCTTCGATCCTGCAAAGCTAGATGCAACCTCACCATAAACATGTTAGCTGTAGACAAACATGTTAGGTGAAAAGGTGGAAAATAATAGACATGATACAAATTTTCCATAGACACAAGACAAGACAATCTGACCAAATAAAGATGACGTTGATAGGTATCACTAACATGGATAGAGACCATGTGACAAGCATATAGGCCTGTGGCTATTGCAAATTGCATTATAGGACAGTTATAGAAAAGACAAGATTGGTCTAGTCTGGTTTCCCCCAAGCTAGACACCAAGATTTAAGACATCAAGACATAAGACATCAAGGAATCCTTTTGAAAGAGATTTTGAAACATATTTTCATCAAGGGATTCTTTCATCAAGAAATCCTTTTGAAAGAATACACCTTTTTGAAAATTAAGTAGATATGAGAGCCCCCCTTTAGAATGATGTGTGCTACGCAAAGGAGTACATGTCATTCTAAGGAGAGAAGAGAAAGATAAGAAATGTCATGGCATGAGATACATGGAGAGATGTATTCATGGAATTTTTCGTACACGTGAGGGACAACACATGGAAACCACAACATCACGAAGTAGAAAAGCAGAGACAAAGAAATCAAGAGCATAGGGGGGTCTGATTATTTGGGTCAGAAGTGCTCATAGATATAGATAGATAGATATAATATAATATATTTATGAACTATCATCACCCCCAAATGTATCAAAATGTGAAGAAGAGCACATGAAAAAAAAACAAAAATAAAAATCAGGTCAACATGGAAGAGGCCTAAATGCCCTGACACTTTGTAGATCTACTCTCACCCTCACTAGTTTAGTGATAGCTCCATGAGATTCTCAAAATTCTCTTGCATTGTCTCTATTTTTCTCTCTTTTCAAATTCTATCTCCATTATATGATCATTTGTTGACTAGAGTGCATGTGATCTACGATCGACATCAGATCTTGGCTTGATTCTCACTTGTCAAGGAATCTAACATGATCAAGAACTTGAAGTTCCCCAAGTGACATTTGATTGCTAACTTGTTCACATCCTCATCCTCCATATTAACTTATGGTGAATTGATCTCGAAATAGATCTAAATGAGTAGTAAATTACCCCATGCAACTTAGTAATGGACTCATCAATCCTAGGGATGGGTTATATGTTTATATTTTGTTGTAATTCTTTATAGTTGATGCACACCTTGATGGTTCCATCTTCATCCTTTTGAAGGACGACTAAAGAAGTAAATGGGATAGAGATTATGTGGCCTATTTTCCTTCTTAATTTATCTTTATACATCCTTAGGCGGTGTTAAGGAATGATTAGATTAGAGCCTAGTTCCAAATCTATCATATGTTGGAATCCTTTACTAGTTTCCAATCTTTGAGATATATTATTGAACACCATACTATGATAACTTGAAAGAGTTTGGATATCAAAATGACTTTACTATGATATTTACCAGAAAATGTAATATTTTTCATACCCTTTCTCACCAATTAGCTTGCTTCCCAAGCATCCTATCCCTTGCAATAACATATCTTAGCTATGACTACCTTTGGTTATTCCTTAGTGATAACAATAGGAACCACATCTTTTTCTTGAGATCTACATTTTATCTCCATGGACGTATGGTTCTATTAAAACTTACTAAGAGAATGTAGTGCTTACAGACCCATAATAATGCTATCTTTGAAAGCATAAGGTTCATCACATGTCTCATGCCAACCCATGTTTGTATCAAGCTATCTTCTTATATAGGGGCATGGAATAAAAATCTATCAACAATAATGATTTTGAGACCATTAGAATTTTCAACATTCAGGTATCTCTAAATATCTCTCTTAGATTTCTTTGGTTCTAGTATACAAATCCTATGCATAATCTTACATGACTAATTTGGAGAAAGATCTTTTATATTATTTTCTGCAAATTGTCAATGTTCCATGGGGATGCATCCCCCCCAAAAAACCTCACATTTCCTAGACATCCTCATCTCAGAGACTTGGGGACTTGGGGGGGACATCCCTCCACTAGCCCACCACTAGCACCACCATCCCACCACCAGTGTCATCGTCTCCAAGACACCGCTAGGACTTCGAAGACGTTGAGGTGTCCTCAAAACGTGTAGGGGACTCCTAGTTGTCTCCAAGATGTATAATTCTTATACTTATACATCTTTTTGTAGCTATTTTTTCAAGTACTAAATGTATTTCAGTCTCTTGCCACCACCCCACAACCATCCCCGCCGTCCCCCCACCATCCCCAACTTAGGCCCTTGGTCCCCCATCCCCAAAATTCGTCCCTTGTTAGAAAACTCCATGGAACTATGAAATTGTAGCCTTCACTTTTTTATTCCTATAAAAATTCTTCCTAGAATGACAAGACCTAGGTAGTAATATGGGATGGGACTGGTACAATAACTCTTTGCTATTGTTATATTCCTCATTTCTAGAATTGTAAACAAAAGGGAGATCAAGGTTACCTTTTATTTATGATTTGGAAATCCTTGAGAGATGTGCATCAATAATACTAGGTAAATGGTGAGAAAATGGTTTACAGCGAGAGATGCGCATCAATATTTATGAACCGTTTTTTCATTTTCAATTTAAAATAGGATCTCTGGATTTTAGCCCACAAACTTTTAGTCGATGGCAAGTAGGGTTGAAAGTTCCTCGCATAAGGATTTTTATGTCCAAATCAAATTCTATTATTTTCAATAGAAAAGAAGTAGAAAATCTTTAAAACTAATTGTCTGCAAAAGGCTCTAGGACCATGATTTTCTGGGCAAGTTAAAGAATTTAGAAAAGCAATAAATCTGCTTTCCTGGAAAACGCTCCTAAATTTGATTAACATCAAGGTAAAGAAAACTTTTTTAGGAGCCACATACATTGGACAATATAGTAACAATATGGTAACTTTGTGAACAAAGATTGTTAAATTAGATGCTATGCCAGATATTTAGAAAACCACCATATCAATTTGCCAAAAGTTTGCGATGCAGTGAGAAAATGGTCTGAATTGCAGCCAAGAGCAAAAGAAAACATGCTCCGATAAGAGAAAATGTCCTCCATGGACTTGAACAGTGGTCGTTTGCGAAGTCAGCGACTATGACCTTAATTTTGCTGTGATAATGTTTATGAGCATCTTCTCTCACTTTGGCAAATGGATCTCCGTAGCTCCTTGTAATGCCTTTGCTGAGTTCGTTGAATAGCTCTGCCACTTCTCTGTCGCTTCCCATGTAGCTCTTTATAATTCCTGCCTTCTTTAGCACACCAACATCTCTTTCACTGTCAATCAACTCACACATGAGAAGAACGTACCTTGATATCACACACGTGTCTTCTGCCTCACATATTTCTAAAGCCATCAGATTTCGCAAGACAGTCTCAATACTACCGGAGATTCTGATTCTGGGCAGGTGAAATACGTTCTTCTTAATTCCAATCTCTTCAAACTTTCCCTCCACCATTCTGAATTTGATCCCAGCGCGCCTTAGTTCAGAAGCAGAGGGGATTATAAACTCTTGCTTGTGAGGAGACATGCTACAGTTGAATTTCCATATGGTTTTTCTGTCCGGAAAGGATGAATATATGACTAACATGCGGAACAAATCCAAAAGATGTTTAACCTTCTGTCCACGAGGAATTCCCTGTTGTAGCCAAGAAGCCGTGGCGTTAAATGGGTAGAACAACCTTGTTATTCGCGCACCATCTAACAAAACGCAGAGCTCACGACATGCGCTTTCTTCATCTGTTTGAAGCTCCAATTCCAGTATCTTGAGCAGCACGAAAAAGGGAATTTGATTCTCCAGCATCAACATGTCACTTATTATAGGATATGCAGTATATTCAATGATATTTCTATGAAAAAGACTCTGGTAAGAATTTGTACTACCATTCAAGGCCCTAAGAATTTCAAGAATAAAACAAGCATCCAAAGTAAGCATCCACGCAAGAGAAAGATCGTCGAAATGGATTTGCTGTTGATAGCATTTTCTTACAGTGGGAAGGAGAGTTTCTTACAGTGGGAAGGAGAGCAAGAACAGGTCCTATTACATCCTCTTCAAATTCGACTTTAGTTGCAGATACAGCCTGCAGCCTTTGAAACATTTTATGCGTGGCATGCACTTTCTGAGAAAGCATAGATGGCATTTCAGCAAGTGCAGCGTTGGTGTGATGAAGCGGGCCAAGTGACACCATTTGTGGAACATACGCGCTCTGCTTCAAGTGGACGAGGAAATTGGGGACTTTATAAATGGAAACAGTCTGAGATGTTCGGTAATCAACCAGATAATGGTTGTCAAAGCAAGCTTTAACATCGATAAGCCACTCTTTCGCCATGGGAGTTTTCGCCTAGTTCGACTGTAAAGAAATTCTCTTACCCAGACAAACTGTAAAAGCTCCAGAGTTTCTGATAACGTGCAGATGACCCAAATGAGTATATAAGACAGAAAACGATCCCGAGAAAACCGTAGCAGTTGAAATATCCGCGAAAAATCGTGGGAATTGAATGGCACTCGCGGAGGAAACTACAGCGCGACAATGTAGCGTTCAAAGTATGAACATTTCTCAAGAATGTCCGGGAAAGATGAGTTTTGTGGAAAATATTGTAGAATTGAAGTTCATCGTCTCTCTCCAAGAATAATTGAAACTTTGGTCAAGTAGATTCGTAGAAATTGCAGAGCGGCTTTTTAAGCGTCTTCTCTACGATGCCTCTCCCTCCGTTCACGGCATGTCGTATTCTTGTCGACTGACTTAGTGAGCGACCTGCTAAATTTTGATTTTGATATATATTTTAGTTATTTTTTATTTAAGATATTTTTGTATTTTATAATATTGATCAAGATTAAATTTACAATATAAAAATGTATCTTTAAAATTTAATAATTATATTTATTTTCTTTTTTCAACTAATCATTATAATTGTTAAAAGTACAAAATAATTTTAATTATATAGTGGAGAGGGAACACAAGTTGGGCAAGGTTCAATTATTGATATAGTACTTTGTGATCATAAGACTTAGTTTTGCAATAAGTTTATACCATATATTGTCAATAGTTAAGACACATGTAAATCAAAAAATAACCAAATGTTGATTAAGATGAACCTATACTTAACACATGAGAATCTATGAATATTATATAAAAAACATAAATACATTCATTAGGAAGTGAAATAAATACTCTTTTTGTTTCATATAGAATATCATAAGTATCCACTATAAATGTGTGATTTATAAAATAGAGTGTTCACTTAAATAAGTATTGTTGTCATAGTGAACAAATACTATTATGTGTACAACTATTAGGGTGACAATGTACATATAATGGAGTACTTTATGTTAATAGTTTGATCACAAAAAAAAAAATGAGCACAATAGATACCTTGTATTTTTCCATGAAATGTGAAGGATTGTGAAATAGTTTTATGATCATTTAAAGTTGAATGTAAGTTGTATTTTAAATTTAATAATGTGTTTTGATTAATGGGTAAAAATAAGTTTTCAAGGGACTCAAAAGTCTTTTTAAGCAAGTTTTGAAGGGACCTGAAACACTATCAAAAGAACGCTATAAATAGATAAAACTCAAACAATTAATAGGCTAACAACCACCACCAAAAGATATACTAGACTACTCATGTTGTAAAGAACATGTTTTGAAGGGAACCTTAAACCCTCTACAACCAAGTTTTTATAGGGACTTTGAACCCTAACTACTAATAGAAACCACCTGAGTTAGCTAGGAAACAACATAACTTGAAATAGTCAAGCCGCAACAAACCACCTGCTCAAAATAGTCAACACTGAGCTAAGACAAATCCATATCACCCAAACTGGATCTCCATAAAAAATCACATGATTCAGGGTAGCAAGAACCCCCTTGAAACACCATCCAACTTGACAGACCAACTCCAACTCCACCTCTAAAGAAGAGAGCTCCCCTCTATTGAAGAGGATGAAATGAACACCCTTTGAACCACCAGAGCCAAAAATCTCCAACAACCTTGAACTCTGCCTTTAAAGGAGTGACTTCTACCTCAATAGAAACAACAAAAGAGGATACCAAAAATAGAGCTTTTCGCCATGTCCACAACACCAAGATCTATCTCCACCTTAATAGGAGATGAATTTAGCTCAATAGGAGCAATTTTTAGCTCAATAGAAGACATCGATTGTAGAACCCAAAAGAAAACCAACACTCCAGCAAAAAGGGAAAACAAATCATACTTTGGCAACCTGGGCATCAGTAACTTCAAGAGGAACACATAGTACATCCCATTCAACAACAAAAGGAAAGGCATAACTCCCTTTATAATCATAAACTTTTGAGCATTCAAAATAAGTATAAAATACATCCTAGTTAACAACCAACTAACAATGATAGTGGCAACCACTGCTCCCATATATCAAGTGAGGAAACTAAAAAATATTCCAAGAAGAACCAAAAAATCTTCCATGAAGCACCGCTAAAAGCAAGAAAAAATCAAGAAAAAACATCTTTGTAGAAGAAAAGTTACAAAAAACCTCAACATCATGAAGTACTTTACAAACCAAAAGGGGTTTTGAAAGACAACTAGAAACCTCCTCTTGGAGGAAGAAAAATATCCCATCCTATAAAGATAGGACACCATAGTGCTAAAAATAGACCAAAAACTCCACTGAGCACCAATGGGTAAGTCAAGAGAAACTAAGAAAATATCTTCCAATATGAAGATCAACCATAGAGAAACAACCACCGAGCACCAAGAGCAAAAGAATCTAGAAGGATTCTCTAGAAATATTCAAACACTAGGGCCTAGGGCACCACACAAGCTAAGACACAAGCCCAAAATGAACACCAATAAAGAGAACCTAGGAAGGCAAGGGGAATCCATTGAGGAAGAAGTCAACGAGCAGGGAAAAACATGAATCACAATAGCTGCCCCAATATGACGGTTAGAGCCAAAGAATGACCACAAAGTCTCTATAGAAAAAACCAATAGGGAACACCACCAAGCACCAACGAGGAAGCCAATAGTCACCAAAAAAAGATCTTCCATTAGGAAGATCAAACATGGTGAAACAACCACCAAAATCCAAGAGAAAAGGCATTTAGAAGGATGCTCCAAAAAAGCTAAACAATAGGGTACAAAGCACAAGACAAGTTGCTCAAAACCCAAGCCCAAAGCAAACAACAATAGAGAGAACCCAAGAAGGAAAGGGGAATCCATGTAGGAAGAAGTCAAGGAGCAGGTTAGAACATGAAGCACAACAACTGCCCCAACATGAAAGTTAAATCCAAAGAATGAAAATAAAGTCTCCATAGAGAAAACCAAGGGGAAACACCACCGAAAACCAATGGGGAAGACAAGAGACACCAAGAGAAGATCTTCCATTAGGAATATCAACCATAGTGCAGTGGCCACAAGATTCCAAGAGAAAAAGCATCCAAAATGATGCTCCAAAATAAACAACAATGGAGAGCCCAGGGAGGCAAGGAGAAACCACACAGGAAGAAGTTAGGGAGTAGGAAAGAATAAGAAACAAAACAACTATCCAACATAGTGGTCAAAGCCAATGAAAGACCACTACACATATAGAAAACCCACAAGGGACCTAAGCCTCACACCAAACGCTAGAGAAAAAACCACAGGAAAAAAATCTTCCACAACTTGAATGCATTACAAGTAGTCAATAGATCAAATAAATATTAGTTTTCAGAGGGAGAGTAATCCTCATGTGAACCAGTAGCCACTCTTTCTCGAGACAATACCTTGTGTGTGCCACATTGGGCTTAAATAATAATATGTTGTTTTTATAACAACAAATAGTTTTTTGTGTGCTCAACTATTGGTCCATTTTTGTTAGATATAAAGGTTAAAAATAATAGTATTTATGGCTACCAAATGGTATTGAGATAATTTAGGTTGCATATAAGTTATATTTTAGATTAAAATATGATATTTTTTCTAACAAAAGAATGATATTTTTTCTTCAACTACTAGGGATACCATGATGAAGTTTTGGTCAAATATTTAAAAGTCAATTTCAAGACACTTCTCACTATGATGAAGTTTTGTGTGCTCGACTATTGGTCCATTTTTGTTAGATATAAAGGTTAAAAATAATAGTATTTATGGCTACCAAATGGTATTGAGATAATTTAGGTTGCATATAAGTTATATTTTAGATTAAAATATGATATTTTTTCTAACAAAAGAATGATATTTTTTCTTCAACTACTAGGGATACCATGATGAAGTTTTGGTCAAATATTTAAAAGTCAATTTCAAGACACTTCTCACTATATGTGTTAATGTAGCAAGTTGTGTGATTAATCACACCTCCAAATCTTAGTTGCATATATATAAGAGGCCAAATCAAATTTCTAAAAAAATGGAGGTCCTATAATATTCTATGTAACCACTACATGCTCACAAAATTAACCCATAAAACTACTGGTCCTTCTCCCCTATTAGGGAATTTTATAAAAGGACATTGTATCATTAACTTACATCAACATGACTAGGAATATTGTGTTATTGCTTGTTGTATTTAGTTTTTATTTTCTATTATTGACTCAATAACAAGGGTTTTACCATAAATAAACACCCTAGCATAACAAGCTCCTAAATGATGTCTATCGCCGCCACCTCTCTTTAGACCTTAGTTTTAAACATTGAGGAAAAAATGTTCAAGACATCTAAATCAATAGATATTATATTTACCAACTATGTTTAAATCATGTACATAATTCATTTTTGTGATTACTAAAGTGAGCCATAATAGGCAATAATAATCTTTCCAATCTCAAAGTGTTCATCTAACAAGTTCAAATTTTCTAACATATTAGTAAATCAATTGAAAATATTTAACACATCAAGATCTTCATCAAATCCAATATTAAGAAGTATTATTTATTTATTTTCAAAATATTTAATGTAATAAATTCTAGATATTTATCTTAAAGGTAAAATTGTTGTTTCTTGTTGTTTATTTAATTTAGCTTAGGAACTCTTTTTGAGGTTTATTATTTTCCTTTTACATAAATTGGTGCATAGGTGACATTGAAGCCCCTTCAAGATTTTTCCAAGATTTTGAAAGTTATATTTGTAATTTTTTAATATGGTCTTTTTTATTGTCACACATTTTACTTCAAATTTGACTATGGTTTGGACCTACCATTGTTTATATGTTATTGCTTTATGTATATTAAGATATAGACTTTTCTTATATATAGCTTTTATTTTATCTCAACTCTATCTTTGTTTGGTCTTTAAGATTTCCATATTTTATTTTTTAATTTATGTTAATTCTATCTCTTTCATGATTATTATTTTCTCCTTTAAAATCTATGCCCTCATCATTGATATTTATTTGATCCTTATCCAACTACCATGGATTATGCTTTAATTATTAAACTATTTATCATGGATTCTTATAAACATTATCTTTAACATCTATCCATACATGCCTTACTACTTTTATTTTAACAAATTAATCTATGATATCATTTATCATGGATTCTAATAAACCATTACCTTTAGCATCTATCAATGTAAGTAAATTTTACTCCAGTCTAAGATTTTATTTTCAAAATTTATATTTAAACTTACTTCCCTCCTTTCCAACAAACCATTATAAATAATAATATGAAATATTTTTAATTATACAATTTGAAACCCAAAATCAAAATAGGAACCATCATAAAAATATATAGGTTCACAAGAGACTCCAAAAATAAACAATCAATTTAGACAAAGGAAAGAACATGAAAAAACCTAATCAAATAAATTTTCAAAGTCCAAATGAATTCTGAACACCCCCAGACTTATGAAATTTTAATCTCAAACCTAAGATCTCTCACTAAAATAAAATATAGTAAACTTGGGTTTTGAGAATATCTCTTATATGGAAATTACTAAATTCAGAGATAGGAGTCTATTGATGAATTTCGCACAGAAAAATGAAAATAAAATTGCAGAAATTAAAATCAAAATTGAGACAATACGTAAACATGAAGAAGCACAAACTTATAGTGGTTCACCAATTTGGCTACATCCACTTTTAAGCAGGGGAAAACTCTTTATTATCTTAGTTATGTTCATACATCTACAACAATAAATATATGTAATCAACAATGAATAATCAATTACATTATCCACAAAGGATAAGCCTTTGATTAGGAAAGTGAAGAGACACTTCATTTGGAGGGAGAAGACAAAAGTTGATTGTTGGGCTTCAATACCCAAAAATCTCCCACTTGAATTCCAACGTCTGCTAGAAACTCAAAGATATTCGCCCACTCCACTCCTATTATCACATCTTGACAATACTGAGAGAAATCCTATAAAACTTGAACTTCTCCCTTTGTACTACCTTCATCAATGCATCCGTCAGATTCACCTTTGTGCCAATTTTCTCCACTATTAACTTTCCTTCTTCAAGTACATTCTAGATGAAGTGATAACACAACTCAATATGCTTGGTTCGATTATGGAAAGCTAAGTTCCTTGCCAGGTGAATAACACTATTGCTATCACAAAAGAGTGAAAATATTTTGTTTGAAACCCAACTCACCCAAAAATTTCTACAACCAAATCATCTCCTTTTCACCTTTAGTGAGTGCAATATATTCAGCCTCGATAGTGGAGAGCACAACCACTCTTTGCAATTGTGAAACCCAACTAATCGTTGCCCCAACAAATGTGAACACATAACCTATTGTAGACCTTCATTTGTCCAAGTCTCTAGCCATATCAAAGTCAACATAACCTTGCACCTATGCATCTCTACCTCCAAAACATAAGACATAATCTGAAGTGCCTTTTAAATACCTTAATATCCACTTAACTGCTTCCCAATGAGTCTTGCCCAAATTACTCATAAATATGCTCACTACTTCCACTGCATGGGAAATGTCTGGACGAGTATGTTAGAACTGTAAAAATCTGATATTTTCACAGGTTTTCCATTCATATTTTTCCAAATAAGTTCCATCTTGATCACTTTCTGCTCATATTTTTCCATATTTCCCCATTGAATCCATTGAGTCACGCATTTTTTACATCATGGTTTGTATCAGCGTGAGAATACCATTGTCTCCCCGACCAATTGTGCATTTTCCGCTAACATGAGTCTGTGTTGCCTTTCGGCAAGACTCATTTGATGTCACAGCGATCAAAATTTTCTTGCAGGCATCGTTCAGTAGGAGTTCTTCATGGTCTCGACAACCGGCTTGAATGAGGATGCATCAGCAAGAGTTGCGGCATCGGTAAAATGTCCTAGTGAACTCTTTTGGTCTCAGCGATAGGCACAATATGGATTCATTTCAGCCAAACTTGTTGGTATCGACATAATGTTATAATGATCTTGATGTGTCTTACCGACTTGCGCATATGAGGATATATCGGCTGAGCTTGGAGTATTTAGCATTGTGACTTGGCGAGGTCTTCTTGTCTTTCCGAACGATGGTGGAAGGATTGACATATCGGCATAAGTTAGGGTCTTTGGTGGGAAGTCATAGCAACTTCACATTGTCTCACCAATCGATGATAGATGGACTCATCTGGAGGAAATACCATATGTCTTGGCAACCAATATGTTTTGTATGGAATTTTGGTATAACTCGGTAATTTCTATAACCTCTCCCCGAGAGCGATATATCACAACGACATGGGACGGATGGTGTATCGATGAGAAAGCGAATGGGTCACAACGACACATAAAGTAAATAAGGGGCTTTCGGCATAACAATTGAATTCTCTATAGGGTCTCTCCGATGCCATTAGGTTACAGCGATAGTGAATCAAACAGAGGTCCATTTCGGTAAGACATTTTCTTGTGTCTCAATGATTGGAACAAACATAACATATATGCTCTCGGTATGACAAAAGGTTTTCGATATATCTCCACGACTCAGACCGGTCTCGGCGAAATACAAGGACACGGGATGACAATGATCAACGTTATAATTTCCTTCGGCATACTGCTGCATTGTCTTAGCAACTAGTTCACTGATGATTAATAAATTCAAATGCTGTTGGCTGACATGTGAATATTAAATACCGTTGCGGGCTGACATGGATGTGCCCGATTTCTATGGAAACCAACATGATTTGGAAGCAATTTGTTTCCTGATTGCTGGTGTATATATATGCACCTCAATTGTAATTGATTAGGAGGAGATTTTAGAATAGATAGATACAATAGATTAGGAATGGGCATAGTAGAATAAAGTTCTCATTCTGGAGACTATGTTGCATGTTTTCAAATGGCGAACTCAATGAAAATCAGCTGGTGTGGCAGGTTATTTCTGGTGTCAATTGTATGTTGAGTTTATTGAAAAACATTGCTAAGTTGTCTCCAAGTTGATTTTTTCTAGTTGTTTAAATTGAAATAACAAGTTTATTCTTAGTTTGTTAGTGCACATTTGCTGTATCTGTGTGATTAATTGACTAGTTCTCTCAAGCAGAGATTAAATCCTTTTTGTTGATCACAGTAATCAGGGGGAATTCATCTAGATT
>VDFB02358134.1:49486060-49566453 GCA_007258455.2 Sequoia sempervirens
CCTCATAATTTCCCAAGGTTATTTTGAGTTGTTGAACTACCCGTGTACAGGGTATAGTGAAACCATCAACAACTGTGACACTGAAACCCTTAGTTTTCTATCTCCAATCCTCTCTTAGACACATCCCTTAGTAATAAAATTGTGAGTTGCACCACTATCAATGAGAATTGTAGTCCTTTACCTAGAAATAACTCCTCAAACTCTAAAAGGGTGGTATCTAGGTGCTCCAAATAGGGCTGCAATTGTGTCTCCTTTACTAGTTTCCCTCTCATCCTTAGAATTCGCTTCTTCTTTAGTGTCATGAAAATATTCATTATTATTAGTATTTGAATTTGAAACAACTTCAATAAAATGCACTTTCCCTTTTCCCAAACATTTATGCCCTGGAACCCATGGTTCTCTACAAGTAAAGCAAAGTTTCTTCCTTCTAAGTTCAAATTTTGTTACCTCATATGTCTTCTTACTAGTAGTGAATGACACATTCTTTAGTGGAGTTGGAGAAACTTTTTATTGGAAGTGTCCCTTAGATTTCCAAGGAAGTGGTGGTTTGGAATGATGGGATACTACTTTCTTGGGCATAGAGATCTCTAGTTGTAAGCTCCTCCTGATTGCTTCCTGCAAAGATGTGGGTGAGAAAAAAATGACTAAACCCCTGACGGGTTCTTCAGATCCTCAAGGAAGAGGTATATGATCTTCTTTTCAGATATGTCAGGAACCATAACATCTATCTTCTAAATTTTTCCACACACTCTTTAACAAATTGTGTTTGCTTTAAACTAGACAACTCCTTAAAATATTCCTCTTCATCCTTGAGCTCAAATTTATCTATCAATCTCTTACTAAAATCATCAAAAGTATTTACTTGACTATGACCTTGAGTGGTCATACCATGATACCACTAGTCATATGCAACATCTTCAAAATGCAGAGTGGCGAATTGTATGATATCTTGCTCCTTCATGGGATTGAGAGTGAAATAAGTCTACAACTTTTGAAGCCAGGCTCTAGCTAAAATTTTATCCATTCCATCAAAGGTAGGGGGTGAAAGCTTATTGATTTTGCTCATGAGGTATCTTTCACTAGAATTTTCATGTGGTCTATGACGCTTTATAGTCATCATGTTTTGCATCTATGAGACATAGTCATTGAAGGGAACAACATCCGTGAAACATTCATCTTGATTTTCATAGGTCACTCTGATGGAAACTAACTCTCTTGCCCATTCTTCCATAGGATTGGGAGGAGGATTAGGTGTTGTAGGCTCACCTTGAGGTAGGAAAATTGATTTAGTAGTTTTTGAAATACTGTCCTACGATTCTAAAGTGTTTCCTTTTTCCTTTGGTGAAGCCGAAATTTGAAGCCTTTCTACCAACAACCTCATTACCTCCCTTGTCTTAGCAATACTATGTATAGTTAATATTTGACTCCTCTGAAGATCTTGGAAGAAGTTTTTATTCATTTCTTCTTCTTCAGCCATATTACTACTCGTAGGAATTTCAACTACTTTTTTTTGAATGAGGTTTTGGGGTAAGCTCTTTATTCTTTTCCCACTCCAAGCATCTTTTTACCCTATCACTTGGCTACATAAAAAAATTGTTTAAACCCACAGGTTGGCAAGATCTTAGCTTTGATACCATTGTAATGTTCCTTGTTGGAAAAATGTATCATATTTTATGAAACTTAGTAAATTATGAAATCGGGTATGAAATCTTCTTCTCCAATTTATGCAAAATGACTCAACAAAGTGGGAAAATGATATCAGATGATGTATTTCTGGTCTAGAAACGTAAAAATACATCATATAAGTTGTCATAATATGTAAATAATAGTAAACAACAACAACAACAACATAATATTTATGAAAACTCCAAAATTGTATTACTAAAATAACACCAAACCGATGCCAAACATCACACAAACTTCTACAAACTGAGAGAATAAGAGTAGCATTATTACATCAAAATATGCTTTAGTACATGGTATTTTCTTCTTACAAGAAAACCACAAAAAAATGGAAACACATTGACACCACTATATTATAAGCTCCCGCAACAAAGGAAACAAAGCACTAAGCTAAAATCTCTGTAGCACACGATCAGACCTTGAGTGAATCTACACCTAGAGACTATTTGGACCATTGTATTCAAGCCTCAAACTCCTTGCTTTAGTAGCCTTAGAGTTCTTCCTTCTTTGGTTTCCCAACCTTAGAAGAAATATCAAAACCTGTGAAGAGAAAATGCATAGAATGAATGAAAATGCAATAAAACAACTTTGGTGGGAAATTAAAAAGTTATATAAAACATTTATGCGGAAATTGGAAAAGGATATGGAGATCACTCGAGGAAGGAGGTGGTTTGGTGGGCTATGGGCATTGGAGAAGGGGGTACACAAAGTGTGTCCAATTCAAGGTACACAATACACCAAAAAAAATTCTAACTAGGGTTTTTGTGCAAGAAAGCACGATAGTAGTAGGCACATACTTTGATGTGAGTTGGCACATGCTTTGGTGTAGGTAGGTACATGTATTTTTACACAAGTGGTTTAGAATGTGCCTTAGCTAGATAAGGATTAATACCATTGAAATTTTCCTTGGATGAAAGTGACATTTCCAAATGGTCTTATTTAGATAAGTATTAAAAACTATTGATATAAATGATTTTGAATAATTTGATTTGTGAAAGCAAGCTTTTAACACCAATAAGCTACTCTTTATCCATGGGAATCTTGCTTTATTTGATTGTGAAGAAATTATCATCCAAACAAACTATAAGGGATTGAGAGTTTCTACTAATACACATATATCTCAAACTACTTTATATAACTGTTGCAAATTACTCATAAAATTGTAGAAGTGTCAAGGAAAAATAGAAAAAAAATGTGTAACCCAAGGATGAAACCATTGTGCAACAATGAAGGGTAGAAAATAGGAAAATTAATTATATACTGGAAATTTGAGAAGAAACAAAATTAAAAGCAATTTTATCTCTAGATTAAATTGAACCTCAATTAATCTGATTACTTAAATAATGAAAAATATATCTTATATTTCACTATGAAGTGCTCTATTCTAAGTGCATTAGAAAATGTCGCTTGAGGTTGATCCCTTGGATTCTCATGAGTGATAATTGTTTGTTATTATTATTCTATTGCTTAAGATGCTTGTGAGATTCTTTGTAGCATTTTCAATTTTATTGTACTTTATTATTGGACTTCATCAACTCAATAACCTTGTACATGTGTTTTGCATATGACTAAAATCCTTAGAATATTATATCATTATTGATTGCATGTGAGTCTTTGATATTGTGTTGAAATTATTTTTGACTAGGTTAGGTATTATAAACACCATTGTGATAGCAATACATTGATTTACATTTGAATCTTTATTGGTTTTAGACTTGCCCAAAACTTTGTTTTAGGGACATTATAGTCTTTTAAAAGTATTTGTGTACCATTTTCTATTCAATTATAATTGGTATAAAAAAAGAAGATACTTATGTAGTTTGGAATGCATTATTATCATCCTACAATATATTTTGAGCATATAGATTATATGGTACTATTCAATGATGATTGATTGCATAGTATGAAATATGCATGTCATTCACTAGGTAAGTGTTATGTGAACACATAATAGCACATTTATAAATTTTATGTTGAAGTTACATGTAAATGATTAATATATCTATATTAAAGAAAATGGGTTACATGTGAACAAATTGATAAAGTTGAAAGATATGAGATTGAACATACAAAATAACATTAGTTCTTCAATTATAAATTCACAATATTTTATAAGATATATATATATATATATATATATAAAGAATATTTATAAAAATATTTTTTTTAGAAAAGGAGGAATATATGTTTTTATTAAAAAATATTAAAGAGAATCATTATGAAACATTGTGATGGTTTGAAAAGCACCTCTTTAAGTTTATATAAAACATTTATGTGAGAATTGATAAAAGAACATGGAGATCACTCGAGGGAGAAGAAGGTGGTTTGGTGGGCTATGGGCATTGGAGAAGGGGGTCCACAAAGTGTCTCTAATTCAAGGTACATAGTACACCCAAAAAATTTCTAACTAAGACTTTGGTGCAAGTAGGCACGATACTAATAGGCACATACTTTGATACAAGTAGGTGCATGCATTTTTACACAAGTAATTTAGAGTGTACCATAGCTATGCAGATTAATACTATTGAAATCTTAAAGTGACATTTCCAAATACTCTTATTCAAATAACTATTAAAAACTATTGATATAAATGATATTGAAGTTAATTTGATTTGTGAAAACAAGCTTTTTAACACCGATAAGCCACTCTTTAGCCATGGGAATCTTGCTTTATTTGACTGTGAAGAAATTCTCTTACACAAACAAACTGTAAGAGATCGAAAGTTTCTGATAATACACAGATAACCCGAACTAGTTTATATAACCGTTGCAAATTCCCCGAAAAACTGTAGAAGTGTCAAAATAAAATTAAAAGAAAATGGTGTAACCCAAGGAGGAAACCACAGCGCAACAATGAAGCGTAGAAAGTAGGAAATTTCTGAAGGGTCGCAATCAGTCGACAGTGAAAGTTTACGTTCAGATGAAATATGCTTTCTAGAAAGTATTCTAGAATTGGAGTTCATTATCCATATGAAATTGGATTCCTACTTTCCACGAAATTCCAGGGCATCTGAGCGTTGAAGCTTATAATCAAGAAATTTCTCAAAGTACGAATGCAATTTCCTAGAAAGGGCAAGTAGATTCGTAGAATTTGTTGGTTTGAAGCTTTGAGCAAGTAGATTCCTAGAAGTTGCAGGATACCTTTCAAAGCGTCTTCTCTACAGTCAAACATTGTTAAGCCTGTCCCTACGTTCAGGGCAAGTCATATTCTTGGTACTTGACTAGTCAGCGGGCTGCTAAACATGTACGTTCCATTTAGTGTTCTTGAATAAAATATTCTTAGATTGATTCTTCTTCTAATGCTTAGGGCTTTTAGATTCCAACAAACAAGTTAATTTCATATTGAGTGTCTTTAAATAACAAGACATAGCAACAAATTATATAATATGTATCAAATAAACTCCTAATGTATAGTGAAATAGGTGGGAGTCAAAAATATTTAAATTTAAAAATTTGAATTTTAAGGATCAATTCAGCTTGTTATGGGAACGATTTCACATATTGCAAGATTGACCCAAGATAAGTAGGCATAAATATTAAGATGGGGGTTGAATAAATTGTGCCTAATATTATGGTTGTCAAAACTTGCAAGGACACTGTGATACCACTTTGATGGTGTCACCCAACTTGTGGTGCCTTGTAACCCGCATGTAGCAATGTGTAAGCCAAAGAGGGTCCTCTTTGTTGCACATTACCATATAGCAACTAATAGCCTAGGACTTAAGAACTACTACCCACTCATAGAAACTATGTGCCCAATAGTGCTAATAATAAATCATGCACACCAACAAAGACCCAATTAAACATGCATCCACAAAATAAGACTCTATTTTGAATTAAAATCTATGACACTTTTTATTATAATAAAATTCCTTTTTTACATAATGAGACTTGTATTTCCTATGTTTTGTCTCTCACATGCATACTTTTCTCCTTGATTATACTCTTAGCCCTCTCTTTTAATCCACATAGCCTCATTGTATACAAAAACCTTATTCCTCCATTTGATCTCACACATAGCTTCTTTCTCTAGTTGCTCACACATTTCTTATCCTTCTCATTTTTCTCTCATACACACCTCTTCCTCTTGTTTCTCTCACACATAGCTTCCATGTACCCTCTTATGTAACCTTGCACACAACCATCACCTCACTATGCTTTATTTCTACCATATTGAACCTCTTTTCCCAAGCTACTTGTGTTTCTCCTTCATATATAATATCCCAAATTTCTTTTCTTTATCTAGACTACCCAACCACTATAACACTCAAATTTGTTCCTCTCTATCTTTCTTAAAACCATTATTCCCTTTTTGTGCCACTACTCAAATCCTCAAGAGTGTTTTATCTTTAATTTATTCTACTTGATCTTCACATGTACTCTACAACTCTAACTAGACACTCCTAACTATTTACATGCTGAGCTCTCATGAATCCCTTAATTGATTATTCATGTACCTATCTATGCTTCCTCTCCTTCACACCCAAATCCTTATGGATTTTTCCTCAACTCTTACACACTCTCTCCCCTTAGTGCCTAAACTATCATTGAAAGCCCATGACTAAATATTCAATCTACCTTCTAAGACTTTTACATATGTTTGTTTCTCTAATTGTTTTTCTCCTATGCACTCATTCTAAGATCCAATCCAAATATCTAGTAACATGAACCACACTTACCTACTATCCTCTCCTATCACACCATTAATATTGTATATTCTTTTCTTTTGAAAAAATTCCCCTTGGATCTTTCACATGATTGATCATCCTCTACCAATAATCAATGGTTTGTGTGCCCAAACATCCCTAAGATCATGCACAATCCCTATCGTATATGTGTACTAAGATCCATGTATGATATGAAGGGTAGCTAAATATATATTCTAGTACACTATAGCTAATATTTAGCTTGTTCACCATCTTTATGGAAATCAATGCACATTTATTAAAAAAATTCATAATCTTCACTATCTTCATTGTGTATCACTCAGCTTGGGCATTAAATATCATCTCTTTATGTGTGGTTTACCCTTGATTCTAAAACATGGTTCCTAAAACTTTATCACTATTACGAACATGCCTCCAATAACATTATTTATACCATTTCTTCTTCCTTTACTACCGAAATATTCTTTTAGTTATTTTTTTTTTGAAACATGACCACTAAATCAATGCTTCAAACTTCCTCATAACTAGTTGCATTACTTGCAACATGCCTTACACTATTACGACCATTCTTCAAATATTTTCTACTGCTCATCTATATTTCAGAAACCTCTAAAACTCTTTCTTATCCCTTTTTTTCACCTTCATGACCTTGTTCCACTCATCCATAAACACTTTTATAGGATCCACAAGCTCCTCTTATGACTATAATTTTACACATTAGAAACAAAAACCTTTGTCACTTCATCCTTTTCTCATGTGACCTTCTCTTATTCAATTATAACTCTTCCAACATAATAGAAACTATTTGTATAATCCCAGTATAATTTACTAATATTTAGTGTTAATATTATAGCCTCCCAACTCACAGTGTATGAACACTCTGATGATGTACCTTTATTACATGTATAACTATGTCACTTGTGCTCCTTTTTTCATAACCCCAAGTCATGCATAACATCAACTTAAATATTAGTATTAAACTTTGACAACCTCTTATATATTATTGATAGCATACTTAATCTAGCAATTCCTCCTTTCTTTTTGTACAAGTTTTGAATATCTTTGTGGACGAGCCTCTAATTAACCCTTTTATTTATCATAATTCCATGTTGTGTGAGTCATTACTCACTCTCCTTTTGCTACGAGTTCTCATACCTAGGGTTGCAAGTGGCCAAGTCTCCTTTGTTGCAAGTTCCTTCTACACTATGACAACTCCTTTTCTAGTGTTACAAGTGCTCTATCAGCTCCAAATGAACAATTTCATTATTTTGATCCATGCCAACTACTACGATTTAGAATACAACTAAATCTTGAACTTGCCAACAATACAAAAATATGTGAGCCCCTATTCACATGATATTATCTAAACTCTTTTCTTTTTTCTTCCTCCTCTTTTAGCATCTTTCCAAAAATAATATTCTCCACTACCAACTTTGGCCCTCTACCTACTACACTCTCAAATTATTAGGCCTATTATAGCCAATTCTCCTCCTTCAAGTGTTCTTTCCTATTTTCTTACATATTCTCAGTATTTTCCCCCATTCCTAGAGGACATATTCCTTGCTTGCTACCCTTGCATGGTGTCTCACATACATCATCATGATCATTATTCTTGGCTACATCCACCTACAACACCTTTATTTTGTGTCCATACAACATCTCTTTCATATCTCCTTACATCATTTCATTGAACCCATTGGTAGCATTTATTTTTCATCTCCTACTAACCCAACTTGTGGCATATTTCAAATTGATCTAGCTCCACATGTAGTTTCACACCTCCATCCATTATCTATTACACAAAATTGTAACATATTTTGAATAACATCCTACCTACACTCTTTTTCTACACTTATTTGTAGCACTTGAGGAATACTCTTATGCCCTTATCTAACCTATTGCTTGAATTATTATTTCATTTGTTTCTCATGAAACCATTTCTTTTATTCCTCCTCAAGTGGCAAGCTCACTTCGATTGAATTGGTAATTTGTAACATACCCTTTAATATTGATTCTTATCCATACTTCTTCACAGTTATACTACTCCACTCTTCTTTTCCTAATGCCTCTCAAACCTTGATAATCCACACTAGCACATGTCCATGCCCTATCTTATAATTCCTCTCATGGAACTTCATCCTCTATGATGAAGATCTATCCTTCTCTCTTATTGTTTCTATATATACCTACAAACAAAAATTATTAGCATTTTATTCTCAACACATGCCAAAGGGTGTACTTGTCAAAGGGGTTAGGCCTAGGAATCAATATTTTTTTAGATTATTTGTCACTTGGTACATATGTTGGCATTAAAAAATTTGAATGTATAAAATTGAGGGTTCATGAAATGGGATGCATGGATGCCAAGATGCAAAGGGATAAAAATAACCATTATCGAAGGAAGATAGAGCAATACGATAGTAGGGAATATGATTTCAAGCTACTCATTAATAGATTTTACAAGAGGGATGAAGGTAGTGAGAACCCAAAATGTATAAGAAAGGGTAGTATGCTGGGTAGTGGAGATTTGGTTTTAGAGATACCAAATATGGTAGGGTGGGGGATTTGGCTCCAAGGATACCAAATTCTAGGCGTAATATCGATCAAAATTTAGAGATACCTGAAATAGAGAGTAGGAATTAGGATTTAGAAATACCTAATTTAGGAATGAGTTGGGATTAAGGTTATTAGGATACTAATACTAGTGGGGATTAAAGGTTGGGTATATGATATACTTGATACTAGAGTGTAGTGAGGGAAATGAAAAAACCCAAAAATATTGCATACATGAGAGTAACAAAGGAGTGAGGATTATGATTTAAGGTTGCAACAAACCAAATAACCTTTAGATATTTTAATGGGGTAATATTCAAGAGGTAATGATATAATAGAGATCTAAACTTAAGGATATCTAATACCATGTAGATCCAAGATCAAGAATTTTTAGGGTTTAGACAATTTGGATCAATAAACATTAACAATTATATGTAGATTAAATAACCTATAAATAACAATGAAGAATAACACAAAAGAGATCAACACAAAAAATTAACGTGGTTCACCCAATATGGGCTGCATCCACAAAAACTTAGCCACCCAATGATTTTATTATCTAGTGCAAAATAGATTACAATTTCGTGAATTACACACATCGCAACTTACATCCTAGCCACTTATAACTAGCTTTTTGAAAGATTCTAGAATTAGGGTTTTACAAAGTTATTTTTTCACATGAAGTGTTAGCAGGAAAACCTTGACCTGTTAAGGGGGAAAAACCTTGACGTGTTAACAATGCACAATATTTGCATGATTAGTCGCCACATGCCAACATGAATATCAATTCCTTCTTGAACTAAGTGTATGGATGGAAATGATAAACCCCAGAAGAGAGAAGTGAGTTAGGTTGTAGAGGTACAAGAAATAAAGGCAAGGTATTCTAGTAGAGAAAATTTGAAAGGTTTGAAATATAAGGAGTCAAAGAATAAAGGAATTGATAGAAATGAAGGGAAATAGATGATAGGATGGGAAAAATTTATATTATGGCAAGTAAGACAAAATAAGGGTTTTAGGATTAGAAAACCAAGGGAAAGGATATGAAGGTAAGAAAGTTCCTACAAAATTGCAATAGACAAAGGATTAGGAATGAGAGAAAGTGAGAGTGAATAAAAGGTATGATAGAATAAAAAACCCTAAAATCTCACCTAAGTTAGGAAAGTGATCCAAACACCCCCCAAATTAAGTAAATTGAAAAGGGTAAATTAAAACTACACCCTTAGAAAATTTTCTTGTCCTCAAGTAATTGTAAATTTGTATGCTCCAATAATCCAAATTCTTCCCAAATGATGTCCTTTGTAGGTAGGTTATTTCAATGAACTAGTTTTTTAATGATGGCTCTATTTCCTAAATTATTCACCCTTGTGAAAATTACGGTATCTATAACTAGTATGAATGGAACTACACTATATATGAACTCTAAATAATGAAATTTAGTGCAATATAAACATTCAATACCATAAATATAGATGTACCAATGAGCATATGGTGGGTGACATTATAGAAGTAATCTCTTAGGTGCAACCATTCGATACATGTTTCCTATTAACATGTGGCATAGTCTCTATAGTCTTATATTCATCCACATATTCACTAACCTTTCATATCCATCTATTTGGGTGTGTTAATTGGTAGTAGAAGTGGGTTTTGTAATAGTCAAATTGAGCTACACTTAACAAAAACAACTAAGAGATCTACTATCCTTGTAACTAATAATTATCTTAGGAAAAACATGTAGCCTAAGATCCTCTCTAAAGAGGACTTCATGTGAGTCCATGTGAATAAAATTTCCCCTTCTTGATCAAGGATAGGAAAATATTGGAGTGAAGATGAATGCTCTTCTTTAATATTATGGCAAGTGGTGCATTCATTGTTGTGTTTGAGATCATCCTCCTTAAAACCCTTCAATGAGAATCTCTCTTTTATTTTCTTGTAAGTATTGAAGGATATAAGGTATTCCACCATAGTACTTCATGTTAGGATTTTAAAAAAATCTATTTCATCGTATGCTCAACCATTAAAAGGATTTTATCCTTAATCAAAATGAGAGCATTTCTTGTCACATAATTATCATCCTTAATAGTTTCATATAAGATTCTAGCATTGAAAAATGTATACTTGGAATATTTTTCCATTATACAAGCCCTCCAATAATTAAAAATGATAGAAATAAAACCAAGAGTTGGAATTCTAATAGGAACAATAATAACTGCATTATTTTCTTCCTTCATATACTATTGATAAAAAAACCTAAGATTGGAGTTGCCTTAACAATTTTTTGTTATTGAAGTTGGCCAAGGGAAAACTTCAAACTATATGATGTGTTTCCACCACCAATCTTCCACAAAGTAAGTACTTACTAAACTTATCAAAAGATTATTATGTTGAATCTATCAATGAAAAATCTCCTTTCTCCATCATGTTGGTTGAGTTTGTTGTTAGCTAAGAAAATTTCTCATTAGACCTCCTACAATAGATCCATAGACTAAAGAGTCCCCTCAAATTTGTTGGTGTGGTGGGGGTGGATAATTTAGAGATGAATGGACATCATAGATTTGGAAATAGTCAATGCATTCATCAAACAAAATGGTATGATCAAGAATTTGAAGTTCCCCAAGTGACATTTGATTTCTAACTTGTGCACATCCTCATCCTCCATATAGAAGTGAATTGATCTCAAATAAATCTTTGAGTATTAAATTACCCCATGCAACTTAGTAATGAAATCACCAATCCTAGGAATGGGGTATATGTTTATATTTTTGTGCAATTATTTGTAGTAATTGATGTACATCTCGATGATGCCATCTTCATGTCCTTTTGAAGGACCACTGAAGAAGCAAATGGGATAGAGACTATGTGGCATATTTTTCTTCTTTAATTTCTCTTTATACATCCTTAAGTGGTTGCAAGGAATGATCAGATTATAGCCTAGTTCCAAATCTATTATATGTTAGAATCCTCTACTAGTTATCAATCTTGGAGATATATTATTGAACACCATACTATGGAAACTTGGAAGAGTTTGGATATCAAAATGAAGGCTTTGATATTTACCAGAAAATGTAATATTTTGCATACCCTTTATCACCAATTAACTTGCTTCCCAAGCATCCTATCCCTTTCAAGAACTCCTCTTAGCTATGACTTACCTTTGGTGATTCCTCAATGATAACACTAAGAACCACACATTTTTCCTTAGATCTATATTTTATCCCCATTAAAACTCACTAAGAGAATGTAGTGCTTGTACACCCATAACTATACTAGCTTTTACACCATAAGGTTCATCACATATCTCATGCTCACCATATTTATATCGAACTATTTTCTTATATAAGTGCATGGAATAAGAGATGTATCAACAATAATGATTTTAAGACCATTAAAATTTCCAACATTTAGATATCCCTCAAAATATCTCTCTTAAATTTCTTTGATCATACTACACAAATCCTATGCATGATCTTACATGACTAATTTGGAAAAAGATCCTTTATACTAGATTTTATGCAAAATTGTACCCTTTAACTTTTTTATCCCTATAAAAATTCTTCCGGGAATGACAAGAGCTAGGTAGTATAATATGGGATAGGACTCGTGCAATAACTCTTTGCTATTGCTATCCTCCTTATTTATAGAATTGAAAACAAAAAGGAAATCAAGGTTACCTTTTATTAATGATTTGGAAATCCTTGAGAGATGTGAGAAAATGGTTTGCTGTGAGAGATGTGCATCAATATTTATGAACTATTTTTTAATTTTCAATTTAAAATAGGATCTATGGATTTTATCCCACAAACTTTAGGTCATGGAAAGCAGGCTTGAAAGTTCCTCGCTTAAGGATTTTTATGTTCAAATCAAATTCTATTATTTTCAACAGAAAAGTAGAAAATCTTTAAAACTAACAGTCTGGAAAAGACACCAGGACCATGAATTTCTGGGCACTAAAGAATTTAGAAAAGCAATAAACCTGCTTGCCTGGATAATGCTCCTAAATTTGATTAACATCAAGCTAAAGAAAACTTTTTTAGGAGCCACATACATTGGACAATAGATTAACAATATGGTAACATAGTGCAGAAAGACTATTAAAGCAGCTGCTATGCCAGATATTTAAACCACCACCAGATCAATCTGCGAAAAGTTTGTGATGCAGTGAGAAAATGGTCTGAACTGCAGCCAAGAGCAAAAGCATACATGCTCCGATAAGAGAAACAGTCCTCCATGGACTTGAACAGTGGTCGTTTGCGAATTCGGCAACTATGACCTTAATCTTGCTGTGGTAATGTTTATGAGCATCTTCTCTCACTTTAGCAAATGGATCTCCGTAGCTCCTTGTAATGCCTTTGCTGAGTCCATTGAATAGCTCCGCCACTTCTCTGTCGCTTCCCATGTAGCTCTTTATAATTCCTGCCTTCTTTAGCACACCAACATCTCTTTCACTGTCAATCAACTCACACATGAGAAGAACGTACCTTGATATCACACACGTGTCTTCTGCCTCACATATTTCTAAAGCCATCAGATTTCGCAAGACAGTCTCAATACTACCGGAGATTCTGATTCTGGGCAGGTGAAATACGTTCTTCTTAATACCAATCTCTTCAAACTTTCCCTCCACCATTCTGAATTTGATCCCAGCGCGCCTTAGTTCGGAAGCAGAGGGGATTATATACTCTTGCTTGTGAGGAGACATGCTACAGTTGAATTTCCATATGGTTTTTCTATCCGGAAAGGATGAATATATGACTAACATGCGGAACAAATCCAGAAGATGTTTAACCTTCTGTCCACGGGGAATTCCCTGTTGTAGCCAAGAGGCCGTGGCGTTAAATGGGTAGAACAACCTTGTTATTCGCGCACCATCTAACAAAACGCAGAGCTCACGGCATGCGCTTTCTTCATCTGTTTGAAGCTCCAATTCCAGTATCTTGAGCAGCACGAAGAAGGGAATTTGATTCTCCAGCATCAAAATGTCACTTATTATAGGATATGCAGTATATTCAATGATATTTCTATGAAAAAAACTCTGGTTAGAATTTGTACTACCATTCAAGGCCCTAAGAATTTCAAGAATAAAACAAGCATCTAAAGTGAGCATCCACGCAAGAGAAATATCGTCGAAATTGATTTGCTGTTGATAGCATTTTCTTACACTGGGAAGGAGAGCAAGAACAGGTCCTATTACATCCTCTTCAAATTCGACTTTAGTTGCAGATAGAGCCTGCAGCCTTTGGAACATTTTATGCGTAGCATGCACTTTCTGAGAAAGCATAGATGGCATTTCAGCAAGTGCAGCGTTGGTGTGATGAAGCGGGCCAAGTGACACCATTTGTGGAACATACGCGCTCTGCTTCAAATGGACGAGGAAATTGGGGACTTTATAAATGGAAACAGTCTGAGATGTTCGGTCATCAACCAGATAATGGTTGTCAAAGCAAGCTTTAACATCGATAAGCCACTCTTTCGCCATGGGAGTTTTTGCCTGGTCGATTGTAAAGAAATTCTCTTACCCGAACAAACTGTAAAAGCTCCAGAGTTTCTGATAACATGCAGATGACCCAAATGAGCATGTAAGACAGAGAAAACGATCCCCAAAAAACTGTAGCAGTTGAAATGTCCGGGAAAAATCATAGAAATGACAAAATCATGGAAATTGAACGGCACTCGCGGAGGAAACTTCAGTGCACAATGAAGCGTAGAAAGTACGAACATTTCTCAAAGACTCCAATCACTGGATGGTGCAGATGACTTTTGTGGAAATTATTGTAGAATTGAAGTTCATCATCTCTCGCCAAGAATTGAAGTTCCTATTCGTAGAAACTGCGTCTTCTCTACGATAGAAAAGTGTTAAACCTCTCCCTTCGTTCACGGCAAGTCGTATCCTTGTCGACTGAACATGAATAAACTTGATGAAATAAAGTTCCTAAGTCCACATAGGTTGTGAAATCCTTTGGACTTAGAAATTTTAACTTTAGACCCGAGATCTCCCACTAAATTCCAATGCAATAAACTTGGATTTTGAAGTCTTCTGGGTAGAAATTATTGATGAGAGTTAGACTAGTAAAATATCTTAAATTGGCTAATGAAATATTTTGGGTTCACTAATCTTGTTCTACTAAAGATTTTGAATTTCATTTTTTTCTTTAAAATAGTTGAATAATAATTGATAAAGTAAGGTAAAAAACTCACAACATATATTAACTAGTGTGTAAAGGAGGGGATTCAGTACTCCCAAGTCCCAAGACAAATAGGTTCTAAAGGGATAAAATTTCCCTTAGTCACCTCAATGTCGGAGCTCAAAAGACAAGGTGGCAAATGAAAAAAATATAGGCTATATTTTTGGGTTTTTGGATGGAGGACTTCAGAAACCGGGTGAAAAAACTAAAGAGGTATCAAGAAACAAACTGAAAAACCCTTGGCCAGAGGATGTTAGTGTAGGAGATAGACAATAGCATGATTTACTATCATCTCAGTGGTCCATGCTGGCATCTTGTATGGACAAAGGGTAGAATCTGTAACCAAAAACACTCGAGACCTACTAGCAACTCGAATGCTAAAATTCAATAATTTTAACATAAAATAATAGTGATGAGTAGAAGGAAAAGATATCCAACTCATGGTATGTCTAGCCTCTTAGAAGCTCTTCCCAAACGAAAACCTACACACACAAAAATGAGAAAATGTTGGGGCTACTTTTCGGGGCTTACCTTAGTCAAACCCCTACTTTGGTGTTTCCACCTCCATGGAAAACCAAATAGACCACAATATAGAAATAATGATAAAGAAAGTAATAGACAAGACATATAAAAATGCAAAGACAATCTATATGCTAACTATAAAGATGATAATGCTGTGAAATAACAAAGAGTTACCCTCCCTAATACAAGCTTGTAGAAGTCAAGAGGAAGGATGAGAGCTTTGAGAATGCAAGACAATTGTGCAAGAATGATGTAGAACTTGAAACCTACAAGAAAAATGGTGTAGAGAGAATGGAATTACTAAGGAGAGAAGAGTGAGCAAGAATGAAATGGAAGAATGAGAGTGAAGTGAGTAGAATGTGATTCTAGTTGAATGGAATGAGAATGTAGGTTCAAAATGGATGTTTGAAGGCAAAAGAGCCATTTTCGAGTGGGTTTATAGTCGTAGGTGGCATTACACTCCGTAGGTGATAGGAAGTGTAATGTCCCAATGTCCATTGACCTGAGAATCTATTAGGGACATTTATGAGGCATGCAGACAACTACATGGCGTGGAAGCATCCTAGTCAAAATTCCTACACTGATAGAAAATGACTAGGTATAGATGAGAATGGAGTCTTAGGATGGTAGGATTTTGCATTATCAATTTATAAGGCTGAAGTAAGGGTGGTGTTCTAAGAAATTACACTAGGGTACAATTTTATACCATAACATAATTTTGGACCTACTTTAGCGAGCATGTGTCAAAGCATGTGGGAGCTATTTAAGTAGAAAGATATTGAAGAAAATATATCAAAATGGAGAGGAAGCAGTCCTTCAATCTAGTATACCTGACATGGGAGGAGCTTCACCAGAATGTGAAGAGGACACAGGTCTTCGATCCTGCAAAGCTAGATGCAACCTCACCATAAACATGTTAGCTGTAGACAAACATGTTAGGTGAAAAGGTGGAAAATAATAGACATGATACAAATTTTCCATAGACACAAGACAAGACAATCTGACCAAATAAAGATGACGTTGATAGGTATCACTAACATGGATAGAGACCATGTGACAAGCATATAGGCCTGTGGCTATTGCAAATTGCATTATAGGACAGTTATAGAAAAGACAAGATTGGTCTAGTCTGGTTTCCCCCAAGCTAGACACCAAGATTTAAGACATCAAGACATAAGACATCAAGGAATCCTTTTGAAAGAGATTTTGAAACATATTTTCATCAAGGGATTCTTTCATCAAGAAATCCTTTTGAAAGAATACACCTTTTTGAAAATTAAGTAGATATGAGAGCCCCCCTTTAGAATGATGTGTGCTACGCAAAGGAGTACATGTCATTCTAAGGAGAGAAGAGAAAGATAAGAAATGTCATGGCATGAGATACATGGAGAGATGTATTCATGGAATTTTTCGTACACGTGAGGGACAACACATGGAAACCACAACATCACGAAGTAGAAAAGCAGAGACAAAGAAATCAAGAGCATAGGGGGGTCTGATTATTTGGGTCAGAAGTGCTCATAGATATAGATAGATAGATATAATATAATATATTTATGAACTATCATCACCCCCAAATGTATCAAAATGTGAAGAAGAGCACATGAAAAAAAAACAAAAATAAAAATCAGGTCAACATGGAAGAGGCCTAAATGCCCTGACACTTTGTAGATCTACTCTCACCCTCACTAGTTTAGTGATAGCTCCATGAGATTCTCAAAATTCTCTTGCATTGTCTCTATTTTTCTCTCTTTTCAAATTCTATCTCCATTATATGATCATTTGTTGACTAGAGTGCATGTGATCTACGATCGACATCAGATCTTGACTTGATTCTCACTTGTCAAGGAATCTAACATGATCAAGAACTTGAAGTTCCCCAAGTGACATTTGATTGCTAACTTGTTCACATCCTCATCATCCATATTGAACTTATGGTGAATTGATCTCAAAATAGATCTAAATGAGTAGTAAATTACCCCATGCAACTTAGTAATGGACTCATCAATCCTAGGGATGGGTTATATGTTTATATTTTGTTGTAATTCTTTATAGTTGATGCACACCTTGATGGTTCCATCTTCATCCTTTTGAAGGACCACTAAAGAAGTAAATGGGCTATAAATTATGTGGTCTATTTTCCTTCTTTATTTCTCTTTATACATCCTTAGGTGGTGTTTGGGAATGATTAGATTATAGCCTAGTTCCAAATCTATCATATGTTGGAATCCTTTACTAGTTTCCAATCTTTGAGATATATTATTGAACACCATACTATGATAACTTGAAAGAGTTTGGATATCAGACTTTACTATGATATTTAACAGAACATGTAATATTTTTCATACCCTTTCTCACCAATTAGCTTGCTTCCCAAGCATCCTATCCCTTGCAATAACACATCTTAGCTATGACTACCTTTGGTTATTCCTTAGTGATAACAATAGGAACCACATCTTTTTCTTGACATCTACATTTTATCTCCAAGGATGTATGGTTCTATTAAAACTTACTAATAGAATGTAGTGCTTACACACCCATAATAATGCTATCTTTGACAACATAAGGTTCATCACATGTCTCATGCCAACCCATGTTTGTATCAAGCTATCTTCTTATATAGTTGCATGGAATAAAAATCTATCAACAATAATGATTTTGAGACCATTAGAATTTTCAACATTTAGGTATCTCTAAATATCTCTCTTAGATTTCTTTGGTTATAGTATACAAATCCTATGCATAATCTTACATGACTAATTTGGAGAAAGATCATTTATACTATTTTCTGCAAATTGTCAATGTTCCATGGGGATGCATCACCCCCAAAAAACCCCACGTTTCCTAGATTTCCTTGTCTCAGAGACTTGGGGACTTGGGGGGGATGTCCCCCCACTAGCCCAGCACTAGCACCACCATCCCACCACTAGTTTCTTCATCTCCAAGACACCGCTAGGACTTCAAAGATGTTGAGGTGTCCTCAAGACGTGTAGGGGACTCCTAGTTGTCTCCAATATGTATAATTCTTATACTTATACATCTTTTTGTAACTATTTTTTCAAGTACTAAATGTATTTCAGTGTCCTGCCACCACGCCACAACCATCCCTCTGTCGTCCCCCCACCATCCCCAACTTAGGCCCTTTGTCCCCCATCCCCAAAATTTGTCCCTTGTTAGAAAACTCCATGGAACTATGAAATTGTAGCCTTCACTTTTTTATTCCTATAAAAATTCTTCCCAGAATGACAAGAGCTAGGTAGTAATATGGGATGGGATTGGTACAATAACTCTTTCCTATTGTTATATTCCTCATTTCTAGAATTGTAAACAAAAGGGAGATCAAGGTTACCTTTTATTTATGATTTGGAAATCCTTGAGAGATGTGCATCAATAATACTAGGAAAATGGTGAGAAAATGGTTTACAGTGAGAGATGGGCATCAATATTTATGAACCATTTTTTCATTTTCAATTCAAAATAGGATCTCTCGATTTTAGCCCACTAACTTTTAGGTGATGGCAAGCAAGGTTGAAAGTTCCTCGCATAATGATTTTTATGTCCAAATCAAATTCTATTATTTTCAAAGAAAAGAAGTAGAAAATCTTTAAAACTAATTGTTGCAAAAGGCTCTAGGACCATGATTTTCTTGGCAAGTTAAAGAATTTAGAAAAACAATAAATCTGCTTTCCTGGAAAACGCTCCTAAATTTGATTAAATAAGGTAAAGAAAACTTTTTTAGGAGCCACATACATTGGACAATATAGTAACAATATGGTAACTTTGTGCACAAAGATTATTAAATTAGATGCTATGCCAGATATTTAGAAAACCACCACATCAATTTGCCAAAAGTTTGCGATGCAGTGAGAAAATGGTCTGGATTGCAGCCAAGACCAAAAGAAAACATGCTCCGATAAGAGAAAATGTCCTCCATGGACTTGAACAGTGGTCGTTTGCGAAGTCAGCGACTATGACCTTAATTTTGCTGTGATAATGTTTATGAGCATCTTCTCTCACTTTAGCAAATGGATCTCCGTAGCTCCTTGTAATGCCTTTGCTGAGTCCGTTGAATAGCTCTGCCACTTCTCTGTCGCTTCCCATGTAGCTCTTTATAATTCCTGCCTTCTTTAGCACACCAACATCTCTTTCACTGTCAATCAACTCACACATGAGAAGAACGTACCTTGATATCACACACGTGTCTTCTGCCTCACATATTTCTAAAGCCATCAGATTTCGCAAGACAGTCTCAATACTACCGGAGATTCTGATTCTGGGCAGGTGAAATACGTTCTTCTTAATTCCAATCTCTTCAAACTTTCCCTCCACCATTCTGAATTTGATCCCAGCGCGCCTTAGTTCAGAAGCAGAGGGGATTATAAACTCTTGCTTGTGAGGAGACATGCTACAGTTGAATTTCCATATGGTTTTTCTGTCCGGAAAGGATGAATATATGACTAACATGCGGAACAAATCCAAAAGATGTTTAACCTTCTGTCCACGAGGAATTCCCTGTTGTAGCCAAGAAGCCGTGGCGTTAAATGGGTAGAACAACCTTGTTATTCGCGCACCATCTAACAAAACGCAGAGCTCACGACATGCGCTTTCTTCATCTGTTTGAAGCTCCAATTCCAGTATCTTGAGCAGCACGAAAAAGGGAATTTGATTCTCCAGCATCAACATGTCACTTATTATAGGATATGCAGTATATTCAATGATATTTCTATGAAAAAGACTCTGGTAAGAATTTGTACTACCATTCAAGGCCCTAAGAATTTCAAGAATAAAACAAGCATCCAAAGTAAGCATCCACGCAAGAGAAAGATCGTCGAAATGGATTTGCTGTTGATAGCATTTTCTTACAGTGGGAAGGAGAGTTTCTTACAGTGGGAAGGAGAGCAAGAACAGGTCCTATTACATCCTCTTCAAATTCGACTTTAGTTGCAGATACAGCCTGCAGCCTTTGAAACATTTTATGCGTGGCATGCACTTTCTGAGAAAGCATAGATGGCATTTCAGCAAGTGCAGCGTTGGTGTGATGAAGCGGGCCAAGTGACACCATTTGTGGAACATACGCGCTCTGCTTCAAGTGGACGAGGAAATTGGGGACTTTATAAATGGAAACAGTCTGAGATGTTCGGTAATCAACCAGATAATGGTTGTCAAAGCAAGCTTTAACATCGATAAGCCACTCTTTCGCCATGGGAGTTTTCGCCTAGTTCGACTGTAAAGAAATTCTCTTACCCAGACAAACTGTAAAAGCTCCAGAGTTTCTGATAACGTGCAGATGACCCAAATGAGTATATAAGACAGAAAACGATCCCGAGAAAACCGTAGCAGTTGAAATATCCGCGAAAAATCGTGGGAATTGAATGGCACTCGCGGAGGAAACTACAGCGCGACAATGTAGCGTTCAAAGTATGAACATTTCTCAAGAATGTCCGGGAAAGATGAGTTTTGTGGAAAATATTGTAGAATTGAAGTTCATCGTCTCTCTCCAAGAATAATTGAAACTTTGGTCAAGTAGATTCGTAGAAATTGCAGAGCGGCTTTTTAAGCGTCTTCTCTACGATGCCTCTCCCTCCGTTCACGGCATGTCGTATTCTTGTCGACTGACTTAGTGAGCGACCTGCTAAATTTTGATTTTGATATATATTTTAGTTATTTTTTATTTAAGATATTTTTGTATTTTATAATATTGATCAAGATTAAATTTACAATATAAAAATGTATCTTTAAAATTTAATAATTATATTTATTTTCTTTTTTCAACTAATCATTATAATTGTTAAAAGTACAAAATAATTTTAATTATATAGTGGAGAGGGAACACAAGTTGGGCAAGGTTCAATTATTGATATAGTACTTTGTGATCATAAGACTTAGTTTTGCAATAAGTTTATACCATATATTGTCAATAGTTAAGACACATGTAAATCAAAAAATAACCAAATGTTGATTAAGATGAACCTATACTTAACACATGAGAATCTATGAATATTATATAAAAAACATAAATACATTCATTAGGAAGTGAAATAAATACTCTTTTTGTTTCATATAGAATATCATAAGTATCCACTATAAATGTGTGATTTATAAAATAGAGTGTTCACTTAAATAAGTATTGTTGTCATAGTGAACAAATACTATTATGTGTACAACTATTAGGGTGACAATGTACATATAATGGAGTACTTTATGTTAATAGTTTGATCACAAAAAAAAAAATGAGCACAATAGATACCTTGTATTTTTCCATGAAATGTGAAGGATTGTGAAATAGTTTTATGATCATTTAAAGTTGAATGTAAGTTGTATTTTAAATTTAATAATGTGTTTTGATTAATGGGTAAAAATAAGTTTTCAAGGGACTCAAAAGTCTTTTTAAGCAAGTTTTGAAGGGACCTGAAACACTATCAAAAGAACGCTATAAATAGATAAAACTCAAACAATTAATAGGCTAACAACCACCACCAAAAGATATACTAGACTACTCATGTTGTAAAGAACATGTTTTGAAGGGAACCTTAAACCCTCTACAACCAAGTTTTTATAGGGACTTTGAACCCTAACTACTAATAGAAACCACCTGAGTTAGCTAGGAAACAACATAACTTGAAATAGTCAAGCCGCAACAAACCACCTGCTCAAAATAGTCAACACTGAGCTAAGACAAATCCATATCACCCAAACTGGATCTCCATAAAAAATCACATGATTCAGGGTAGCAAGAACCCCCTTGAAACACCATCCAACTTGACAGACCAACTCCAACTCCACCTCTAAAGAAGAGAGCTCCCCTCTATTGAAGAGGATGAAATGAACACCCTTTGAACCACCAGAGCCAAAAATCTCCAACAACCTTGAACTCTGCCTTTAAAGGAGTGACTTCTACCTCAATAGAAACAACAAAAGAGGATACCAAAAATAGAGCTTTTCGCCATGTCCACAACACCAAGATCTATCTCCACCTTAATAGGAGATGAATTTAGCTCAATAGGAGCAATTTTTAGCTCAATAGAAGACATCGATTGTAGAACCCAAAAGAAAACCAACACTCCAGCAAAAAGGGAAAACAAATCATACTTTGGCAACCTGGGCATCAGTAACTTCAAGAGGAACACATAGTACATCCCATTCAACAACAAAAGGAAAGGCATAACTCCCTTTATAATCATAAACTTTTGAGCATTCAAAATAAGTATAAAATACATCCTAGTTAACAACCAACTAACAATGATAGTGGCAACCACTGCTCCCATATATCAAGTGAGGAAACTAAAAAATATTCCAAGAAGAACCAAAAAATCTTCCATGAAGCACCGCTAAAAGCAAGAAAAAATCAAGAAAAAACATCTTTGTAGAAGAAAAGTTACAAAAAACCTCAACATCATGAAGTACTTTACAAACCAAAAGGGGTTTTGAAAGACAACTAGAAACCTCCTCTTGGAGGAAGAAAAATATCCCATCCTATAAAGATAGGACACCATAGTGCTAAAAATAGACCAAAAACTCCACTGAGCACCAATGGGTAAGTCAAGAGAAACTAAGAAAATATCTTCCAATATGAAGATCAACCATAGAGAAACAACCACCGAGCACCAAGAGCAAAAGAATCTAGAAGGATTCTCTAGAAATATTCAAACACTAGGGCCTAGGGCACCACACAAGCTAAGACACAAGCCCAAAATGAACACCAATAAAGAGAACCTAGGAAGGCAAGGGGAATCCATTGAGGAAGAAGTCAACGAGCAGGGAAAAACATGAATCACAATAGCTGCCCCAATATGACGGTTAGAGCCAAAGAATGACCACAAAGTCTCTATAGAAAAAACCAATAGGGAACACCACCAAGCACCAACGAGGAAGCCAATAGTCACCAAAAAAAGATCTTCCATTAGGAAGATCAAACATGGTGAAACAACCACCAAAATCCAAGAGAAAAGGCATTTAGAAGGATGCTCCAAAAAAGCTAAACAATAGGGTACAAAGCACAAGACAAGTTGCTCAAAACCCAAGCCCAAAGCAAACAACAATAGAGAGAACCCAAGAAGGAAAGGGGAATCCATGTAGGAAGAAGTCAAGGAGCAGGTTAGAACATGAAGCACAACAACTGCCCCAACATGAAAGTTAAATCCAAAGAATGAAAATAAAGTCTCCATAGAGAAAACCAAGGGGAAACACCACCGAAAACCAATGGGGAAGACAAGAGACACCAAGAGAAGATCTTCCATTAGGAATATCAACCATAGTGCAGTGGCCACAAGATTCCAAGAGAAAAAGCATCCAAAATGATGCTCCAAAATAAACAACAATGGAGAGCCCAGGGAGGCAAGGAGAAACCACACAGGAAGAAGTTAGGGAGTAGGAAAGAATAAGAAACAAAACAACTATCCAACATAGTGGTCAAAGCCAATGAAAGACCACTACACATATAGAAAACCCACAAGGGACCTAAGCCTCACACCAAACGCTAGAGAAAAAACCACAGGAAAAAAATCTTCCACAACTTGAATGCATTACAAGTAGTCAATAGATCAAATAAATATTAGTTTTCAGAGGGAGAGTAATCCTCATGTGAACCAGTAGCCACTCTTTCTCGAGACAATACCTTGTGTGTGCTCCACATTGAACCAGATAATAGCCTAACTCTTCAAATAGTTTTTTGACAATGCTCAGTGTGTGCGACTATTGGTCCATTTTTGTTAGATATAAAGGTTAAAAATAATAGTATTTATGGCTACCAAATGGTATTGAGATAATTTAGGTTGCATATAAGTTATATTTTAGATTAAAATATGATATTTTTTCTAACAAAAGAATGATATTTTTTCTTCAACTACTAGGGATACCATGATGAAGTTTTGGTCAAATATTTAAAAGTCAATTTCAAGACACTTCTCACTATGATGAAGTTTTGTGTGCTCGACTATTGGTCCATTTTTGTTAGATATAAAGGTTAAAAATAATAGTATTTATGGCTACCAAATGGTATTGAGATAATTTAGGTTGCATATAAGTTATATTTTAGATTAAAATATGATATTTTTTCTAACAAAAGAATGATATTTTTTCTTCAACTACTAGGGATACCATGATGAAGTTTTGGTCAAATATTTAAAAGTCAATTTCAAGACACTTCTCACTATATGTGTTAATGTAGCAAGTTGTGTGATTAATCACACCTCCAAATCTTAGTTGCATATATATAAGAGGCCAAATCAAATTTCTAAAAAAATGGAGGTCCTATAATATTCTATGTAACCACTACATGCTCACAAAATTAACCCATAAAACTACTGGTCCTTCTCCCCTATTAGGGAATTTTATAAAAGGACATTGTATCATTAACTTACATCAACATGACTAGGAATATTGTGTTATTGCTTGTTGTATTTAGTTTTTATTTTCTATTATTGACTCAATAACAAGGGTTTTACCATAAATAAACACCCTAGCATAACAAGCTCCTAAATGATGTCTATCGCCGCCACCTCTCTTTAGACCTTAGTTTTAAACATTGAGGAAAAAATGTTCAAGACATCTAAATCAATAGATATTATATTTACCAACTATGTTTAAATCATGTACATAATTCATTTTTGTGATTACTAAAGTGAGCCATAATAGGCAATAATAATCTTTCCAATCTCAAAGTGTTCATCTAACAAGTTCAAATTTTCTAACATATTAGTAAATCAATTGAAAATATTTAACACATCAAGATCTTCATCAAATCCAATATTAAGAAGTATTATTTATTTATTTTCAAAATATTTAATGTAATAAATTCTAGATATTTATCTTAAAGGTAAAATTGTTGTTTCTTGTTGTTTATTTAATTTAGCTTAGGAACTCTTTTTGAGGTTTATTATTTTCCTTTTACATAAATTGGTGCATAGGTGACATTGAAGCCCCTTCAAGATTTTTCCAAGATTTTGAAAGTTATATTTGTAATTTTTTAATATGGTCTTTTTTATTGTCACACATTTTACTTCAAATTTGACTATGGTTTGGACCTACCATTGTTTATATGTTATTGCTTTATGTATATTAAGATATAGACTTTTCTTATATATAGCTTTTATTTTATCTCAACTCTATCTTTGTTTGGTCTTTAAGATTTCCATATTTTATTTTTTAATTTATGTTAATTCTATCTCTTTCATGATTATTATTTTCTCCTTTAAAATCTATGCCCTCATCATTGATATTTATTTGATCCTTATCCAACTACCATGGATTATGCTTTAATTATTAAACTATTTATCATGGATTCTTATAAACATTATCTTTAACATCTATCCATACATGCCTTACTACTTTTATTTTAACAAATTAATCTATGATATCATTTATCATGGATTCTAATAAACCATTACCTTTAGCATCTATCAATGTAAGTAAATTTTACTCCAGTCTAAGATTTTATTTTCAAAATTTATATTTAAACTTACTTCCCTCCTTTCCAACAAACCATTATAAATAATAATATGAAATATTTTTAATTATACAATTTGAAACCCAAAATCAAAATAGGAACCATCATAAAAATATATAGGTTCACAAGAGACTCCAAAAATAAACAATCAATTTAGACAAAGGAAAGAACATGAAAAAACCTAATCAAATAAATTTTCAAAGTCCAAATGAATTCTGAACACCCCCAGACTTATGAAATTTTAATCTCAAACCTAAGATCTCTCACTAAAATAAAATATAGTAAACTTGGGTTTTGAGAATATCTCTTATATGGAAATTACTAAATTCAGAGATAGGAGTCTATTGATGAATTTCGCACAGAAAAATGAAAATAAAATTGCAGAAATTAAAATCAAAATTGAGACAATACGTAAACATGAAGAAGCACAAACTTATAGTGGTTCACCAATTTGGCTACATCCACTTTTAAGCAGGGGAAAACTCTTTATTATCTTAGTTATGTTCATACATCTACAACAATAAATATATGTAATCAACAATGAATAATCAATTACATTATCCACAAAGGATAAGCCTTTGATTAGGAAAGTGAAGAGACACTTCATTTGGAGGGAGAAGACAAAAGTTGATTGTTGGGCTTCAATACCCAAAAATCTCCCACTTGAATTCCAACGTCTGCTAGAAACTCAAAGATATTCGCCCACTCCACTCCTATTATCACATCTTGACAATACTGAGAGAAATCCTATAAAACTTGAACTTCTCCCTTTGTACTACCTTCATCAATGCATCCGTCAGATTCACCTTTGTGCCAATTTTCTCCACTATTAACTTTCCTTCTTCAAGTACATTCTAGATGAAGTGATAACACAACTCAATATGCTTGGTTCGATTATGGAAAGCTAAGTTCCTTGCCAGGTGAATAACACTATTGCTATCACAAAAGAGTGAAAATATTTTGTTTGAAACCCAACTCACCCAAAAATTTCTACAACCAAATCATCTCCTTTTCACCTTTAGTGAGTGCAATATATTCAGCCTCGATAGTGGAGAGCACAACCACTCTTTGCAATTGTGAAACCCAACTAATCGTTGCCCCAACAAATGTGAACACATAACCTATTGTAGACCTTCATTTGTCCAAGTCTCTAGCCATATCAAAGTCAACATAACCTTGCACCTATGCATCTCTACCTCCAAAACATAAGACATAATCTGAAGTGCCTTTTAAATACCTTAATATCCACTTAACTGCTTCCCAATGAGTCTTGCCCAAATTACTCATAAATATGCTCACTACTTCCACTGCATGGGAAATGTCTGGACGAGTATGTTAGAACTGTAAAAATCTGATATTTTCACAGGTTTTCCATTCATATTTTTCCAAATAAGTTCCATCTTGATCACTTTCTGCTCATATTTTTCCATATTTCCCCATTGAATCCATTGAGTCACGCATTTTTTACATCATGGTTTGTATCAGCGTGAGAATACCATTGTCTCCCCGACCAATTGTGCATTTTCCGCTAACATGAGTCTGTGTTGCCTTTCGGCAAGACTCATTTGATGTCACAGCGATCAAAATTTTCTTGCAGGCATCGTTCAGTAGGAGTTCTTCATGGTCTCGACAACCGGCTTGAATGAGGATGCATCAGCAAGAGTTGCGGCATCGGTAAAATGTCCTAGTGAACTCTTTTGGTCTCAGCGATAGGCACAATATGGATTCATTTCAGCCAAACTTGTTGGTATCGACATAATGTTATAATGATCTTGATGTGTCTTACCGACTTGCGCATATGAGGATATATCGGCTGAGCTTGGAGTATTTAGCATTGTGACTTGGCGAGGTCTTCTTGTCTTTCCGAACGATGGTGGAAGGATTGACATATCGGCATAAGTTAGGGTCTTTGGTGGGAAGTCATAGCAACTTCACATTGTCTCACCAATCGATGATAGATGGACTCATCTGGAGGAAATACCATATGTCTTGGCAACCAATATGTTTTGTATGGAATTTTGGTATAACTCGGTAATTTCTATAACCTCTCCCCGAGAGCGATATATCACAACGACATGGGACGGATGGTGTATCGATGAGAAAGCGAATGGGTCACAACGACACATAAAGTAAATAAGGGGCTTTCGGCATAACAATTGAATTCTCTATAGGGTCTCTCCGATGCCATTAGGTTACAGCGATAGTGAATCAAACAGAGGTCCATTTCGGTAAGACATTTTCTTGTGTCTCAATGATTGGAACAAACATAACATATATGCTCTCGGTATGACAAAAGGTTTTCGATATATCTCCACGACTCAGACCGGTCTCGGCGAAATACAAGGACACGGGATGACAATGATCAACGTTATAATTTCCTTCGGCATACTGCTGCATTGTCTTAGCAACTAGTTCACTGATGATTAATAAATTCAAATGCTGTTGGCTGACATGTGAATATTAAATACCGTTGCGGGCTGACATGGATGTGCCCGATTTCTATGGAAACCAACATGATTTGGAAGCAATTTGTTTCCTGATTGCTGGTGTATATATATGCACCTCAATTGTAATTGATTAGGAGGAGATTTTAGAATAGATAGATACAATAGATTAGGAATGGGCATAGTAGAATAAAGTTCTCATTCTGGAGACTATGTTGCATGTTTTCAAATGGCGAACTCAATGAAAATCAGCTGGTGTGGCAGGTTATTTCTGGTGTCAATTGTATGTTGAGTTTATTGAAAAACATTGCTAAGTTGTCTCCAAGTTGATTTTTTCTAGTTGTTTAAATTGAAATAACAAGTTTATTCTTAGTTTGTTAGTGCACATTTGCTGTATCTGTGTGATTAATTGACTAGTTCTCTCAAGCAGAGATTAAATCCTTTTTGTTGATCACAGTAATCAGGGGGAATTCATCTAGATTATTAAAGTAGAGCTTAGTAGTCATAATCTTGCATTGTTTATACAAGTTATAAACAGATCATATGCCATCAATTTGATTTTCTGCCAGAATAAGTTGCCCACTTTTGTTCCATTTGACTCCGCATACCCAACAAGGCACTGGTCTCTGCATTTCATCATTTGATTCATTCAGTTTCTTTACATCTATTTATTAAGCATTTTAGGATTTAGATAAGAAGATTGCTTTTGTTATTGCTATCAAGTTTGGTTTCATTTGTTCACTACCATCTGCCATTGTGGACAAATCATTGTGCAAGAAAGATAATCATAAGTCAAGTCTGCTTCATTCAAATAGGTACACCCGCTTAGGTCTGGCAACACTTGAAGAGTAGAAGGTTGATTTCTCTTGACCTTGTCTGTTACCCTGAAACGTATCAAGAGATTGGCAACCTCTTGAGGCTTCCCGCCTGCGTTTTTGAGTGCTAACAAATTGGTGACTTCACTGGGGATTATTACAGAAAATTCAGTTGAAGACCATCATATAGAGTCAGTGAAGAAAAGATTGTAATTTGAGAAGATTTAGAAAAGAGTGATTCCATTGGGAAGAAGATTAGAAAAGAATCATTTTCCTATTTTTGGAAAAGTAGGTGGCGACTCTGAAAAGGTTTGATGAAGAATGGAATTTGTATATGGAACGAATAAATACACAAATGTACATATAAAATTTTTCACAATGGAGGCAATGCATATCATGCACAACAAAATATGTACTCACCACTACCACATCATGGTCAATAGTATATGCCACTGTACCAGCATCAGTATCCACCTAGTGCCCCCCTCATCAATACACAATAATGATCAGACAGTTTGATTTGGCAGGGATTCAACTATCCCCTTATCCAATGGATGGTAGTTGGAGGGGTATGGTGCCTAAATTTACAAGAAGTAATGCAATTACTGCTGAAGAGAATTTAAAGAGCTTCAATGCTTTCATCCAAGATTTGGGTGTGCCATATGAAGATTTTTTCATGAGGTTATTCATGATATCACTTCTTGAAGATGCTAGGGATTGGTTCAACAACCTACTAGCTATCTCTATTGATTCTCTCCAAGGATTTCAGGATCAATTCCTCAAACAATATGGGAATCCAAGTTCACCAGATGCTACTCTTCATGAATTAATACGGATTCAGAAGGATCGAAATGACACCATTTTTAATCGAAGATTCAATAAGTTGTAGAATAAGATACCTCCTGGATCAAAGTTGCCAGATTCTGTAGCACCGAGTGTTTATTTGAATTCTTTTGATCCTAAAACAGGGTATGAACTAAGAAATAGATTCCTAAGAGACTTAGATGAGGCTCAGAAGATGGAACAGACAATTGAAAACAATAGGAGGGCTATAGGGATAATTGATAAAAGGGACAATCCTAGGTTTCCTCAACAAAGTAGCAATCATCAGCTCAGATAGGAGAATACATATAGGAACGAAAGGCTGAGGTTGCATGACATGCCTTATAATACAGACTGGAAGGATGAAAAACCTATAACAGCTAGGCCTGGAAACAAAGAGGCTCCTGATCCTTTGAGCGAGAAGGGAACTTATATGGTAAGTAACAATTACTTCTGTGAATTTTGTGATAAGCCACATTCCCCAGATCATTGTGTTGTAGCCCAAAGAATTCAGTAAGAGGGAATGTTGATGGGAAACAATAGAGATAATCACATAATATATTTGACTTCAAATACCTTTCACCGTGTTGTGGAGAGGTATTCACCTTCAGAGGATGAAAGTTATTTGTATGATGTTTCAAATTAGCAATACAATTTCCATATGACTAAACAACAGGTCCTTTCTGACTCTGAAGAAAATTATACAAAGCTCCATTCTGTTGAGGTGCCTGCTCAATACAGTATGAAGAGATTTACTAAAGAAGAAATAGAGAGACTAACTGTTGCTGATCAGAAGGAAGAAAGCAAAGGAAAAACACTGGAGCAGAAGAAAATGATTAAGGCAGAAGGCTCCTCTTTTGACTTCATTCAAGCATTATCCCAGGGAATAAGGTATGAGAACACTATCAATGTTGAATCCAATAGTTGTATTTCTGATAAATATAGAGGAATTGATCAAACAATGCATCCAATAGAAGATGAAACATGTGCAAGTCAAGATGATTCCTGTGATAGCTTGCATAATGAAGATGAAAGTACAAGATATCTCTCTTGAATAATAAATTGTGACAGGGAAAGCAGCGTGTGTTATGATGGATCCAGTGAGTATTCATATTGTGAAGATGTACCTATGGATTTTGATCTGCTATCAAGGGATTCTAGCACCCCGTTTGGAAATAAGGATGAAACATGCTCAAATGAGGAGGAGAGTACATCATCATATGAAGAGAATAGCTATAATTGTCATATTGATGAATTGAAAGAAGAAATGGAAGGGGATTGTGTATCATGTCATAGTGATGAGGAGCTTGAGGAACTTTTGGATTCTGATTTACAGCAAGGTGACTCTTGCAGTTCTTGTGGTGATCAAAATGTGAGTCCATTTTACAATAAACAAACAATACCTCCAACTGCAGTTGAAAGCTATGAGGACACATTCGATGAAAAAGAGGTTTGTATGTATAAAAGTGATCTCCATTTTTTTTCAAACCCATTGTACAATGAAAAGTTAAAAGAAGATCAGATGATATTCTGTGGAGGTATGCCCATGAATGAACTTCAAGTATTTTCAAATCCACTTTATGAAAGAGAGGAGATAATTTCAGATAAGAAAAATGATGAAATAAATGACTACGCTAGTAGTGTTTCTGATTTTTTCTTTGATGATCTTGGACTTCTCTTTGATGATAATAAAAATGAAAAATACAACTGTAGTGATGAAAATGTTGAGACTTGTTCGCTCAGCAGTGGACATATTTTAGATTTGTTAATTCCTAAATACTAGGGATATACACATGAGGGTGATCTTGAAGATTTGTGTCTAGCTTACATTTGTTTTGATAGTGAAAGATCTTTGTGTAAATATTTTTATGACTCCCAGTGCATTTCTTGGAATGATGGTGAAACTTTTGGTATTGATCAAAAGCTTGTGTACATTCAAGAAGAGGTATGTGATTTTGAAATTTCTAACTCATGTGGAAGAGACTTTTATTTGCATGCCAAGGATGATCAAGTTCTAGATTTGATTGGTTCACATATGCATAATATTGAAGATATGGGTCATAATCAAGTATTGTTCCCAAATAAAGATACTAAAGTAGCACAAAAGGTTTCAGTTTTGTTTGTTTCAGATAATATTGATATGACAAAAAATTTTGTTGCTCAAGAGAAGCACTCTGATGGTCAAATTTTAGTACGTCTGGGAGAATGTTTCATAATGCATAACAGTGAGAAAGGTAAGGAGGAATTGTGCATTGAGTATGCATATAATTTGTATGTTGAAGTTGACAGATGTTTGTTCCATGATAATGAAGAATTTGAACTGTTGAATGATAAAGAGAATTTGGGTCAAGTTGAGCATGATGGTTTTTTGAAAACCTGCAATAACAGTGAAAGGAAAGATTGCATGAATGTGTTCAAGAGGAATCTGATGAACTCAAGAGAAAACTAGGTATTTGACAGGGGAAAATGGTTTGAGTTTCAGATTGCAACAACTCGAAATAGGTGAAGTTGAAACACAGAGGATTAAGGGTTACCAGTGCATGGGACAACTCTTGCTTATCCTCTTTAAAATTCTTTTCCATGCACAGTAGTTTAGGGTTTTGTTCCACTTCCATATTGCATTCATTTTGCATCCATTCCATCTACTTCTTGTCCATTTCCATTTTGCTCATTTTGCGTCTGGTCTGCTCACCCATATATTCTAGATCCTTACAATGATTTGACTATCATTCATCCCCAGACGGAGCCACTATTAGAATTGTAAAAATATGCTATTTTTACAGATTTTCCATTCATATTTTTCCAAATAAGTTCCATCTTGATCACTTTCTGCTCATATTTTTCCATATTGCCCCATTGAATCCATTGAGTCACACATTTTTTACATCATGGTCTGTATCGGCATGAGAATACCATTGTCTCCCTGACCCATTGTACGTTTTTTGCTAACATGAGTCTGTGTTTCCTTTCAGCAAGACTCATTTGATGTCACAGCGATCAAAATTTTCTTGCAGGTACAGTTCGGCAGGAGTTCTTCACGGTCTCGGTGACCGGCTTGAATGAGGATGCATCGGCAAGAGTTGCAATGTCAGTAAAATGTCCTAGTGAACTCTTTTGGTCTTGGCGACAGGCACAGTATGGATTCATTTCGGCCAAACTTGTTGGTATTGGCATAATTTTATAACGATTTGATGTGTCTTACCGACTTGCGTATATGAGGATATATCGGTTGAGCTTGGAGTATTCGGCATTGTGTCTTGGTGAGGTCTTCTTGTCTTGCTGAATGGTAGTGGAAGGATTGACATATTGGCATAAGTTAGGGTCTTTGATGGAAAGTCATAGTGACTTCACATTGTCTCACCGATTGATGATAGATGGGCTCGTCGGTAGGAAAAATCATATGTCTCAGCGACCAATATGTTTCGTATGGACTTTTGGTATAACTCGATAATCTCTATAACCTCTCCCCAAGAGCAATATGTCATGGCAACATGGGATGGATGGTGCATCGGTGAGAAAGCTAATGGGTCACAATGACACATAAAGTAAATAAGGGGCTTTCGCGATAACAATTGAATTCTCTATAGGGTCTCTCTGATGCCATTAGGTTACAGCGATAGTGAATCAAATAGAGGTCCATTTCGGTAATACATTTTCTTGTGTCTCGGCGATTGGAACAAACATAACATATATGCTCTTAGTATGACAAAAGGTTTTCGATATGATATCTCCATGACTCGGATCGGTCTCGACGAAATACAAGGACACGGGATGACAGCGATCAACATTATAATTTCCTTCGGCATACTGCTGCATTGTCTTAGTGACTGGTTCACTGATGATTAATAAAATTCAAATGCTGTTAGCCAACATGTGAATGCTAAATACCGTTGTGGGCCGACATGGATGTGCCCGATTTCTACGGTGGCTGACATGATTTTGAAATGATTTGTTTCCTGATTGTTGGTGTATATATATGCACCCCGATTGTAATTGATTAGGAGGAGATTTTAGAATAGATAGATATAGTAGATTAGGAATGGGCACAGTAGAATAAATTTCTCATTCTGGAGACTATGTTGCATGTTTTCAAATGGCGAACTCAATGAAAATCAGCTGGTGTGGCAGGTTATTTCTGGTGTCAATTGTATGTTGAGTTTATTGAAAAGTATTGCTAAGCTGTCTCCAAGTTGATTCTTTCTGGTTGTTTAAATTGAAATAACAAGTTTATTCTTATTTTATCAGTGCACATTTACTGTATCTATGTGATTAATTGACTGGTTCTCTCAAGCAGAGATTAAATCCTTTTTGTTGATCATAGTAATCAGGGGGAATTCATCTGGATTATTAAAGTAGAGCTTAGTAGTCATAATCTTGCATTGTTTATACAAGTTATAAACAAATCATATGCCATCAATTTTATTTTCTGCCAGAATAAGTTGCCCACTTCTGTTCCATTTGACTCCGCATACCCAACAAGGCACTGGTCTCTGCATTTCATCATTTGATTCATTCAGTTTCTTTACATCTGTTTATTAAGCATTTTAGGATTTAGATAAGAAGATTGCTTTTGTTATTGCTATCAAGTTTGGTTTCATTTGTTCACTACATCTGCCATTGTGGACAAATCATTGTGTAAGAAAGATAATCATAAGTCAAATCTGCTTCATTCAGATAGCTACACCCGCCTAGGTCTGGCAGCACCTGAAGAGTAGAAGGTTGAGTTCTCTTGACCTTGTCTGTTACCCTCAAACGTATCAAGAGATTGGCAGCCTCTTGAGGCTTCCCACCTACGTTTTTGAGTGCTAACAGAGTGCACATAATCACATACATAAGACTCCCAATAGTTGATGAATAAGGAATAACCTCCATTTTTTCTTGATCTTGAGGTTTTTTGGGGCACATTTTAGATGACAAGCAAAAGTGATCAGCAAGTGGAGTCCTCATAGGCTTAGCACCCTTCAAGTTAAATCTGTCTAAAACTTTGTGAATGTATTTTTCTTGTGACAATCTAATTTCCCTCTTATGTCTATGTGGATTTTAGTCACATGCCAAGTATCCTCTTTGCTTCCCCTAAGTCTTTCATTTCAAAATTTTGAGAAAATTGTTGTTTCAAATCACGATCTTGACTCTCATACTAGTACCAATTACTAGCATATCATCAACATAGAGTAGAAATAAAAAAAATTCATTGTTATTCAATGTCTTATAATAAACACACAGATAAAATCCATAACATGTGAAGTGTTTCTCAACCATGCAAGAATCAAACTTAAGGTATCATTACTGTGGGGCTTTCTTGAGCCCATACAAACTCCTCCTCGTCGACCTATAATATAAATCTTTACCTTTTTGCTCAAAACCTTCAAGATGATGCATATGCAATTCCTATTCTATATCACCATGTAGAAATGTATTCTTGACATCAATTTGTTCTAGCTCAAGATCATAAATCATTGCGAGGCCCAAAATTACTCGAATTGTAGTTATCTTCACGACAAATGAGAAGATCTCATTGAAGTCAATCCCCTTTTGTTGATAATAACCCTTAACAACCAATCTTGCATGATACCATTTCCTTCCTCCATTTTCCTCTTTCAATCTGTACACCCATCGATTCTTCAAAGATCTCCAATTGGGTGGAAGCTTCACTAAATTCTAGGTATGATTGGCCATCAACGAATCCATTTCCTCTTGCATTTCATCTAACCATTTATCTCGATTAACATATTTTCAAGAATCTTTGAAGGTTGAAGGCTCTAACTAATTGGAAATCAATAATTGATTATTGTCAAAAGAATTTAGAGTTCAATGATCTCAGGTAGACCTCTCCACTTAAGGAACCACTACCTGCAAACTACCTTGTTCTTACAAATTTCCTCCAACATTTTTCCTCTATAATGAATTATTTTTAATAAAATAATTGTAATCAACAAATTCATTATGGGCAGAGATATGGATAGAGATATGGGTAGATGAATGTTATGTTTGATCATCCATTGGCTACTTTGATTGATTATGCAAAGGCCCAACGATGTATTTGGCACAAAATCATAATTTGAAGGGGACACAAACTCATTATTTAAAGGCTTTGATGTTATTTCAAGAGGTAGCAATAAATTCTGTGTTGTTTTGGAATTTGAATTATCCTCATACAAGAGCCCAAAATTCTAATTCCTTGGCACATGAACCTCACACGATGGTGAGGGATCAAATAGATTTGCGTGGGTAGGCATTGAGATATTATCATAGTACCTTAATTTATTTGCAACTTGTTGCATAGAAGTTAGAGTTCCCACATTATGTGATGGTAAACATACTTTAGGAGGTGGTGAGAGAACATTGAAAGTGGTGTGGGAAACATTTGAAACTTGCAGAGGTTTGAATTTTCAACAAGAAACATTGAATTTCCCTTACATGAGGCCAGGTGCAAGCTTTAGAAAAAGATAAAGGGCATGTACAATAGGTAGGGGATAGACCATTTGATCCATCCATGTATGCATGTACAAGAGGCAAGGGACAAACCATTTGATCCATCCATTTGATCCTTTTGAGGAGAGTGATCCACCACATGTTATACTTGGTGATCTACTCCTTGTATGACACTTGTTGTAGTCCCTTTAGTGTATTGTCTTCCTTCCATTTATGATGTGCAAGATTGGGATGTGAATGATTTGCTTTAGATCAACTCGTATGTGCAGTACCCTTTGTGTATATTTTGTGTATTTTTTATGTGTTTTCTTACATATGATGTGATCTTATGTGTTGTGTTGCTTGATGTATCTTCATGTTTGCTATTTTTCTTTGGATGAACCTTGTTATCATTGGCATAAGGATGCAAAGAAAATGAATTTGTCACAAACATCCATCTATTTGTATCTGCATTCTTATTTATGTCGTAAACATTCATGGTTGTCTTGTGTCTTCTTTTTGGGACAATGCAAGGTGTTGAACCATTTAGGTCTCTTCCATGTTGACCCAAAAGGTTTTTTTTTCATCCCTATGTATCTTTCTTGCATATTTGGGGGAATGTTGTTAATTCTGAGTATAATCATATAACATATTATCAAAGGTCTATACTGAACCTAGATCCATGGATCCCTTATGTGACATATTTTGTCTTGTTTGTGGACGTGTTTTGGGGGCAACCCATTTCCATGAGTTATCTTTATTTGGGAACATATAATTGGAATAGGGCTTTCTAAAAATATCTTGTGACCTTTATTTTTCATGTTGCACTTATCATTTTATTCTACCTTAACTTGCAACTGCTCACATATTGGTGTTTAGCAATTACTTTAAGGTAGGAGCATACATCCCATTATGTGCTTCACTTTGTTCACACACACTAGACTTAGTGATGAATTGGCTTGGGATTTTGATAATTTATATAGCACCTTATTAGAATTATTGGGACTATAATTCTTGGAATGGTTGATATGGAGCACACCTAGTGAAAATTGGTCCTCACTAGTCCTCGTGTTTTTTTGATATTCTACTTTTAGAAGGCTCACCTAATGAATATTGGAATTTACTAGCTTGTTATGCCTCAATTCATGGTTCACCTAGAAAATATCCTACTTCATTAACTTGCGAGTCATGAATGCCTTGGATATGGATCATAGTAATATTTTTGTGGATCTTGCTAGTCCATGATCAACATACCCATCTTTTGCATAGTTGCATGTTTACACTGTGTTTTTTTCATTTTTTGTTGTTTTTTTATTGTGATATCCAAAATGTCTAACCTGTTATAAGCAATTAAAATGCAATGGAAAACATAATGAAAACACCTCAAGATTAGCCTAAGGAATTTGTAAAAAACAAAGAGGAAAGTGTTAAGTGACAACAAATGATTATACCTCCCTTTTGCAGTTGAAACTCCTTGGTTGGCCCTTGATTTTGATGAATTTGTGCACTCCTTAGATGGCTTCTTGAGTGACTAAATGCAATATTGAGAATGCAAGATGATCAAAGTGGATGGCTAAATGATATTGAATGCTTGAGAATGCAAATTGACAGCATAAGGTTGCTCAAAATGAAAAGTGTTTTTAAATGCCTTAGAGGAAGGGGTATTTATAGAGGATCTTGAATTCTCTAGAGAATTCAATGGTTGAGATTCATCCAACAAGGTCAAGATGAAGGGCTATGGTGGGTTGAGAACTCACAAGCTCTCTCATCTTGACATGTGGATGGTGAAGTGGCTAAGAGGAGACGAGGTGTAAGTGAGGTTGCTAAAAGGTACATGAGGTGGAGGAAGGACAAGTACCTTCCAAGTACCTTGGGGAGTGAGAATATTTTCTCAAAAAGGAATTTCTTGTCCCCAAGTGAGAGTGAAAGGGACATTTAAGGAATTTTGGAATTCCTCAAAAATCTCCATGGGAAAAGGAGAGGTGGTTGGAGAAATAAATGTGAATTAAAAATTCACATTCTTAGGAGAGTCTAAAGGATAAAAGGTGAGCTCCAAAAAGGTGGGACTTTGTCACATGTGACTTGATGTGACAAGTCAAAGGTTCTAGAAGATGCATGGGAAAAGGGGATTCTAGGAAGAATAAAAGTGAATTAAAAATTCACATGGAGAAGAGAGTAGCCTAGGGTGAATAAAAAAGAATTAAAAATTCTTTGGGGGATGGGGAGAGTTGACCAAGGTACTAATTAGATTTAACTAATTAGTAATTAGAGGATAATTAGGGGTTAATGAGGATTAGAAGCCAACTTGCAAAAGTTGGATGATGTGACACATCCTAATCAAGGATTAGGCATGTGCACATCCTTAATGAAGAGATTAGGAGATAGATTAGGATTAGATAAAAATGACATGTGAGGAATTAAATAAATGTATTATTTATTTAATTTATTTGATGAAAGGAGGATTAAAGAGAACAAAGTATTTAATTATTAATTAAATACCTTAGGGATTTGGCAGAATTAAGGGTATTAATTAAATAATAGTAATATTATTTAATTAACTTGGATAAGAGGATGTTTAGATGAAAAGTGATAAATTTGGATAAATTAAGTGTCCAAATTTAGGTGTCTACATTTTCCCCCTCTTTGAGATGGTGTTACGAAGTAGCATCATTTCAAAGAATATTAAAATATAGAACCCAGAAGGAGATGGTTAGATTGGAAAAGATGCCCCAGTCATCAAAGGGATGACTAGGCAGAAAGATGATGGGGGTGAAGATGAAGAGTAGGGATAAGGATGCCCCCTCGAGAGGACATGCAGGTTCAAGAGAACACAGATGTGCTCTTGAAATGGATGAGATGATGAAATGGGAGATGAGGAAGAGGATGCAAAGGGGTGGATATGAAAGGATGAAAAGGCGGCAGGAGGTTGGGAAGCACAAATGGATGCAAGCACGAAGATAATGTTGCCCCAGTTAAGGTACAAGTCAAAAGGGGTTGATGATGGATAGAGTGTTGTCAATGAGGGAATGAGAGATCCTGAAACAACAGAAGGATAGGGAAGGATACATCCCCACGAGTGGTATTGACGAGGGAAGGATGCATCCCAAAACACCACTAAAGGATAGGGAAGAATGCCTCCCGATGATGATGATAAAAGTGTTGTTGATGAGAGAAGGATACATCCCAAAACAACACCAAAGGGATGGGGAAGGATACTAATGGATGATGATGAGGATGAGGATGAGGGGTGAAAGTTGGTAACAAGACTGGGGACAAGACCAAGGATTCGATTAGATGATTTGTACAACATGGAATAGATGAGGAGAAGATTGATATGTGAGATGGAGAGAAGGATCTTAAGATTTGGTTTGATATCCCAAGATTTGGACTGCAGATGGTCTAAAGCTCAGATTAGGTGTTTGGTTAAGCCCAGATTGGGATAAGATTAAAGTTCAGATGAGGATTGGATTGAAGAATAGAATGATTGAAGGATATGATTGGATTGATTCTACACCGAGTTCCGGGGTTTAAAGGGTGTAAGGTGTTGACAATTAGATATTTCCCGATTTGGCAATTTTCAAAAATTGTCAAATTTTTCTGTTTTAGGAAACCTCATGGATATACGTTTGGGAGTCCAAATTTTTTCCAAGAAATACCCAATATTGAGATAGGATGAATTTCCAACTAATATCCCAAATTCGAGATATGCATTTCGAGTAATGAGTGAAAACAATTTTTCAAAATGTTGGAAAAAAACATTAAATTGCGATTTTGAGGGTCAAGATGAAAGTTTGAGGCCCCGAAAATGTGGCAAAACGGGTTCCAACGGCCTTCAACGAGGCCAGTTGGGAATCCACTTGTTATCTCATAACGCAACCACCCGTCAAATTTCAACTCAAACGGACACCCAAGTCAAAAGTTATGGCCTTCGGAAGTTTCGATGTAAAAATAAAAACCCTCGAAAATATGGTTTTGGATAAATTTTGAAAATTGCTACACATGGGTTTTGATGGCGAGCTAGGGGGGCAAAGGACGGCGGGATAGGGGCACTGCCACCCCGACTGCGGGTGGAGCTGCCCCGGACAAGGGCGGAGACGCCTCGAGGGCGGAGCCACCTCGGCCAAGGGCGGAGACGCCCCAGCCGCGGGCGGAGATGCCCCGGCTGGGGGTGGAGATGCCTCAGAGAAGGGCGGAGCCGCCCAGAGGGCGGAGCCGCCCAGAGGGCTGAGACGCCCCGAGGGCAGAGACGCCCCAGGGGCGGACTCACCCGGCCAAGGGCGGAGCCTCCCCGAGGGCAGATCCAGGCAGAGGAAGAAGGGGAAAAAAGGGGGGAAAAGAAGGATGAAGGGGTGGGGGATGCATGCAAGATGATGAAATGGAAAATGAAATGCAGTCCTAATGCGATTTTCCATCTTCAGAGCACTAATGTTTGCTATATCATAAGACACCCAGTGCCAGGGTATGTGGAACCAAGGCATATTAGTGTCTAATGCATGAAACAAACACAACAGACAAGAAGGCTATCCCAACACCCCAAAGTCACCATGACTTTGGTCGGGCTAGGTATTGGAATAACCACAAGCACACGAGGAGGCCCCAGCATAACACAAGACCACAAAGATCTTGGTGGGTACTACGTGGGACAACCAAGAAGACACAAACAAACAAAAGATCACAATATGCCCCTATGTTGACTAGTCAAAGCACACCATGATATGATGGATCAAGGTGACCATGACAAGTGATGATAGGGAGCTTAAATGATAAACAAAATCCAAAAGCATCAAAAGATTGCAATCAAGTTCAAATGTCCTTTGCCATAGGATCAAGGGGATGGATGGGATTGATGAGGTCTGTTAGGAAGGGTGCATCCTGTTGAGACCAAAGACGATGGATACTAAACTAAAAGATTGTTATGACGCGGGATGTTCAAAATCGATTGGATCTCATGATACAAGTGTATCTCATTTGTGAAGAACTGACTAGATAAGGGCATAGCTTGATGACACGACACAAGGAAGAAAAGACATGGGACTGACACACCCTAAAGTCCTAGGGGCTCGGCGGCTGATCAAAGATTAGCCTTGCCTACGTGAAAGCGTAGAGCCCTCGTAGTTCGGTGAAAGGTGGATGACTAAACAAGATGGAGACCTTGATGTATGGTGATGGACAAAAGGAGAAAGACCGATGATAGACAATAGAAGAGCAAAGTGGACAATAAAGATCGATGATGGAACCCCGGGGGCGGATCAAATGATCGACCTTGCCTATGTGAAAGCGCAGGGGCAACGTAGTTCGATAAGACCAAAGGCAAACAATGGATAAAGGATGATAAGATGATAGGATAAGTGGATAAAAAGGTGGGACCGATATGGAAAGATAGGATAGACCTGTTGGATTGGATAGGATGATGACAATCACATAAAGCTCAGGGATGGGATAGTTATCCAAAGCATTAAAATGACTTGAGAGGATGATATGATAGAGAGATGAGTGATGAAAAGTGATAGGAGATTGGAAAGATGTGCAAGAGAAGCAGGGGTGATGACGATGAGATAAATGACATTGGGTTGCATGGGGGAGGCCTATAGCCAGATACCAATGACAAGGGATTGTGAGATGGGATGAGGATAAAGATGAAAGAATGGATAGAGATATAGGGATGGGGGATGGGAGGGATTGTTTGGATGGATGGGAATAGAAATATTGGGAGATGAAAGGGATGCTAGGATAGATGGATATGAAGATAAGGATGGGGAGATGGAAGGGATGATGTGATAGATGGATAGGGATATAAGGATTGGGAGATGAAAGGGATGCTAGGATAGATGGATACGAAGATAAGGATGGGGAGATGGAAGGGATGCTATGATAGATGGATAGGGAGATGAAGGGATGTTATGATAGATGATGTCTCCAAGGACTATGTTACAAAGGAAGCAGATGCCCCCACTCTAGATATGTCACATATGAGGAGGCATGAGGGATATAAGACAAGTGGATGGGAAAATAAAGGAGATAACTAGATGAGGATATGATGGGTGACTAAGGAATATGATAGAGCATGGATGAATGGAATGTATACCAATAGGTGTCCAAAGCATGCATAGATAGGTGCCCCTATTTTGATGAAGATCACAAGAAGGATGGAGGGATGGGAGATAAATGGGATATGATGGCAGGATGAGGAAGATAGGTGGGATGGGTGGATTTATGAAGAGGACGGATAACAGGAAGACGGGTGCATAGCTGGAAGCATAGCGGATGGAGGGAATGCATATCAGGAAGTTGCCCCTAAGTTCAGATGGGGATTTACGCATGACGCCTGTTTGCCAGATTTTCATCATGGTATTTATCCAAGGCGCTTGTTTGCCAAGTTTTCACCATTGGACGAATTATTTCTCTTTACTATTTTATTTGATTTAATTTTTATTTTTATTTTTATTTTTTTGATTTTTTACTTTTTGAATGTCATACAGAAGGAGATGGATAAGGATAGGGAGGCAAATAAGTGGATTTAGAAGACATGCGATAAGGATATGGATGAAGGACTTAAGCTTCAAGTTCTATATGAAGCATGAATAGCCCTTGTTCGAACCGACTATTGGATGTTGGTACAACCTTATGAGGATAAATGGATTATGCAAGAGGATGAATTAGAGGGATTTGAGAGGGGAGATACATGGGATAATGGTTGGGATGCTGCAAAGGGTATGGATGGAATGATGGGGTGGATATGTGATGGGGAGATGTGTTCAAGACCAACATTGGCACATGTGGTGGTGGATGTGAAAAAATAATAGGATTAAGGGATGGAGAATGTGGGGTTAATGGAGGAGATGGAATGGTGAATCTCGGGACATAGGGACCCAAAACAGACTTAGGAGATGAAAGGGGTGTATGATTAGCTTTTGGATTAGCGACTTTGGATGTTCTTACGGATTTTTCATGTGATGGCATTGCATCTTTTTTCTTTGGGATCCACATGGTTTTGATCTTTGCTTTGGTGGGCCTTTGTGGCCTATGGATTGGATGTATATTTAGATTTTTCTTCTCTTCACCATGTCTTTTGGAGGGGACATGGGGAGCCGTAGATTCATGTGGATGCTTGGATTTATGCATTTTTTCTTTAACAGCCAAAGTGCTTTTAGTAGCAATGGGATGGGTGTGAAGAGATGGATGATGTGGAGTGATGGAGGTAGGAGTATGGGGATTATGTGTAGATGGAGGATGTGCAGGTATGTGCCTTTGTTGATCCTGATTAGGATGTTTATGATGGATGACATGGATAGGTGTTGGATGGATGAAAGGATGAAATGGAGGAGGTGATCTTGGGATATACGGACCCAAGATGGATGGAGTAGATGAAGGATGGGAGATGGTGGATAGAGGGATGTAAAGACCCAAAATGGATGGAGCAGATGAAGGAGGAATATGGACGGTTGTTTTGAGGCGATACGATAGAGGAGGAGGGATGGAAGCATATGATTTGGTGGAGTGATGGAAAGAGTCTATATTTATTTTGGAAGAGGCTCGTTGAGGACATCTAGAGGTTGTACCAACATCTTTAGAGTGTGAGTCTTGGGAAATAGGTCGAAGACCTTGCATGCAAATTTGTTCTTTGACTTGGATGGGCTCCAAAATACCTTGCTCATGAAGGCCGAGACCTTTTCCTTGATAGTTCATTTTCTTGAGTATGTGATCCATGATAGGATTTGTGTTATTTTGAAAACATAATGCGAGTCCATTAGTAGGTGGAGGATGATGGGTGGTAAATACACTATGCTTTTCTTCTGCAAGGAGGCCACCATGGAAGAATGTGAGAGTACCAAGGGGATATGCAAGCGGTGTGGGGATAGCAGTTTTAGGCGATGATGGGGGATCATGAGAGGGAGATGATGGGATAGCAGCATGTGGATGGGTGATATCAGGAGAGTGATTAGGGGATATGATAGGATTTGGATTTTTGGTAGTGGGATCATGAGATGGAGATGGAGATGGAGCGGTGGAAGCTTGAATGACAAGGGGATCATGGGATGGAATGGATGTGGGACTATGATCTTGAGGTGGAATAGATGGGATGGTAGGATCTTGATCTAAAGAAGGGGATATGTTGGCATGCTTTGGATTAGACTCTGGGCATGACTCATCATGTGTGGATGGCAGGATGACAGAGTGTTGGAGAGACTCTTCAAGTTGGGGAGATGAAAGGATGGAGGATTCGATGCAGTCATCAAAATGGATTTTAGTGGATTGGATTTGGGCTTCGTCGATGGGCTCGATGACTCTTGGAGTAGGAGGTGGATGTTCAATGGATTCAGGAGATGTGATGTTAGGAGATGGGGGCTCAATGGATTCAGAGGATGTGATGGTAGGAGATGGGGGTTCAACGGATTCAGAGGATGTGATGGTAGGAGATGGGGGCTCAATGGATTTAGAGGATGTGATGGTAAGAGATGGGGGCTCAATAGATTCAGAGGATGTGATGGTTTAATCGATGGTTTGAGTGGTGCTAGGGGTGGTACCATCAATGACAGGTGTTGGGTGGAGAAGGGTCTTGTCACTAATGACCGTGGATGATGGGTTGGGATGACATGATTCCATAACTGCAAGGTGTGGAGTGGGAGATGTCTTCTTTGTTATAAGTCCTTGGAGAACTTCTGGAGTGAAGAACTTGAATGCTCTAGGCTGAGATGGCATGGTAGGAGTGGATGAAGGATTATGGATTGGTGGACTAGGATTAGATGGGGGATTGGGATTGGATGCAAGACTTGGAATAGATGAAGGATTAAGATTAGACGAAGGGTTAAGAAATGGTGAATTAGGACATGAGGATGTGGGTGGTGGATGGAGATATTGAACTGCGGATGTCGAATTAGAATAAGTTGATGTGGATGTTGGATTAGGATACAAAGGTACGAATGTAGGATTAGAGTGAGCAGATTGGCATGGAAGATTAGGGTAGTGGGTATATGTGGATGAAGGATTTAGATAGGAGGATGTGGATGGGGGATTAGGATAGGGGTATTGAGATGGTAGACTAGGATAAGAGGATGTGGGTGTTGATGGATAGATGAAGGGATGATGGATATCCCTTGATGGTAGCATAAGCAACATGATTAGGCATGGATGAAGACATAACAGGATAATCGAGGGGGTGGATGGATTGGAAATTGGGTGGAGAAAGCTTACTAGCAATGATAGTGTCAAGGAATCTATGTCATATTCCTCTTGATCGACAAGACTTTCGTTATCGCTGTCAATGTAATTAGGGTTTCCCTTGACCACTATTGATGGAGGATAAGGATTCATGATGGTGAAAGGATAAAGAGGATGGGTCAATGTTTTGGGATGGAAATGGGCTAAAGCTCAAATTGGGATTTAGGTTAAGCTTAGATTTGGATTGGATTAAAGCTCAGATTAGGATGATTGGAAGATGTGATGGGATTGATTCTGACAATAAGATTTGATTATCAAAGGATGATTGCGACACCAAAGAAGTTTAGGGGATCTGGATGATGATTTGATTGGAGGAATGGATGATAAAAATGGATGAATGAATACTCAAAATGAGTAAACGATTGATTGGAAAGGATAAACAACTCTTAGAATGAGGAGATGGGTGCTTGGAATGGATGAAATATTACTCGAAATGAGTGAGAGGAGGATTTGAAAGGGATGAAAGAATACTTAGTCAAACGAATGTTGGAATGGCTAAGTGAAGGTTTGGAATGGTAAAAATGGGGGTTTAAAATGATCAAATGGAGGTTTTTTGGAGGTTTAGAGTGACAAAACGAAGGTTTGGGGTGATGAGATATGGTTAGGAATAGTTAAATGATGGTCTAGAGGCTAAATGGATCCAAATGGGGCGATTTCGGGTGTTCAGGAGGAAAAATTCTCCCCTCCACAGTAAATCAGGGGCGTAATCGCCTCACTGCAGTAAATCAGGGGCACAATCACCTCACTACGGTAAATCAAGGGCGTAATCGCCTCACTGCGGTAAATCAGGGGCATAATCACCTCACTGCGGTAAATCAGGGGCGTAATCGCCTCACTTCGGTAAATCAGAGACTTGATTTGATGAAAATGACTATGGCAAGGACTTTAAAATGACAATGATAAGGCCAATTTGTCAAACATTTCACTGGTTTCTCACAAGAACACTCTCAAGCAAACACAATCCTATGATTAGTGTTAAGGGTATGGCCAAAGAGGTCTTAATCTAGGATGCACAAGGTGTCTAGGGAGTCCTCGATATACTCTCGGTACGTGAGGCACAACCGTGAACACCAGCCTGTCACAAGCGTGAGTCGGGAACCCCAGCAAGATACTAAAGGGCTCAGACCAACTCTTCACGTCTATCTAGGTATCACCCTAGCTTTGACGCTTCGCCAATTACAACGTGACTAGATTGGGGTACAACTTTCGCTCTCCCCCCTTTATATACCCTGCCGGTACGTGTGGTTGGAATCATCCCTTGGGGTGATGAAATCCCCAAGCAGGTCCCACTATAAAGAAAGTACTAGTCGTCTCCAACTACTCCCCAAGCTCACATGAAGTGCAAGGGGAAAGCGAAAACAAGCTAATGCCCCCTTTGGGTAACACAAAAAGACAAGCACATCAAGCAATGAATATTACTCCCTCTAATTAAACTATGTTCTTAGATTAATGCAAACAACAAGGATAGTTTAAAAAGTTTGAGCAAACAGATAGCCCTGCAAGCAAATGTTAGATGTTTTATCCCATTTTCTTCATCAACTTCACAAGAATATGCTGCAAAAAGTTAGCAAAAAACACATGTATCCTTGCAAGAATAATGTTAGGGAGAAAATAGCAAAAAAAACCCGAAGCCAAGATAACAGTTTTACCTTCCAGGGGGCGCAGTCGCCCTTCTGCAGCAAATCAAGGGCATAATCGCCTCACTGTGGAAAATCAGGGGCGTAATCGCCTCACTGTGGAAAATCAGGGGCGTAATCGCCTCACTGCGGAAAATCAGGGGCGTAGTCACCCCACTGCGGAAAAGTGTTAGCACAAATTTTAGCCCAGTGGGGCATAGTCACCTCACTGCAGTAAAGTGTTAGCACAAAAAATAATTTTCAGCCAAGAGGGGCGTAGTCGCCTCACTACAGTAAAGTGTTAGCACAGAAAATAATTTTCAGCCCAGGGGGCGTAGTCGCCTCACTGCAGTAAAGTGTTAGCACATAAAATAATTTTCAGCCAAGGGGGGCGTAGTCGCCTCACTGCAGTAAAGTGTTAGCACAGAAAATAATTTTCAGCCAAGGGGGGGCGTAGTCGCCTCACTGCAGTAAAGTGTTAGCACAGAAAATAAATTTCAACCCAGGGGGCATAGTCACCTCACTACAGCAAATCAGGGGTGTAATCGCCTCACTGTAGTAAATCAGGGGCGTAATCACCTCACTGCGGAAAATCAGGGGCGCAGTCGCCGCACTGCAAAAAAATCAGGGGCGTAGTCACCCCACTATGACGTGTTCCTGCAAAAATCTCAACAACAACAAACGTGAAATATAGGAACCCGTTTGTGGGTCCCACCGGGCATGCCAGAAATGTGATATCCAAAATGTCTAACCTGTTCTAAGCAATTAAAATGCAATGGAAAACATAATGAAAACACCTCAAGATTAGCCTAAGGAATTTGTAAAAAACAAAGAGGAAAGTGTTAAGTGACAACAAATGATTATACCTCCCTTTTGCAGTTGAAACTCCTTGGTTGGCCCTTGATTTTGATGAATTTGTGCGCTCCTTAGATGGCTTCTTGAGTGACTAAATGCAAGATTGAGAATGCAAGATGATCAAAGTGGATGGCTAAATGATATTGAATGCTTGAGAATGCAAATTGACAGCATAAGGTTGCTCAAAATGAAAAGTGTTTTTAAATGCCTTAGAGGAAAGGGTATTTATAGAGGATCTTGAATTCTCTAGAGAATTCAATGGTTGAGATTCATCCAACAAGGTCAAGATGAAGGGCTATGGTGGGTTGAGAACTCACAAGCTCTCTCATCTTGACATGTGGATGGTGAAGTGGCTAAGAGGAGATGAGGTGTAAGTGAGGTGGCCAAAAGGTACATGAGGTGGAGGAAGGACAATTACCTTCCAAGTACCTTGGGGAGTGAGAATATTTTCTCAAAAAGGAATTTCTTGTCCCCAAGTGAGAGTGAAAGGGACATTTGAGGAATTTTGGAATTCCTCAAAAATCTCCATGGGAAAAGGAGAGGTGGTTGGAGAAATAAATGTGAATTAAAAATTCACATTCTTAGGAGAGTCTAAAGGATAAAAGGTGAGCTCCAAAAAGGTGGGACTTTGTCACATGTGACTTGATGTGACAAGTCAAAGGTTCTAGAAGATGCATGGGAAAAGGAGATTCTAGGAAGAATAAAAGTGAATTAAAAATTCACATGGAGAAGAGAGTAGCCTAAGGGTGAATAAAAAGGAATTAAAAATTCTTTGGGGGATGGGGAGAGTTGACCAAGGTACTAATTAGGTTTAACTAATTAGTAATTAGAGGATAATTAGGGGTTAATGAGGATTAGAAGCCAACTTGCAAAAGTTGGAGGATGTGACACATCCTAATCAAGGATTAGGCATGTGCACATCCTTAATGAAGAGATTAGAAGATATATTAGGATTAGATGAAAATGAAATGTGAGGAATTAAATAAATGTATTATTTATTTAATTTATTTGATGAAAGGAGGATTAAAGAGAATAAAGTATTTAATTAATAATTAAATACCTTAGGGATTTGGCAGAATTAAGGGTATTAATTAAATAATATGAATATTACTTAATTAACTTGGATAAGAGGATGTTTAGACGAAAAGTGATAAATTTGGATAAATTAAGTGTCCAAATTTAGGTGTCTACAGTTATATGCATGTTATGTGTATTTTTCATGTATGCTTCATTTTTGTTATGTTGCATTTCATCTCATACATGTGTGTTCCTTTTTCCTCATGTTATCTTGCTATAGGATCTTGAATCCTAGGGGCTATCACATCCCCTAGATTCAATACCATATTATCTCTTCAATATTTGGATAATCAAACCCCTCTTGACACATTCTTACTTTAGTGTGAGTCTGAGCATAAGTTCATACTCTCACTAAAGTGGGTGCTAAATGTATCATAAAAAATTGTGATCCTTGACAATTTCACACTAGGTTTTTCTCCCCTCTATGTGCTTGAACCTAATTATAGATTAGTTTCTCATTTTTATAAACACTCTTATAAAATAAAATAGAAGACTTCATTCTAGGCATTTAATATTTTCCCTTGACACTTTGGATCCCTAAAAAGAAGGAATCTAGTCTAGGGTTCCCTACACCCTAGACTACCTATTCTGGTTCCAAATTTAAATATGTCGACATTAGTAATTTAATATTTGAAATTCAAAGTCTAATTGTCAGTTATCAGGATTTAATTTTCAAGAAATTAGATTAATTTCATATAAATACATAGTATTTTAATTATTTTAAATAAGAAGGAAATTACTAAATAATTCAATTTGAGAAAATTATACTTCCAAAAACTAGTCAAGAGCATTCAAGAGACGAATTATCAAGATTATTGCAACATTTGGTCATTCATGTAGAATTCCAAGTTATATGTGAGTTGTGCTCATCTTTGCATGCATTATTTTGTGATCACTAACCTAGATGTAGATGTTCAATCCAATTCAAATTAAGCAATAATTGATCCTTGAAGGGGATGCATATGACTTTAGTCCATCAAGGAGATTATACCTAAAGTGGTGAGTTGCAACAAGTTGTGAATTCATTACTTATTTATCAATTAGCCTCTATCCATCCAAGGATAATCTATTTCATCATAAAATTTTCCATTATGAAGGTAGAAATACCAACACAAGGTTTGACTTAGGCAAGCCCCTATATGGCACAACCCTTCCCCTATTCTCATGTGTGAAGGTTGCAGATCTAAAGTGAGTTGGAGGAAGATTTCAAAGGATTTACTCATTCATGCACTTAAACCCTATAGGATGATAAATCATGGAATTTACATTTTCTCAACAATAGAAGAAGTTCCAACAACACTTGGAAAATAGAAACTATGAAGGGTGAAAAATAGGGTCCACCGAAATGAATCAACAAAGTGATGAACCACTAATTTTTCTAAGACCCTAAACACCTCAAATTATGTAAAATAAGATGCCAATAACAATCAGAAATGCAACCTAATTGTTATAGAAACTATGGGGGATGTTTTTAGAGCACAAAAATTTGTGTACCTAGCTAGAAAGTTGTTTTTGAGCTATGGAGGACTCATTCGCCTTCAATGGAAAATGTGTACTATTAGGATTTCAAGAAACTAATTTCAAGATCCCGTTCCTTGATGTCTACACTCTTAAATTACCTATTATTAAGTTCTGGAAATTTGTAGTTAATTCTATAGAGCTCTTTCTGTGATCTTGCACTTTGAATGACAACTTTAGCAACTTTGCAACTTTAACAATCTTGCTCCAAATCTTGCTCAAATTGATCTTCAATTTGTAAATCTGCAATCACACACTCAAGGGTAGAAAACTTGTTGATTTGTTAGTGAATGGGGGTTTACCTCAGTCAAACTCCTTGTAGGTAATTAAACCAAATGATGAAATGAATGAATTGAAACATGAACATGAAATGTGCAAATTGTAAGAATTGGCTATGAAGGTAGCCACCCAAGATCTAGAGGCCTAATAGAAAGCACAAGCATAAGAGAGATAGAAACAATATGAAAAGAAAAAACTATATTCTGCCAATAATGAAAATATGATGGGATGAGCTAAGCAGTACATAGAGGACCCATTGGATATATAGCCAAGGTGAGAACATAGAAGGGCATAAGATTATGACAAGTGTCGTAATATTATGACATGAGACAACTATGAAAACCTATCACTCCACCTAAAGTGGAGAAGTGATAATGTGATAATCACCACAAAAGGTGGATCACCCACAAAAGGTGGAGAGATAATCACATGACATGTCCAAAAAAGGTGGAAGTGATAAAGTAATAACATGTCAAGTCCACCAAAAGTGGAAAATCTCCAACAACCTCCTATGTGTTCTCTAAGTAAACTTAACTAAGGTGTAATCATGACCTAGGACAAGGTACAACACATTTAATTACACCAACAACCCCCTCAAGTGCAACTTAGGGAGAATGTACACAAAAGCAAACAATGCAAGATGGGTCCTAGCTACTAGGCCTTGTTAGGTACCCATGTACAAATGTAATGAAATATCTCAGAACTGGAGTAAGGATAGAAAAACCCAGTGGGAAAAAACTACCCCCCAAAAGAGAGATGAGATACAAAAGCCTATGAATATGGCATGAGAAGGAAGAAACCCCATGTGAGGAAAAATTCCCCCCCATACAAGAGAAGAAGAATAGATACAAGGTAGCCCCCCCTCAATGTATAATGCTCACCCATGGTAGATGCTTGAAAAGGAATGAAGAAGCTGCTCCAAACATGTCAAACAACATTCCTCCCCTTAGGAAGAAACAATACCAAAGGTGCATGAATGAAGTCTCCCCAATCCACAAGTGAAGAAGGAAGAACCCTCAAACTATAAGAAGTCTATGAAATCTACTCAAATTTCCCTGTGTTGATGCTAAAAGATGCCTTTCCCAAACCATGTGAAGTTGCAATGTAGTCACTTCCTAGAACTTGTGAGAACCCCTTTGTAACAACACACTCATCCACTGAAAAAGACAACTCAAGATCTAGCAAGGATGTAGGTAGAACATACTCCAAAGATGTTGTCTCCTCAAGAGAGAAAGTGGCCTTCTCCAACTGCTGTACATATGCATCCACAATCACATCAACCTCAAAATACTAATCATGTAGAGGAGGGTCAAAGTGTTCCCTCACAAAAACTGAAGAAGAATAACCTTCATTAAAGAGAAGATGTAAGTAATCAAATGTCTCCCAAATATGCAATGTAGGACTCCACAAACAAGTTGCCAATGTCTGTCAAGTAGTCATCCCATGAAATTGCTACTGGAAGACAAGGCATACACTATTGTACTAAATCACAAGGCACTGAAACTATCAGAACACAAGTATCATCAGGTACACTAGTCAATGTAGGAGATGGAGTATCAACAATAGGTTCAAGAACCTCAGGACTAGTGAGCACTCCAAGATTCAAGTAACCATACTCAATCTCTGCAAGTGTGTCCATACTAAGGTGAACTGAATCATCAATAGAAGAAAAATATGAGAAGGTGTATAACTGAGAACGATGATCAACCTCCCCAACTGCAACAAGAGCCTTGCTATGCAAATCCCGAACAATGACAAAATCTGGTGTGAACTCTACACTTTTTCCTGTACCACTATGTGTAATATGATAGATGGAAAGGATGTTCCTTGACAAAGTAGGCACACATAGAACATCATTAAATGCTCCGCCTTCAATGTCAATAGACCCCTTCCCACAAACTACCAAAGAAGTGTTGTTGGCCATCAAAATGGGTGGTGATGAACAAGAATCAAATGAAGAGTACATATCCTTGGACGAAGTCATATGATGTGAAGCTCCTAAATCAAGGATCCATCTATCTAAATTGGAATCTACAACTGCAAGAAATGATTTCCCCTTATGTTTCTCATGTTGAGATGAAGAAGAAGGAGATGATCTTGATGTTGTTGCCATGAGAGTTGTACTTTTTCCATTAGAAGAAGTGGAAGGGGACGAGTCCTTCTCTTGATATGCAGCTGGAAAGTTGATGTTGTTCTTCTTAAGGATGTTTTTCAACTCATCAATTTTCTTAACATGACAACAATGCTCCTCATGGCCAAAATTTTTGCAATATGCACATGTTGGTTGCTCCCTCTTACTTGAATAGTTGTACTTCTTTGAAGAAGATGATGATGATGAGCTTTGTTGTGGAGGAGTGGATTGTTTGTTCTCTCCTTGTGGCTTTGGTGAAGATTGCTTTTGGTCCTTTCTATTTCCTTGCTTGTTGTTTCCATGATTGACCACCAATGCTCTTGAAGTTGAAGACTTGAGAATTCCCATTTTCATCAACTTATTTTGCTCAAGAATCAAAAGATCTGTGAGAGCCTCAAAATATGGTGATGTGAAGTTTCTTATTGTCAATCTTTGAGTTTGAAAACTTGAAACAAAAGCTGCATACTCAATTGGAAGCTTGTCCAACAAGTTGAAGACCAATTGATCATCCTCTTTCTCAATACCACAATCTTTTAGTTGTGCTCTTAGCTCATTTTCCTTAGTGACATAATCCTGAATTGTATCAAAATATTTGGGATCAAGGCTTACGAGATCATGTTCAAGTTTGTATCCCTTAACCTTATCAACCTTTCCATACAAATTAGCAAGCTTATCCCAAGCTTCCTTGGCTGTAGTACATTTATCAACATGGAAAATGAGATCATTGGAAATGAACTTTCTTAGTGTACCTAATGCCATAGAAGTTTTAGTGAGCCAATCCATATATGCTGTTGGATTTTCCTTAGGATTTGAAGGTGCAGTTATGGTTCCATCAATGTAGTAAATTAAACCTTTTTCCCATTAGTTTACTCCATGAATGTACTTTCCATGTAGCATAATTATGTGCAGTTAAGAGTGGAACTATAGATGAACCCATGATGGAATGCAAGAGTAAAAGAGATAAAATAGGCACAATCACACAAGAGACACCCCCCCAAATTCACTCAATCAAAGTACCCCCCCTCCCCCCCAAATAGATGATTTTGACACTTTATAATGCAGTGCGTGTACAATAGGACACTTGCAACTTGGCTAAGTGGGCTTATGATTTCTGATTTAAAACTTGCCACAAATAGGATGAGAACAAACTAGAAAAAATAAGCAAAGACCTAAATCCATATCTATGCAATACAAGTGCCAAATAGGCCAAAAAGGACCATATGCTGAAAGTACAAAATCCACTCAAGAGCGCTTCAAACTGATTGCAGATTCAACAAGTAGACAAAAAATCATTCACTTTAAAAAACAACACCTGAAAAGGAGTTTGTATGTGCCTAAACGAAGCCCCGAAAGTTGCAGAAATGAGGATTGGATAGGTACAATGTTGAGAAACTGAAAACTTTGGAAAATATGTCCACCAAAATTAGAAATTGAGTACACCACTGTGAAGTACACAAAAAATTAGCCCAAATAAAAAAAAAATTGCTCAAAAAAAGGAGCTAAAATGAGCAAGATATGGCCTTCCAAAGTCGGACTACAAAATTGAAAAGCTCATTGGTGAGGGGGAATTTTTTTTTTTTTAGAATGCTGATGTCATTGCTGATGCCATGATGATGTCATAATAATAGGATACTAAATTTGACAGTTGTATGACCCCTGAAAGCTGCAGTATGTTAAAATTGATGACTATTTGACCATCACGGTCGCCATCGCTCCTGGTTGCTGGAATATTCTGAAATTGCTGGTATATTTGTAGGGCTCACCAACATTGGAATATTCTTTTAGAATATTCTACCATTTTTTAAACACTGGATTTTTTAGTGTGTCCGTCGGTGTTTGATTGGTCGGCCGCCCGTTTGACTTTTTGGTTGTCAGAATATGATTAATGACCGTTGGTAAATAGAAGTCTGCTGGTGGAGGGAATGAGGGGTCCCCAGGGGCAACAAGATTTTTCCATGTGGCAGTCAAGGGTGAAGCCACAATAGTGGTTTACAATTGAAGTGAGGAAGGAAAACTCACAGAAAATGAATGCATGGCAAAAATATTGATTTTAGGGGTTCGTACGAACATACTGGTTCGACCGAACCCATTAGGGGTTCGCTAGAACCTGCGTTCGGGCGAACCCTTTTAATTCTTTCCCACCAAAAATGAAAACAAAAGCCCTTATAAAAGGGGGGTTCGAATGAACCCTGGTTCGAGTGAACCCTGAACCCCTGGGGGTTCATTTGAACCCCCCTTATTCCTCATCCCTCCTTTGAGACACCAAAAAACCCTAAATTTTTGCACTTTGGAGCTTGGATTGATGATGAAAATGGATCAATCTTCACAAACCCAATTGGAATCAGGTAGTCCTCGAAACAAGCTATCCAACAAATATAATCTTAATATGTTTTGGTTTTATTATGTATTTGTTTTTTTAGTTTTATTAAACATAGGTTTTTCATTGAAAATGAAGGTCTATGTTCGCACATGTGGAAAAATAGTAGATTATCAAAAAAATTTTGAAAAATATGAGTGCACGGATATTGAAGTCCTTGATCCAACCAATTTTTTTTGAATTTCGATATATACAAAAAGTTATGCGTTATATGTGTAGCTATGTGAATTGTAAGTGGTTTGACTTCAGAAACTTGATTAAAAGAAAAATATTCAATAAAAAACTATCTAACCAAGTGGAAGCACTAGATATCGGAGTTATGAGTCTAAATTCGAAAGAATTATAATTTTATCCTTCATGGAAAAAAAGTTATGCATTATACGGTCTCACCACTTTTAAAAATGTTGTTTTTTGAAAAAAACTAGTTTTGTGGGAGATGGAAAGAAGTGTAAAATGATTCCAAAAATTTTGAAAAAAATATTTTTAGAATCTACAAAAAAAATGTGATGAGACTCTAGTTTGCATTATCTTCAAAATTTTCACAGTTTAGCCGCTATAGCTGCCCGAATGTGAAGATTTAGTTAAAATAATAATTTGGTGTCGGTTTGGCCAAAATTGTAAACCACTATTGTGGGATCACCCTCAGAGGAGACAGCGGTACAGTCCATAGACTGTACAAACAATTTTTTTTTTTTTTTAATAAATAAAAAGTTTTACAATAAAAAATACTGCGAATAACACAAATTTCTAATAGAAATATTTTGTAGAAATAAAAATATATTTATTTTGAAAATTAAATTGTACTGGCATAATGATGGTTGGGTTGTATGGCTCAACCAACAATTTTTTCTTTCCTCGATGGACAACTTTATCCGATTTCGATGATTTAGAAGTCGATTTATGGGTTTTTGGCGCTTCTGAGCACAATGGCGATGTCCTTTTTGGCTGAAAATGCTCCAAAGTGGTAGCTAGTTCCTGGATCTAGCAACCACCTCCAATCTTCAACCCTTTGCAGATTTGACCTCCAATGTCCAACTGAGATGAAACAAAAGGAAAATATGACTATCTCAGACACTCCAGACGCAATGGTGAGCTCAAATCTGATGCAACAAGCTTCTAAAATGAACCTCCAACACAAGGCCATAAATGGAACCCTCCAAGAATCTCTCCAAATGACTAACTAAAGGCACTCCAATAGCTCTAATACTATGTAAGAATTGGCTATGAAGGTAGCCACCCAAGATCTAGAGGCCTAATAGAAAGCACACGCATAAGAGAGATAGAAACAATATGACAAGAATAAACTGTATTTTTCCAATAATGAAAATATGATGGAATGAGCTAAGTAGTACATAGAGAACCCCTTGGTTATATAGCCAAGGTGAGAACATAGAAGGGCATAAGATTATGACAAGTGTTGTAATCTTATGACATGAGACAACTATGAAAACCTATCACTCCACCTAAAGTGGAGAAGTGATAATGTGATAATCACCGCAAAAGGTGGATCACCCACAAAAGGTGGAGAGATAATCACATGACATGTCCAAAAAAGGTGGAAGTGATAAAGTAATGACATGTCAAGTCCACCAAAAGTGGAAAATCTCCAACAACCTCCTATGTGGTCCCTAAGTAAACTTAACTAAGGTGTAATCATGACCTAGGACAAGGTACAACACATTTAATTACACCAACACAAATGATGCCACCTTGGATGATGTCTTGTGAAGAAAATATACAAACTAACATGTAGTGGCCATGAAGAATGTAGATCTTGGATGTGAAATGATGCTTGTAAATGGATCCTTAATGCAACATTAGCTATCTTAGCTCAACCACATGCATGAATGTATTAAACTCTTGACATGATGATATGACCTTGAATTGCTGAAATAAACTCTTAAAATCTGTCTTGAAATGCCTTGAAAATTCTCTTGTAATTCTCTCATGATTGATTACTTGAATGCTTGCTAGATTGTGTTAGCTCTTGTTAGGAGAAACAATGTGAATTTACCCCTTTATTTATACTAAATTGGGAGATTAACCCTGAAATTCAAAGAATTAAGACCAACACCAAATTTAGAAAGAAACATAATTAAATTTCTACCAAAATGAAATTCAAAAAGGGGGGTATCATTAAGGGGGGACCCATTCGCCACCTTGGGTGAATGGGTCCTGGCTCAGTTTTCTAGGACCTAACCCTAGGGGATGGAAAGAGTGATACAAAGCCATTCTAGATCAACTAAGAAAGGGGGTCCCTTTTAAGGGAGGACCCATTTACCATCAAGGGCCACGAATGGGTCTTGGTTCAACTTACCAGGACCAATTTTTTCCCAATGAAATATTTTTTTAATTAAATCTTTGATTGTCAGGATAGATCTTTTGGAGGTGTCAAAATTAAGGCCTAAATTTGAATCAAAAGGAGGTTAATAACTCCAATTAACCACAATTAATTAAGACCACCTAGATAAATGTGAAAGTGTTTTATAACACTTTACAACACTTAAATAAAGTGCACATTATGCATATTTTTATTGAAAGTGGCCCATTAAGCTTAATTAAGCAAATACATCCTAGAAAAGTGTGAAAGTGTGTTACAACACTTTACAAAACCTTTGCAAAGGATCAATTAAGGTATTTTTTAGTCAAATAAAGGTCCTAGAATAGTGAGTGTGTACAAAACATTACAATACCACTCCAAGGCATCATTAATTCAATTTTAATGTTAATTATCAAACTAAGCAAGGGAGAAGGCTACTTTATCTGTTACTACATTTTTCCCCCACTTTAGTGAGAGGATGACCCCATGTCAAACTCACACTAAAGTAGACATCCAAGACACTTAAGTATGCAACAATAACAAAGATACATGATCATACCTTATCAAAGGCCAAGAAAAATAAACAAATATAAAGGATCAAGCACAACCATTTCAACGTGATGTGGAATGGGGTTGTTTGTCCGTAACATATGCTACTCACTCTAGGGTAGTGGAACCTCAATATTTCCACTAGGTGAGTTATCCCAAAAAGGTGGAAAATGAAAGAATCATATTAGCCTCTCATATCATACTGAAGTCATCTCCTGACAACTTCGATAGGGCACCACAATGAAAATACTTTTGTAAATGATTTTGTCATGTAAAAATATTGTTAAAGGGGATTTTTCTTTGCTTGTGTAATGTTCTTCCTCTTAGGGAGCATTGTGCCTAATGTCTCCAAGAGAGGACAAGTCAAAAGTGTCAGATCGTTGCCCATGGGATGCCTTGTTCTCATCATTCCATCATAGTAGATCATACACCCTTGGATGATATCAAACCCAATGACACCACCAAGAAGAGGACACATCACAAGAAAAAAGGAAAATAATGCCATGAAAATTTCCAAAAGATGTCATCGATGTATGCCCCCATTTTAAAGTGGTTTCCACACCATTATTGTGAGCAATTGTTTTAAAGTAGCCAATGTTTTTGATCCTAAGACATGAGAGATTTCCTCAGAAAATGCTATGCCAAGTCATATGTTTTCGAAGCAAGCTGCATCATGAAATAGGAAGGAAGGGTTGTCCCCACAAATACATAAGGGATCTATGGATTTGGGGTTAGTATGTCTATGCTAAAATGTTGTCATAGAGCATGGAACTGTCATCATTCCCAAAATATTGATATAATTGGAAGAATGACACAAAGAAAGTGAAAAAAAGAAAAACCTTTCAAGTCAACATGGAAGAAACATGAATGTCTCAATTCCTTGCATCATCCCAAAAAGGAAAATAGAAGAAAAATGAAAAATGATAAAGACAAAGCTTTTGGGTCAACATGGAAGAGAAATAAATGTCTCAACACCTTGCATCATCCCCAAAAGGAAAACACAAGACAAATGAAAAATGATTAGGACATAGAGAAGAAGGAAGTTACATATATAGAAGAATGTACAAAAGAGAGAGGAACATCAAATGAAACGTCACAGGGGGATCACATCATGCACATGCAATCACATAAAGAAAAATTGAAAAAGAAAAAGACTAGTAAGACACAGGTGAGTCAACCTGAAGCAGGTCGTTCGCCTCCCAATCTTGGTTGGTATAAATGAAAGGTGGGAAATTAGCCAAAGGGACAAGAGCAAGTTCTAAACTAGGAAACACACCAAGTTCAACACTCTTTTTAGGATATTTTTCATTTAATCTCATGGAAGAATAAAATAATGCATTCAACTAATCATTCACTTGTTCATCAATCTTTTCAATTCCAATATCATCATCTAAGTTAATCACAATAGGAGGTTGAATAACAATGTCCATGCAATGTTCTTGTTTATATTGCTGTGAACATTGAGAGTTATCATGCATTGCATCAGGTAGGTTTGGATTTTAATTTTCTTTGTTATTGTTGTTTTCTTGAGTTTTCAATCTATGAGCAATAACACGATGACTATGTCTACACTCTCTAGCACTTCAATTTTGTGTCAGTTTATTGTCAATTTGTTTTTGTGTAAGAGCGGGTTTATCAATCAAAGGTTCCTTCTCTTCCTTGGGAGGACTAGAAGAAACAATAGGAGGTTGCTCAACCACTTTCTCTTTGAATTTGTAAACTTGTTTGACTCTAGGCTCGGGACAACGGGATTGTTTGTACTATCTTGTGGTATCTTGTGGGAAATTGTAGGAGGTTGTTCTATAGATTATTCTTGTATGGTTGGAAGTTCTTTTGGTTCAATCATTGTCTCATCAAGGATGGTTGGTTTGATCATAGGTTGAGGCATGTTTCGAAGGGATAGTTCTACTATTTTCTTTGCCTTGAATTTTTGATATGATTTGAAAAAGAAATCTTCACGAGGCTTGATAGGTTCCATAGGATTGGGCCAAAAGTAATATAGTAAAAAATTTCCTTTTTTTGAGGCCGAATGAAATCTGCTATGATGCACAGTGAAGATGTCATTTCCAAATGGAAACTTTAGACATTTATGCACAACTAAAGGGATGAAATTCATGGAGTGAATCCATGGATAGCCTATCTTCACACAGAATTGGTCTAACTGTGGGATGATGGAGAATGGGACTGTTAATGTTTTTGGTCCCATATTTGAAGGGAGATCTATCAAGTCTATCGTAGGGAAAACAAATCCATTATGTGTCTTGATATGTGCTTTTGGGTTATAATATGTTTCTTGATATAGCTCATGCACATATAAGAATTCTTTTGTGATCACATTCTCTTCACAGATAGGATCAATCAATATCCCATTAGTGGGCTTATTATTGATTCAGCCAACTATGTAAAGAGGACCATCAGGTACATGTTTAGGTATGTCATTTTGTGAGAAAGCAATGTCAAGACATTGTTTGGTCAAGCCCTTTACGAGGTTTAGCTTTGATAAATTCTATCACATTCTTTGTGGGAGGTAATTGCATATGATCATGATCCATGTTAATATTTTTTTGGACTTTAATAAGAGGATCGACTATGGTATGTATATTGTTATTGTCTTGTTTGTTCAAGTACTCTTGAAGGAAGCAACTAAGGCTATAGATGATTTATTTTTCATTTTTAGTTTTAAGCACTTTCCTTATATTTTGTATGATAGGAACTAGGCTAATGTCAATGTATTCACTAAGGATATGGCCTTGTAAGCTTTCTAGTTGTTCATATAGCTTGTCAATAACATCATGCAAATTGATTGTAGGGGGTGAAGTCATAGGAAAGGAAGTATGCAAACTATGAGCCATGGAGGGTTGATTCTCAACAAGTTATCAGAAAGAGAGTTAGGAAACCCAAGATCCACGACAAGTGAGATATGGTTGGATGACATGAGCCTCAAACTATGTCTTATAATAGTATTGTAAATAGAACACCAAGTTGTAAATATCATGCAAGTTTTACAACCCCAATGTGCAAACCCCTAGAATATAAAATGGAGAATTCAACAACCTAGATTGAAATGCAATTTTCAAAGTCTAAGCAATGCAATTGACCAATTAAACAATGCAATACGCTAAAAATGAAGTGTTTTGATGCAATTTTGAAATTTTAAAAATGTACTAAAATGAAGTAATTGAAGCTAGAAATATAATGAAATTGATGAAACAACAAATCAGGAAACTGAAATTGAAAGATAACAACACCAAATAGAAGCTAAAAACTAAGATTTTAATTCATTGAAAATGTAGATCTGTAGCTAACAAGGATTCATTCACCAGTAAGGTCAAATGGGTATTGGTTAGCTTTTTCTGAGATTTTTTTGTGGATTTTAGAGTGAATTTTGATGCTTTTTCAATTGCCAGAAGGTTCAGATCAGACTTGATCAAGGACTTATTCACTAGTAAAGGCGAATGGGTCTTGGTTAGGTATTTTAAAACTATTTTTTAATGATTTGCAAGTTCTCAATTATATCTTTTAGTTCCAATTTTGAAATAGTAAGCTTCAACTTTAGATTTTATAGAAATTCAATGTAAAAATGCAATGAAAAGATGAAATGCAAGACCTAATTTGAAGTGTTTTTTTTAATTTTTAAATGCAATTGTATGATATATAAATGAGATGAAAAATGATTGATTTGTTTTTGTAATTTTTAGATTTAGAAATATGCAAAACAATGCAAATCTAAACCCTATATGATATGCAAGATTTCAATGCAAAACAAAAACCCTAAATGAGATCTTAATTCAATGTAAGATCTAACTTAATATGTAATGAAAGACTCTAACAATCATTAAATTGCAATGTTGAATATGTCAGGTTCAACAATAAATGTGAAGGGTGAAAAATAGGGTCCACCAAAATGAATCAACAAAGTGATGAACCACTATTTTTTCTAACACCCTAAACACCTCAAATTTATGTAAAATTAAGATGCTAATAACAATAAAAAATGTGCAACCTAATTGTTATAGCAGTTATGGGGGATGTTTTTAGAGCATAAAAGGCTATGTACTTGGCCAGAAAGTTATTGTATAATTTGAGCTATGGAGGACTCATGCGCCTTTAGTGGTAAATGGGTCCTTTTAGGGTTCTAGAAAATTGATTTCAGTATCCTATTCCTTGATGTCTACACTCATAAATTCCCTATTATCAAGATCCAGAAGTCTATAGTTAATTTTGTAGAGCTCTTTCTATGATCTTGCACTTTGAATGACAACTTTAGCAACTTTGTAACTTGGACAATATTGCTCCAAATCTTGCTCAGCTTGATCTCCAATTTGTAAATCTACAATCACACACTCAAGGGTAGAAAACTTGTTTATTTTTTAGTGAATGGGGGTTTACCTCAGTCAAACCCCTTGTAGGTAATTAAACCAAATTATTAAATGAATGAATTGAAGCATGAACATGAAATATGCAAATGGTGTCACCTTGGATGATGTCTTGTGAAGCAAATCTGCAAACTAACATGTAGTGGCCATGAATAATGTAGATATTAGATGTGAAATGATGCTTGTAAATGGATCCTCAATGCAACATTATCTATCTTAGCTCAACCAAATGCATGAATGCATTAAACCCTTGACATGATGATATGACCTTGAATTGCTGCAATAAACTCTTGAAATCTTCCTTGAAATGCCTTGAAAATGGTCTTGTAATACTCTAATGCTTGATCACTTGAATGCTTGAATGCTTGCTAGATTTTTTTAGCTCTTGATAGGACAAACAATGTGAATTCACCCCTTATTTATACTAAATTAGGAGATTAAGCCTGAAATTCAAAGAATTAAAACCAACACCAAATCTGGAAAGAAACATAATTAAATTCCCACCAGAATGAAATTAAAAAAGGGAGGTCTCATTAAGGGAGAACCCATTCGCCACCTTGGGCGAATGGGTCTTAGTTCAGTTTTCTAGAACCTAACCCTGGGGGATGGAAAGAGTAATAAAAACCCATTCCAGATCATTTGAGAAAGGGGTGTCCTGTTAAGGGAGGACCCATTCGCCATCAAGGGTGAATGGGTTATGGCTCAACTTACCAGGACCAATTTTTCCCAATGAATATTTTGTTAATTAAATCATGATTGTCGGGGTAGATCTTCGGGAGGTGTCAAAATTAAGGCCTAAATTTAAATCAAAAGGAGGTTAATAACTCCAATTAACCAAAATTAATTAAGAACACCTAGGTAAATGTGAAAGTGCCTTATAACACTTTACAACACTTTAACAAAGTGCACATTATGTATATATTTATTGAAAGGGGCCCATTAGGCTTAACTAATCAAATACATCGTAGAAAAGTGTGAAAGTGTGTTACAACACTTTACAACACCTTTGCAAATGATCAATTAAGGAATTTTTTAGTCAAATAAATGTCCTAGAATAGTTTGAATGTGTACAACACATTACAACACCACTCCAAGACATCATTAGTTTAGTTTTAATGTTGATTATCAAACCAAGCAAGGGAGAAAGCTAATTTTTCCATTACTATAGAAGTTGTAGATTGGTGACCTCAGGCATGTACTTTAAATTCTAGTGAAAACGGAGGATAATATAGGGCATACTAATCCCTAGACCAGCTGGATCTACAAGAAATTTTAATGCCAATTTATTTTGTGTTTTCCTTCTACATTTTTGGATTCAATTTTTATCTATCTTCATTCAATGTCTCAAAATTATTAATAGAACATTGAATTTTCACATTAACCCTAGTTATATCATTGCATCATATCAAATTCAAACTGTCCAAGCATTCCCACCACCACCAAGGAAAGGGATTAGAACCTTGATCCATCATTTTGGCTCTTCCTACAAGGTTTGTAGTGAAAATTTTGTGATAATTTATAATCCCTTCCATTCAGGTTAGGAAGAGTACATGATGTATAACCTAAATTTCCACATAGAATTAATACATTTTATGTTTATTTGTATAGAATTTTTAGTGTGGATATATGTTTTTTCTATTAGTTTTGTGTGATAGCTTCATGCTCTCAATAATTTTCAATAGTATAGATAGATAAGAGTGGGGATTTTCCATTAAATATAATATATCCTACCACATAAGTTAACAAATTTGACACTTTAGTTGGCCTATAACAACTAATACAAGTAATTTGGTAAGGGCACAAATTTAAATTCGAAATTTGAAAGTTTTGGGATCAATTTTGCATCTACATATTGAATCTCATTTAGTTATGTGATCGAGGAAATGAGCTGAGATAATGAATATATAAAATATAGAATTTAAGAATTAGTCATCAAGGATGTATTCTAATAAAAATGGTAAGGATAAAGTTATTTTTAAATTTTATTATTTTAATACACCGCTTGTGTGCTAGTCCTTACATAAAGGATTACCTAATCAAAATAAATCTAAAATAGCCAGATAATACGATGGTTTACATTCTTAATATTCAATCATTAAATAAATTGTTGAATTGTAATAATTACTTGAAGTATAAACTACATTAGAGATTTTACACCAAAAATGTGAGGATTAATATAGAATCTAGAAGCATAGTCTTAACAACACTTGCAAGGGAATTAATTTGATCATGAATTGCATTATTAATTTCATTTTGATACCATATGAAATGTTATTTCATCCTCTCCTTTGAGTTGGAACTATCTATCTCTATAATTTTTTCATTTTTATTTTTAGTTTTAATTACACCTACTTCTAGACCTTTCCTCACATTCCTTCTCTTTGCATTCAGACTTTGTTTCCTATTCATTTTCCTAGCCATTGTTATGAGGTTTCTATGGGATATTAGAGGGTTTGGGTTGAGTCCTTATGTTTTAAGCAATAGAAGAATAAAACTATGTGGGACATATTTACCTAAGGAGGAATTACTCCTTTTTTCTAGGCAATGTAGAGGCATGATGAGGTTCTCATAGAACATTTTTTTAATTCTTGGAAAAAGGGGCAAGTTTTTGTGGGTGGTATAAGGTTTATTGTGATAGAAAACATGATAATCCAAGCTATGGGGTGAGTTATCAAGGAGGGAATTTTTGATGCTAGGTACAAGAAAAAATAAGAATTTATTAAATCATTCCTTAAAGAGGGTGAGGTCATTTCTTGACACCAAAATTTTTATAAAGAGTTCTTATTCTTTCTCCTTGGATTGATGTAATTTATCACCTAATTAAATAATTTGCTCTAGAAGGATAGGTACAAGAAGTTGGGTTCACAAAATGTTCAAAAAGTGGAAGTGTTTTTCTTGACTTTCAAAATGTGTCATAGTTCAACTAAAATCTTGAAACCCTTGCAAATAGAATCTTAACAAAGTCCAATAATATGAAATGTAGTATTTTGAGTCTAGTTTTCTAATATGTAATTTATTTTAATACCCATATGATTCAAATTAAATTTTTATAGGAATGTATAAAAACCATTTTTTTAAAGTTACGTTTTTAAAATCATATTATGCACATGTATGGACATCATAATTTGATCTAAATAAAAGTATTTGTCTAATTCATTTTGGGGAAAGATGTGTATTATATTGAATATTATGAGAATATTTTTTAATATTTTTCTTCCAATTTCTTTTAATTATTTTTTTATTGGCCCTAAATTTCATTACATAAGGAATTGTGCATAGATTGATGTCATATATATTTTTTACAACAAACTTAAAAAAATAAAAATTATCAAAAAATACAAAAAACCTAACATTTCAATTTTATGGAAGAGTTTCCTAAGAAATTAATTAAGAAATTAAAAAAACAGCCCAATCATTAAAAAATCACATATTTGAAAACTATACATCACCATCTATAATGAATTTTAATTTCATAAAATAATTTTGAAAAAAAGTCACTAGCCATATTACCAAAGTTAGTTTTTCTTTGGATGTTTTCATGACATTGTACTTGTAGGTCCAAGGCTAAGGGGTAGGTTTCCAAACCTAAAACAAAAGTGAAGGAATGGGTTTCAAATTTCAAAAATTTATGAAACACATACCCATTCTAAAATGTGTACCATTCTAAAATATAATGTAATTAAAAATGAGTACCCATTTTTTTAAAAATCGTTTGAGAACTCAAGCCTAAACGAGTACTCATTTTTTATGAATGGGTACCCATTTCTATTAGGATTTTTTTCAAAAATGAAACTTCCCCTATATGTGGATCCAACTTCTTTCTTTTACCCAAAGGGTAGGCTTTCCATAATACATATAGCTATCATTTTATCCTTTTGGATCACGTAAGAGACCAAATAATTATTTCTTTCCCTTTTTTGTTGACATATTTGAAAAAGTTCATTAAAAATGGGGCTTCTTCCCCTTCATCAAGGATTGTCACATTTTTTATATCAATTTAACCTTATCCTTACCTTATTTTTCTCCCTTTTGGTATCACAAAGGATGCCCCAACCACTACTAGTGATCCTAAAGATTCAAGATCTAAAATGAAGAACAAGGATAAAAAGAAAATATATGAGACCCTACCTTAACCTTAACCTCCCCCTACCAAATATCCTATAGTTATTGTCCCCCTCACTCATGGGAAGTTTTTAAAAGTTAATACTAGTATAAATAAGAATTATACTTACTATACCCTTGAGAATGTCCTATATTTGAAGGGAGATCACAATGAACATGTAATAGAGATCCATTCCAATGATGATAATACCAAACATAAAATAATCAAGATAAAATATACTTCTATCAATCTAGATATTGACACCAACTTTATCCCTAATGTGAAGGGAATTCAAAACCCTGATAAGGATAGCTATCTAGAGTATATTAGGGGTGGGAGAAGGTTTGATAGACTAGAAAAAAATGTTAATAATAAAGATACCAATAATAGAAGGAAGGATGATAAACCAAAATGAGTTTCTAAAAGTATCCCTAAGATGGTGGAGGAAATTATAACAAATTCTGATTTTAATCCTTCTTAATTTCAAAGCATATAAGATGGCTTGTTTGATGAGGAAATTAATGAGGATAGCCCCCCTCAGGATGATCCTAAAACTAAAAATGTTTAAGAAGATGGAACACACCATGAAAATGTTAGCAAGGTTCTTAATAATGTTCTTTTTTATTCTCCTATAAAAAGAAGATGGTATAATGAGGAGACTAGCATTGCTAAGACCCATAAATGTGAAGATTGTATTGTCAAGTGAGATGAGCTTTAGGAAAACTTAGTTATGGCTCAAATTAAGATAAATAAATTGGAAGAAGCAATGTGTAGTATGATAGGTATAATTAATGACATGATAAGGCATTCTATTATAGGTGTTGTGATCTTGTAGTATTAAAAAGAGCAAGTGTGAAGAAAAATACTAGAGAAAAAATTAAGAAGAAACAAAAATAGGTCAATATGCTAATGGAGAGAAAACATATAGGGCCTTGGAAAGAGAAGATGAATAGTCTAAGTATATAAGAAGAACCTAATTGCTTGTCATGAGGTGTAACCCTAGATATTCTAGGTGCCATTTCTTTGTTGTCTCCATGGTGTTTTCTTCTAATTTTTTATGCTTTATGTTTTGTTGGTTGTTCTTTGTTTCTCTTGTCAAATTTTATATGACTATTTGAAAATTTTAAGGTAGTGGGGTTTCTTGTTTTAATTGGTTGTTCTTAGAGCTATTTTTGTCAACTCTTTGCAACTATTTTATTTTTGTAAGGGACTAGGACCCTTCTTATCCTTATTTATTTTATCAAAAAAAATAGAAAAGGCATATAAATTTCACCATTACAAATTGATTCATACATCAAATGATATTGATTGTCAAAATAAGTACTAGTCAAGTTAATCAAATTTTGTAAAATTTATGAGAATATTTTAATATATATTATGAAAGAACTGAATAAAAAACAACCGATAATAAAAAATATCTTAACAAAGTACATTATAGATGTTAGCCTTTTTTAAAAATTGATGATGGTAAGCAAAAAGACAACTAGGAGTAGGTTACAATGTGAGGGGACTGACTACAACAACTCACCAAAATACATTTCATATAAATTATAATCCATCATCCATCAGCTATGGTAAACCAGATCATAGATAAAGGCAATCAAGTCTAACTAATGCAAAAAAAAAAAAAAAAAACACATACGAATTCTTGTGAACCACTACACATGAAACATGACTCAATGAGTTTGACTCAAAAACTACATGGTTGAATCCTAATGGCAATATCACAATTTGACAAGCCATGGAAAATACCTCCTACTTATCAATTGATGAGCTAAAGGGGCTCTATAGTGAATGGTTCATAAGGCACAACACTTGTTGAAGATTTTGCAAATGGGGTTGCAAGCTAAGTGGGCTTAACCTTGGGGAAAACTCCTTGGTTAAGCACCCTTGAGCTGGAGTAGTATTGGGATGAGTGACCTCTAGGGGAAGGTCCAGTGCTTCACCCCTAAGAGCATCACCTAGATGCAATGAGTGCTAAGTGGACTATTCATTATCATGAGAGATGGGTTCTTGTGAACCACTACTTAAGAAACATGAGTCAATGAGTTTGACTCAAAAACTACACGATTGAATCCTGATAGCAATATCACAACATATATGAATTGTCACATATCTGAGTTCAGCCAAAAATGAATTAAGCTAGACAAAACCTACTGCTATCATGATACATGTATATCTCAAGTGTTAATGATATCAAATTTTCATAAATTATAGTTATTTTTGAATTAGACTGTGTTGGAGTTTTACATCAATATCTCCAATCACATTCTGTGATCTACCAAAATAAATTAACGAAATCGGTCTTGAACAATTGGAATAAAAAGACAAGCTTTATCAGATCTGATAGCTATGAGCCTTCATATATTCTTTTTGAAATTACAAATATTCTTGATGATCTTTTTCGTCCATCTGTTCTCTGTCATGCGGCCAAAACTGGGCCCTCTTGATCTCTGTTTTAAAAATAATTGTCAGCCTCTCTTCCAAAAGAATTAAGATCCACTGCTGGCTTAATTAAAGAAAAACCAGCAACGCGATGGAACAAGAAAACATAATATTCTAATATATCATAGTCATGCAGAACGAAGATAGAAAGAAAATAATGCAATAATTACAAATGCAGCATAAAATAATAAACTTATCTGCGCGCAGGAACTAATGACCAATCTAATGGACAACTTTTCATAGAATTCATATTCTATCTACACGTACATTTCCAGGGAGACCAATCTCCAATGGCCATGGGAAAGACTGCCATCAAAGTAAGGAGATTCTTCACCATGGCCATTCGAGGTTGCTCTCTATGAAAATCGTGTTTTCATCAAATTGAGTTAATCCTCTGCCTCTGATAGCGCTTATCAATAGCTCTGTTATGCTGCAAAAGCAGGAGATGGGTATCCTGTGAAATTGTGCGTACTTTATAGGCAGGCGAAAGTGGCTGCAGTCGAGGTACAGTTGAAGAGGTGAATTTCAGTGTCGGCAGGTTGTTTGAATGAAGAGAGCAAATGGTCCAACGTCAACAGCGTGCATGCAATGGCATTTAGTGCACGTGACACAAGAAACAATAATGATGATGTCATTCGATTTTGGTACGTAGGATGTATTTTGCGTACTGGCTACCCAGCATAATGGATGCATTCAACTCCAGTTACATTACCTTTGTACTGCAACCACAGAGATACTGTACCGACAGTTCAAACACGTTTTACTTCAACGACAGACATGGCACCGACAGTTCATTACCGTTTTGCTGCAACCACTGAAATATCGAGAGGCGCATGTTATTTATGGATTAGAGTTAAAAATCGGTCTTCTGCCATTGCGTGCGTTTTTACAAGTCTTCTTACACCAATTGCGTGCCGTTTGAAAAGTGTCTATACCAACTGCACCGTTAAATTTTGTCTTATGTTAAAGAGAGATTTCTCGTCAAAGTACTGGTAATTTTGAAAGATAATTAAGGATTTTTTATTGATAAATTGTAGTCTTGCGGTTGCTCCCATTTATATGAAAGTATTACTGTTTGAAAGTAAGGGCTTCTCAATGCTATCAAAACCCACAAAAATCAAGTTATTAACAAATTCCGCATTTAGATTCCACTCTTTTAAATAGAGAAACTAACTTATAATGTTTAGCAACTTATATTAAAAAGAAATGATCAATAGCTATTATATTTGAAAAACAATGGGTGGAAGTCATTGATTAGTCTTTTGAGCTAGCATAGGCAAAGTCCATCGACCACTCCACATTGTCTAATTCCACAAAAACAAACACCTTTTTCAGGAAGTTAATTCCTTTTGTAGCCTTTCAATGCCTTTGGAACATCAAAGCTGACCAAGAGGAGGAAATAAACAAGAACTAGTTCAACATGTCACCTTTGGCTTGGAGCTTGTGGAAGTCAACAAGAAAAGGAACACAAATGCCATTATGAGCAACTTTCAACACTTAATTAAACCACCCAAAATTTATTTTTTGATCATAGTCATTGTCATACTCTACATAGTGTCTTGGAGCTCCATTAGATCTAAGAGAACAACCACAAACATAGAAAAAATATTTGAATTCACCCTATAGCTATGCTTCAACAAGATAAATTTGTCACCTAGAGCCCAATGAATCACTAACATAATCAGACTACTATGTGTCTTGAAAAAACATTGCAACCTCTTCTCTGACTCCATGCCAAGAAACACCATTTTCCTTTGAGAGTTTACTAGTTGAATGTGAGTTTCCATGATGCTAGTAAAGATAGGAGGAAAAAAGAAGCACATATTTCTGATGCAAGAACAAACCCAAAAAAAAGCGAGGCTCAAATTAATTTACATGAATGATGGAGGTGAGGAGTAAGCAACAAGAAAGTTTCATTAAGATCCACAACTTGAATTATCACTTTGACCAATTTCTAAAGCATCCATTGAATGGATTAATGACTATCTATAATGACCTTGCCATTGAATTATGATTACTTCATACTCCTCCAGACAATAGACATATCCACAATTAACTCCATATATCCCTATCCACTATTGAGTTAGCAAGCTTGTTAACTGCAACATTAGTTTCCTTATAGAAATGGGTCATGGTATAGTCTTCCAAGTTCACAAGAAAGGAGAGCATAGAACTAAGAAGGGAGTTTAACTTCCAACCATGCAATTTATTAGTTCTAATAGCATTGATGACTATATATGAGTATTCTTATATCACTATCCTACCTAACTTCAACTTGATACACAACTGCAAACCTAGGAGGAGGGCCTAAAACTAAGCCTCATTATTAGTCCCTAATTTGAGTCTTCTAGATGCCACACAAACCACCATCTCAACCTAGTTTTTGAATACACACCCAACCCCATAATTCCTATGGTTTCCTTTACAAGTCCCATTGAAATTTAATTTATACCACTCCAAAGGTGACAACCATTTATCCTCCAAATGTTTTTTCTAGGATTCATCTTCCCCAACCCCATTAATGAGTTGGGGACTAGGGTATGACAAGGTCTTTAGCACCATACATCTTCTTATCAGCAAGTGGTCCCAAACTATGAATACACTTTCATGTGAAGCCTTGTAAATAATTGTATTATTTTCTCCTCCACAATTTCAAATTCTACCTTACTCTAAAACAAAGAAAGTTGGAGCTCCTTATCTTGAAAGGTCCTCCTTTTTCACTCTTTCCATTGCTCCCATAATAGGATGGATGGGAAAATAATCCAAAGAAAAGAGATGATAGAATTCTTCATTAGAATGATCCATGCTTTGAATGGGATTACAATGTCATTAGGAAGAGCACCAAATCACCCCAATTCAACACACAACCACTACTGACACTCTTAAGAAAATTAGCAACCAAGAATTTGATGATCAAGTATTTCATCACTTTCTTTACGTAGTGGGAAAAAGAGAAGGACCATGATAAGCAAGCTTCAAAAGTTGTATCTATCATTAATATTTTCTTATAAAGAGCCACCTAGGTACAAACCCCTACTTTTTGTTTGTTCCAATAGAGTTGAATGGGGATTACCGTCTTGTCAATTCCCACATCAACCATCATAAACCTAATTTTGGCATTATAGTTCTTCGATTTAGATTAGTCCCACTTAATACAGTTCCTTTCATTAGAGAGGCGAATTTATCTTTCATTAAGCATCTCCATTAGTCTATACTCCTCATCTTTGGGATTCTAGCCCCAATATATTTCTAGTCCCAACAAGGAATGCATGAAGTCTCCTTTTGAATCACAATTTTTTCCACATGTCTTCCCTAGAGATTAGTTAGAATCCTCTTGGAGAAAGGGAAAGAATCACATTTTTCAATGATTAGGAAACTATTTCACGAGTCTTCCTTGAAGAGGGTAGTCCTACCATCCTACAAGGCCTAATTAAGATGATTAGTGATGATTGACCTACACAAAAATAAAAAGTTCCAAAGTCTTGACCCATTGGAAGAATTGAGAGTCACTAAAATAATAGAATGGTATTGGCAATATAAGTATTTATTTTGAATAATTCTTGTCCATTTAAGAATTGGCTACAAATATATACTCATAAATTATTTAGCACCTATCACTTTGTTATGAGTAATCTAGCTCCTTAGCCCAATATCCCCTTCAACCCTTAGTTTGAAAATAGTATCCAAGAAGTAATTAGCGGGATTTTGTTTCCTTCTAAAGGACCTCGCCAAAAGAAATTCTCATCTCTTGGTTCAATTTTTGACTCATTGAAGTCAAGATATTTACATAGGAAAGAAGGAAGATAAGGATAGCCGAGATGATGAATTTCAACATTACTATCCTCCAAGCCCCAGATAACCATCTCCCTTTCTAGGAAGATATCTTCTTTGAAAACTAATCAAGGAGAGGGCCCCACAATTTTGATAAATAACAACAAAGAAAAAGAGGAAATCCAATATATTTACTTGGGAGTAGTCCCTTTTTGAATTCAAGGATCTCGATAATTTCCATTTGTTTATGAAGCTCAATGAAGAAGAAAAATAGTTTTGATTTAGCATATTCACAGCTTGTCCAAAGGTTGTAGAGTAAGTGTCTAAAATTATCTTCATAATATTAGCATTATTTACTTTTGAGACCCTAAATAATATTATGGCATCTTTAAAAAATTTATGCATGATTGGAGAGACATTTTGTGTCACCACAATACCTTCCCAAGTGCCCATTGAGGTTGCATATTGAATCACTTTTCCCAGAGCATCCATCATAAGACTAAAGAGGAAAGGGGAGATGGGGTCTCCTTGTTGAAGCCCAAAGGAAGCACCAAAAACCATTAAGGGATTCCATTTACAATAATATAATTTATGGGGATAATAATGAACCTAAAAATCCAATCTAGCCAATGTCCATTGAAACTTAAAGTCTTTAAAAATTTGAAGAGGAATCTCTAATTTACCTAGTCATAAACCATTTTATGTCTAACTTCACCATAATACAAGTCCTAAAATAAGTTTAAATAGAGTGAATGCCTTCCCAAGTTACAATAGTACCATCAAGAATGGATCTACCTAAGGCAACCAATTTATTCTATAAAATTATGTCAGGAAAATTAAGTTTCAGTCTATATTAGTGATTTCCTTTGAGAAGATTTTGTAGACTAAATTACATAAGGAAATGGGCCTATAATATTCAAATGATAGAGATTTAATTTTTTGTGGAATGAGAATAATGAAGTAATTTTTCAAATCCTTCTACAATGTGCCTTTCCTCCATGATTCTTCCATTGCCTCAAAAATAGCCTACCCAACAATATTCCAACACTTAAGAAAAAATATAGCACTTGAGAAAAAAATTTAGGCTAGGATCTTTATTTGAGTGAAGTTTCATTGCTGCCACTTTGGTTTCTTTTTCAATGAAGGCCCTAGCCAAAATATATTTATGTGTGTCTTTAACTAGACTTGAAATGTGCAGAATAATATACATTTGATTAAACAAATCAAAACCCTCCTATTATTCGAAATATTTTGTAAATATTCAATTTATTCTATCTCAATTTCTTTTTCCTCTTCCAATATGAACCATTGTCCCCTTTGATCTTGGATATTATAATTTGAATCCTCCTTACTTTGGTTGAGTTATGCTTTTTTTGAATTCCTATCATCATCCTTTAATTAGACCTACCTTGGCTTCTATTTCCAAAACACCTCCTCTCTTGAAAAGGTTTCATAATACTTACTAATCAATTATTTTTCTACAATTTTTTTCCTTTGATCCATTCCAAAACAAAATAATTCATCATTCGATTGTTCTATCTTGTTTTCAACCATTTCCTTTTTTGCAAAGATGTCCTTAAATTGTTCTTTTCTCCAAATCTTTAACTTCTCCTTAACTAACTTCAATTTTGAAATTAAAGTGAGCCTTTTAGAGTTATGATTATTGATTTCTGACCACTTCTAAATATTGGAAGAAAATATAGATCTCTCATCCACATATTCTCAAATTTAAAGGATATCTCTATAATTCTTTTCATTCAAAAGATACGGTTGAATGGGAAAGTGATTAGATTGAGAAAAATAAATATTTATTATGATCACATATTTTTGGGAAGGCTCTCTAGTCCCCACACCAAAGAAAATGATCTGATTTTTTTTAGATATTATTGAAAAGTAATATTTAGTTATTCCAAGTTTTTAGCTCCTATTTTGTAGTGGGATGTTGTACAAATTATTTATTGGTAGAGAATATGCAAAACCATTTTGAGATTGAATCCTTTCTATAACACCCAGAACTTATCATCATTTGTCAAAATAGCATTGAAATCCCCTCTAAATATTTTTCACCAACTCAATCCAAACTTTTTTCTTCTTTCTAAAAATAGAGCGGCCATACAAATTTATCAAAATGAATTGAGATCTGGAGAAGAGACAAACTGTTATATTCGATAATAGTCAATGTTTTCAGCTGCTAATAATTTCCAAAGAGAGAAAAATAGGTTTCCAAAGGGTGGAAAGGCCTCCAAAGGAACCATTTGAATGAACATTAAAACATTCCATATTTTGAGCTTTATTTTCATTATTTCTAGTTCCTTAATATTCAATTTTATTTTCTATATTAGAAATACATTTGTATTAGATATATATCATTTTGGAACTTAACTAAGCACTTTTTTAGGGGCATCTAATCCCCTAAAATTCCATGATGTGACTCTAATTTCTCTTTGGGAAGGTTTTTTTTACTTTCAATATCTCATCATCCTACTTATCTTCACCTATCCTTCAACATCCCCTTCTTGAATATTTTTCTTGTTTTTTTTCTTCCTTTCTTTTTCTCACCACAGTTTGGTTTCTCCAAAGAAATCCATATTTGGATAATCCCTCTCTTCTCCAAGGAGACGACCTCCAATCCATCCAAATAATTTTCTAAATGAACACCCCTAGACTTTGGAGATTTTATGGCTTCAACCTTCACATCGTCCAAAATAGGAAACTTTTTACTTTTCCCTATATTTGCAAAACCCTCTTCCACTCCAAAAACCTCTTCCACCACTACTTGTTGAAGGCGTTATTTATTATCATTTTCAAGAGAATAACTATTTCTCCTATCATTTGTGATACCAAAAATATCACAAGTCACATCAAAATCTTGGTGTTCTTGTTATTGTCCAATCCCTTCAAAATGGGAGAATTAAGCAAGCTTTCACAAATGTAGTTTTCCATCTACTTTACATTATGATTAAGAGAGCATGATTCAATATCTTCAAAGTTTAATTGTGGGAGTAAATAATCCAAATTATTCTTCCATTTAGGGCATTCATCTACTTCTTTCATTTTTCTAAATAATTCTCAAGCGAAAGGAACAACCTACATTTGCATGAAAATATTTCCACCTCAACCCTTTGCCTCCAAATACTAGTATCTAATTTGATCTTAAGATCTTCCAAAGGAGATAATTCAAGGTCTAGAGACACACAAATCCTAATATACATAAAAAATTCTCCTCCATCCATATGACTACATGCCTTTATGAAATATCATATTTTGTCTCCTATCATTTTCAATGTTTCAATATTCTAGTATTCTATCGTGAGATTGTAGGGTCATATCAACATCAAAGTGTTACCAATTTTGTGGGTGGTAGGTTTGAAATTTGGATCCCATTTAGTGATGTAAAAGGATACTCCTTCCATCATTAAAGGTTCTTGGTTGATAATTTTCCATTTTCTCTCTCATGAGGGGTATTCCATCATGAAAAACCTCTAGAAAATTATTTAATTTTGATATATTTTCCCCATTTTATCCCACTTCATTTCTAAATTAGTTCCCTAGTGGGTTATTCAACCACCCATTTCATGAAAAATGTGCATTCCTAGATATGATCCATAGAGTTGGTAAGTTCAATTAAATTCAAGTAAAAGGAGGTGTAGCTTACAAGGCATGTCAATTGTAGAGAGATTTTTTTTCACAAGTTATCACATTTGGTCCTTTGGGTATCCATATCTTCTCATTACCCTCTTGGCCAAGAATATATCTTCTTTATTCTCCATTTCTCTCATTCCCATTATTTTTTGAACCATATTTTTCAAACCAATCATTCAATCTCTCTACTTCTACTCTTGCATTTTCCTTGATGGATCATTTCAACCAACGATTTGCAAATTAGTTTTCTAGATTGAAACTTTACCCCTTCTTACCATAAGTTTCTTTCCTTTGATATTTTCCATGAATGTTCAACTACTTCCTTTTTCTATTCTAATTGTATTCTCAAAAAATATTCTATCAACTTCCCTCTACCCTAGTTTGGTTGTGAAGTTTATATTTAAAGACATATTAAATGTTATTATGCATGAAAGATATTAAAGCCAATTGGTCTTCTAGGTTTTATTTGAATAGGGAAAATTTATTTATTAAAGTTATAATAAATATTTAATATAGTTAAAATAGAAAATTATCACGTGGTAAAAAAATATTATCATAATTAGTGAAAATGTCTAGTTTAGTTTCATACCTATAATTTGTTTTAGTTCCCTAGAGATTGTATTTGTGAGGAAACATTTTCTACAATACCCCTTTAAATAAGCCCTTTTTGTTCACTAAAAAATATTTAAAATCATGAATAATTTTATATTAAAATACAAATTTCATGGAATAAAAGACACACAAGATCAAAATAAAAGGGGAATGTATAAAAAATATAGGTAGAAAATATAAATTTAGAAAATAGTAAATTATCTTGTGCTATCTTCATAATTTTTTTAATATATTAGAATTTATGACATATATAATTGAGATGATAATCATTTTGTATCTTGTAAGTTGTAGCATATCCAACTAAGATAAATGAGCTATGTTGAAATCTTTGTATGGTGGTTTTGACCTAACAAGAAATCATCCTCTTATCAACACTACTAACAAGTCTACTATATTTTTCATGTAGGACAAAGATAAATAGAAGGTGATGTGATTTGATGTATTTACGTGTATATATATTCATATATGCTATGGGTAAATTCAATATGTTGGATAGCGACATGCATATGATATATTAGATAGTTTCTATGTATGATGGTCAAGGAAATAAAATGTGTATTTGGGATGCATTATCATCATACATTAAAAATTTTGCATGTCATAAACCTAATAGGTTAATGATGTGTAACTATTTCAAATGTTTTTGATTAAGGAACAAATAGGTTTTAGAGGGGTCTCGAAACCCTTAACAGTTAGATAGAGAAGAATATAGCATTAATAGAGCACAAACAAAAATATGAAGCTTCCCAAAAAGAAGAAAACACTAAAAAACCAGGGCAAAAAAGCCAAAAAATTGACAAAAACTGCAAAACAGCCAGCCCCTAGGCTAGGTTTTGGAGGATCTTTGTCACTTCCTACTCCAGACTGTTCATGTTAATAGAAGACTTCCTGATCTCCTGGATGTTGACTAAAGCTTGGTATGCCTTCCTTTTCAAATTTTCTCTGGTCCTATTACTCGGCCCCCCACTATCTGGCTGCCCTTCCTCTTTGTCCAAATTAAGAAACATAACAGTCTTAACCTGATGGGATTTTTCCAAGTTTTCCACCATGGTATTCCTGGTCTGTGCACAATGGATTTTAAAATCTTATGGTTCATAACCAACACTTTGTGGAGATAATTTTTGATGTTCCTCAGCTGCTCCTCCATATCCGCTTGCTTACCATCATGATTGCATTTGAAATCCTGTAATTCCTCCACCATTTTCTTGAGGCACTCAACCATATACTTCGTCTCTTCCTCAGTCCATAAATTAGTAGCCCAACCACTACCACTGCCTCTGTTATTTTCATCATTAGCTTTCTCCATTTTACTATTCATAGCTCTCTGGTTCAACTTAATTTCCTTAATTTCAAAGAACACCCATCTCATTAGCCTAAAATTATCCACCACCACATTGCAGGCTATTGCAAGAACATTAGTGGGAAATTCCCATTCCTCCTTAAAATAATGATCCCCCGCCTTGAGGTCCATAGGGAAGTAGGGTCTCTCTTCTCTATCAATCGCAGGATGGCTAGAATACTCAAACAACGACTTCGACTGTGAATCCTCTTCGTTCACATCATAGGAGGGGTCCTTCGACACTTTTCTCTTTCCCTTCTTCTAAGGAGAATCCTTAGATTTTCCTTTATCCTTGTTAACAACCCTAACCTTAGGCGATGGTGTTTGGTGAGGTAGAGCCGACATAGCTTTAAAATGGTCATAAATTAGGACAAGCAGTCCTTCATGAAGAATAGAATACCAGATAGGGTTTTGTCTATGGTATTTTAGACTAGTATTCAGAGAAGATGCAAGATAAAAAGGAAAATAAATCCTAACTTGGTGCCTGAAATGATTTAAAAGGACAAAATGATACCCAAAGACTCTGGTATAACAACCATCCAACATGATGTACTCCATCAACACATTCAAAACCCTCCTCCAGTGAGATAAAATTCTATCTATATCATAGTAGCTTCTAGAAGTCCTTCGTAACTCCTCCCTCTCAGCATCCGACTTAGGAAATTTGTTGACCACTTCATCAGATTGCTTCCTGTCCCTATAGAATTTAATACCCTCTGTTGAGAGGCTAGTAACCTCAGCAATAAGTTGTTCAGTGATGATCACTTGTCTACCAAATAGGTTAATCTCACCATCCTTCCAATATTTCTCAAAAACCCTAGTAACCTCCAGGTCCTAGCCATGGAGTTTTTCAATGAAAACAATAATGCCACCATTCTCCAACTTCTTCTAGAGCTTCAGATTGCTCTTCAACTGTGCACTGCTTATCGACTCCACTCTGTGACTTTCGCCACCCATCATATTGCCAATATGAATAGAATAGTCTAGAACCCTGTAGAAACATGCTCCTAAAATTCCTAGAAAGTGAGCAGCAATAATCACATGCAAACGAGAGATAAAGTAATTATTCCTCAGCCAACTTGGAATAATCATTAAATCACAATCCCGAGACTACAGGGGAGGACACTCAACCATCATTCAATGGAAGGAGAAATTGTACCTTCCCGTGAACACGGTCATACATCAGTGGGACCTTAACATCAACCTCCAACTTATCCTGCCCCTACCACATCATCTTTTTTAGAGGGGTATGTGTAGGATTATCATGGAAAAAATAGGCCCTTAAGTGGCAATGAAAATTCAGAAAAATCAGAGTTAGGCACCTTGACATAAAAATTTGAACAAGTTATCTATATTATTTCAAAAATATGTAAGAATAGAATCTATGGAAAATTGAATGTAGTTTCTAAACTACTAAGTTTATTTTATTTTTTTAAAAGTCTATTTGGTGAACAATTGAAATTTCAATGTAGTAGTACTTAAATTTCAGGGGAAAAATAAGAAGTAGGTGTCTGTCTGATCACCCTAACCACAATAAAATGATAATATTTTTTTATAAGATTTTAGATATAATTAGAGGACTCATGTCCGGATGTGACACATATTTTTTTTGTAATTTTTTC
>VDFB02358134.1:49566553-49606310 GCA_007258455.2 Sequoia sempervirens
GATTCATATCCACCAATTGTATAATAATATTAGCAAGTTCTTGCTATAAAGTCTATTGAGCCACATATTCTTCATGAACATAATTTTCATTTGCATGCTCATCAATTAGATGAAAAATTGTATTTATGATATTTTTATTGGGTAAACAATACACAATGGATTGAGTGTGAATATTTAGTTTGGTGATCCTTTCCAAGGATAAATGAGGTGGAAGATACTTTGCATGCAAGTAACACTCAAACCCCTAATATATAAAATGATGAATAAAATTTACCAAAATAAAAAAATAAAGTCAATAATCAAGTCTAAGTCAAGCATTCAATGTATCTCTAAAATCCAACACAAGGGTAGTTGGGGTAATGAATAAGATAAATCAATGGTGAGAAACAACCTTATAAATAAAGCAATTAATGATTTCTTGGAAAAGTGCAATCAAATATTAGGTAATTTATATTAAAGTTATGATATTTAAAAAAAAAATCTAAAATCTAATAAAGAAAAAATAAAACCCTAAGGGAAATACTATATCATGTAGGAAAATGTCAAGTTCACCACACATGCAAGGGAATAAAATTCATTTTATATAAATAAATATAAATCAATAATTATCCTCTAGATTAATCGAAGTTGGATCTAATAATTGTAATAAATGTAAAAAAGTAAATGTGAAGGTTATGGGTACTTAGGTCTAAAATTGATGATGAAAGAATGATGTTTAAGTTGTGAAGAATCAATTTTTCACTACTAGATAATTAATTCACAATGTGTGATGACTATTTCAAGTTTTGTGATATCTCAAAAAAATCCACACTTCATTCTCAAGTGTTGTGAGTTTGGTCATGAGTTTTGTAGATTCTATCTATCATGTGGATTTAATCTATGATACAAAAATCCTATTTGATGAAATATGCACTTGAAATTCTATTCTTCTTCATCATATAGATAATTGAATTTTGTCAAGAATCCTATTTGATGAAATATGCACTTGAAATTCTATTCTTCTTCATCATATAGATAATTGAATTTTGTCAAGGTGTTATCCAAGAATGTTTGAGAGTATGTTGACTCAATAGATGAATGGATTCTTTTAGGTCAAACCTCTTGGGTAGTTTAGATTCTAATTTGACAATGAATAATATAAAACACAACATACATAGAAATGAAGATAGCCTATATGATGATAATGTAAATCTTTTTTTTTTCTCTTTTTGATGAGATACCAAAATGATGACTACCTTGATTGGATTCAAACCACCTGCAATTATAAGCGATAAACAACAACAACAAAAACCGCAGAGAACTGAGGCAACTCTCTACATATAAGTTCGATCACTTAGGCAAAAGAAACCCATATCCAAGGGCGACAAGAACAAGAAATCTACTCATTCCGCTTGCAAAGACACAACAATTAAAAGAGAAACAAGCTGCAATGCGATTAAGAATAGTTCAAAATGATTCTTTACCAAAGCTACAGGAATGTACAAACTTCATTCCTCACTCAATCGGCTAGAAACAAAGGTCACCAAGCAGCAATGACAGTAACAATTCCATCGTCCAAAACAGGGAGTCTAGGTATTAGTGTGCATTAAACAAAACAGGAATGATTACAAGGTTATTCGATCCACAAAGGGTCGACGTCTATTTCCAAACAAAAAACTCCATACTTTCCTTGCTGCCTCTGCGCCATACATTGATTGGTTCTGTCATTTGCTCTTACCTATCCGGGATTTTATATTTCTTGCCTTTTTTTTTGTTTTCCATTACCTGTCTCCAATTGGCTTCTCCACGACAGTCGATCTCCTCTGTACAGAACGATGTTTTTATTTTCCTCTCTTCTCTCTATCCCACGCGCGCCCAATCTTCTTCCTGTCTTCTCTATCGATATCTCCTTTTATTGCTCTATTGTTTTTGCCTTCTTCTTGGCTCAGGCCCCTCCAAGAATGGTTTCACAGACAGCAAAAACTTGGCTCGGTTTTGTTTTCCAATAACTGTTCCTTCCATATGCAGGCCCAAAAATTCCCCCTAAGTAGAGGCGATCGGTTCCTTGCCAAAAAAACACAAGACAGTTATCGCTGCCTTATTTTTTCCTCTTGATCGATGTCACTTCCCTAACTATATAAGATGAACGAGCAATGAAGATTCGGCATCTTGATCCCACACAAAATTTGCCACCTGTCACAAAACTACAAGGCAAGTAAAACAAAACCAAAACTCCATAGCCAAAACACAAATCACTAAAAATCAACATAACTGACAAATAAAACCAAAATTGCAGCCATGCCCTGTATCACTTTTTATAAATTGAAGTGTGATTTAATTGTTCTCTTATATGAAATTAAGTACATATTGAGTGTCTTTAAATACAATTACATAACATGTCACACAAATGTGTGCTAAGTTAACTCATAATGATTAGTAGAAAGGAATAAGAATATTCAAATTTAAAACTTCTAATTTTGAATTCATTATCACATATTAACCTTGAGAATCAAATCTCCAATTAACATATAAATTACTATGTTTAATATGTTTTCAAGAATCTATATATAATTATTATTTTTCCAATGACATTAAGCATAGTAATTATAAAATCTAAAAATGGGGATCACTTGTTGGTGTAATGGTGAGATGGTTGTACGTTTGTGGAGCAACTAGAGTTCAAATCCTCATCTGGACTGATAGCGATGTTTACACCAGTTTGGTCCCACCTTGTCAGAGATAAATAAAGTGGTGGTTGATCTTGGTAGACGTGGTGATTGATCGTGCTCGACCCTTGCTGGTGTGCTCACGGATCCTGTAGGCGTGTGTTGGTCATGGACTACTGTCAAACCCACACGGGTCTTTCATGCCTTGTGGTTTTGTATTGGTCCCTCATGAGTCTTTCCCTCCTTCCAATGTCCCTACTGGGCTTCTGAGCTCACGGTTTTGTACAGTTGGTCGACATATTGGAGAGATAAGGATGAAGACAACACAAAGGAGATATACAGGTGTTACTTGAATGCCAAACATATCTGAGGATGAGGCCCCTCACCAATGTGGTCTCACTGGTTCTCTGCTCCAGTCGAAAGCATCTCGGCTTCGGGCCATTACAAATCAAATTTTTTTTTGTAAAATCTAAAAATAAATTTACTAAATTATTATAGTAATTCTTTTTAAAATTATGTATAATTATTATGCATATAATCATTATTCTTCCAACCATATTAACCATACTAATTTTAAAATCTAAAAAATAGATTCACTAATTATAATAAATAACTTTTTAAAATTATGCATAGTAATTTGTTATTTTAATTATATTAAATATTTATGATAACATACTAAATTATTAGGACTTTGATAGAGAAATCTCTACTGCAGTATCAATTTTTCAGGCCTAAATAAACAATAGATTCCACCACTATTCTCTCACTTATTCATGGATTGAAAATTAAATTAAATGATTGTTTTAAATACATAATATTATATTATAAATAATTACTTCGAGAGACATATTACAATGGCATCAATGAGTATGTGTACATTTTTATTCTCCCCATTTAAATTGATGTCTATTAATCTGTCACAAAGTAAAGTATTTATCAATAGATTTATGCTTTTAAATCAGATTTTCAAGTAGTTTACATAATGTGGAAATTTCCTTGTTTTAGCTAAATGGAATTAATTACATGCACTCAAATAAATTAATCAATATTTTTAATTAGATATTTATTTTGATTTTAATCTTCTTCATATCATTGGATCACATTAGAACATTTTACAAAAGAGATTTGATGAAACAAAAAATGAAACAAAAGAAATTTGATAAAACAAAAAAAATCAATTAAAAAAAATTAGAGAATGATAACTCTCCAGATAATATATATATATATATATATATATATATATATATATATATATATATATATATATATATATATATTAATATTTAATATATGTATGCTAGTAATATAGACACTAATAAAAAAAACCAAACGCAAGACAATTGGTATGAGACACACTTCTGAAAGGGCACGGAATTAGTGTAAGAAAACTTTTATAACGACACGTAAATGGCGGACTTTAACTCTTAACCCGTAAAAAATATAGGCAGGTCGATATTTCAGTACAAATTGAAAGGTCGGTCCAAAGATTTGAAAGGGTGGTTGAAATATTCAACGAAATATGGAGCTCGCAAAGCAGGATTACGTAGTCCACAGAGTAATTTGTCATTAATATCTCTGTGGTTGGACCAAAATGCTATTGTAGTGTCGGCGCAGTAAAAATTTGAGGAGCTGTCTCTGTTGTTGTAGTACTGTAGTAGAATGCATCCATGGGTTCACCATATATGCTGAATAGACACTACCCAATATACCTCCTACAGACAAAATCACATGACTACGCCACTTTGTTTTTCTTCTTTCACGTGCACCGAATGGTCCTGTGCATTGTGGAGAAACGATGTGGTAACCATCGGTACAGCATGCAATTGCATGCACACTGCTGTTGACGTTGGATCTTTTCACTCTCCTTTGGCCATAAAATAGACACCATTTCAGAGGATACCCATCTCTTGTTTCTGCAGCATAGCAGAGCTATTGATAAGGGTGATCAGAGGTAGAGAATTAACTCAATTTGATAAAAGACGCGATTTTCAAAGATGGCAGCCTCCAATGGCCATGGTGAAGGCTTTCCTTACTTCGACGGCAGAGTCTTCCCCATGGCCATTGGAGGTTGTTCTCCCTGAAAATCTACGCGTAGATGGAATATAGATTCTATGGAAAACTATCCATAGATTAGTTATTGCTTCCTTCTTGCAGATAAGTTTATTATAATATGCTGTATTTGTAATTATTGCATCATTTTCTTTCTGTCTTCGTCCTGCATGACTATAATATATCAGACTCGGTGGTATTACAGATAGGATGATGTTTTCTTGTTCTATTATGTTGCTGGTTTTTCTTTAAAGCCAACAGTGAATCTTAATTCTGTTGGAGGAGAGGCTGACAATTGTTTTTTAAAAAGAGGTCAAGAGGGCCCACTTTTGGGGCATGACAGAAGAAAGGTGGATGAAAAAGAACATCAAGAATATTTTTAATTTCAAAAAAATATATGATCCATAATATGGTTGAACATAGAAGTTGTCACTTCAATTAAATTGTTCAATATCTGAATATTTTGATGATCTATCATGGAAAATATGTTTCGAAAAAAAAAACACATAAACTTATCTAAAATGTGAAAATTTGATGTCAGTGACATTTGAGATAGACATGGCAACAGCAATAAAAAAAATTCTGCTGGGAATAGTTTGTTTCTTGTCTATAAGCTACAAACTGTACCTTAATCCTTTTTGGGTCGACCCAGATATGTGACACTTCATATATGTGATTTTTGGGCATTAGTTGGACTTAGTACCCTGATCTATGTTCCTGTTTACTGTAGCTATCGATTATGTTTTGTCTGGCTCTCCTGTATTTTGGTGGGCTGCTCTACTGACTTCATATTGTAACCTGCTGCTGGTTGTCTTTTTGTTTACCATCACCAATTAAAGAAAGAAAAAGGAAACACCAACAGCTGTATTAAGGTAGTTTAATTTATTGGGTGGTTTTATCTCGTTTTCTTTCTTTTATAATAAATTCAGAAGTTTTTTTAGTTTGGTATATTTTTGTATGAAATAGTAAGAGAGTAAAAAAATGATGGATAATAGAATATGATCCAAAATATTGATGAAGAAAAAAACTTACATAATCAAACTAAGAAATATACAAAACTGAAATTTTTGGGTTTAATTAAATTTTTCATTGTTTTGAAAAGATATATATAATTTAATAAACTTGAATGTAAAATATTTCATAGTTTTCATTGTATTATTTTAAATAGTTATTATTGATGTTTTAATTTTTAAAATATAAACATTAATTTTATAAAACAAATTTATTTTATTTATTATGAATTAATGGAAAATAAAAATAAAACATATGTTTAAAGAAATTTTGAAAGATATTTTGAATGTTTTAGGCACTTTATGTTTTTTTTTAATTTTAATTTTTCAAAATTGTTATCATAACATTTATTAATTCTTAATGAAAATATTCATTTAATTAACTCGAGTAATACTTTTTTTGACATTCAATATCATTTAATGTATGAATGAATGGTCTAGTCAATTTGTAATGGTAAAAGTTATAGACCTTTCATATTGTTTTAGACTCATTTTGATTAGAGTGTCTTTTATGCAAGGACTAGAATACAAGTGATGTATTACAACAATCAAGTTGAAAATTAACTTGTTCCTTACCTTTTCCATTAGCATCGATTCCCAATGACTAGTTCTTATTATCTATTTTATCTATTTAGCTTCTCAGTCCATTTCCTCAATCACATAACTAAATAAGTTCAAATATGTGGGTACAAAAGTGATCCCTGAACTTTCAAATTTATAATATAAATTTGGGCCCTTATTGTTATAAGCCAACAAAAGTGTAAAATTTGTAAACTTATGTGGTAGGGTATTATATTGAATGAAAAATTCTCATTCTTATATGTCTATACTATTGAAGAGTATTGGGAGCATGAAGCTAGTATCACATAAAACTAAAAGGAAACACATTTTCCTACACCATAAATTACATAAATTATAAAAGATAATATTATATGGAAATGCATCACAATTGATTGTGAATATGACTTATAAATCCATTTTCTTCAAGTAAATTTCCCAACCACCTAACAACCACTTCACTAACAAAAACTAATAGTCTAGTGACTAGAAGATGAATTTAGTACATATTAAAACTAACACACTTTGGAACATAAACTTAAAAAATACCCTTCTTTGAAATGGGAAACAAAGAAAAGATTCAAAGCATTTGAAATTTTGACTCTTCCTACTACTCAATAAATTGTCTCTTCATAGTAATCAACTTGTGTTGACACCTATATTTCATGCCTAACCATTTTTCTCCACATTATTTTGTGAGCAGCAAAAACCATTTGTTCACATCTAGTTTCTTTTTTATTACCTTTTACAATATGAAAATCCATTTGCTCTTCCTAAGAATACTTAGGATGATCATATCGTCAGTGTACCTCTAATCATCTATATCACATTTAGTATGAGTAAGATACATCATTTCCTAGAAATAATGAACATTGTTTGTTTGATTTGTTATACCCACAATGTTTAGGTATGTTCTCAGTGAATACCAAACCACCTAACCATAAACACACACCCACACACTTATTGACCATAATTACTTCTAATTTTTTGGCAGAGGTAACACATGTTAAAGGTATAAAATCACTCATTAAATAATCATGTAGACCTACTTCCTATTTTATTAGTCCAAAGGTAGGAAATAAATTAACATAATTCCACTACACTACTACTACTTAACAAAGATCAAAATATGAAAATAAATATTAGGAACAATGTACTCTACACACAAATTTAAACATGAAAGTGAAAATTATAACAATGTAAATAAAATAAATAATGAAAATTAATATAGTCCAATTAAAACTCTCTACATGATCTTCAAACAAGAAGCTAATTAAATATGGAAAATGATCCTCTAAGCATAAATGGATACTCCAACCCCTAATTGGACCCTCTCAATCTTATCCATCAAATGTAAGACAAAAAAATGAAAATAGGAGGATGAACAAGTTGCTTGTTCTACCAAAGTCATCCTTGATAAAATACATGATGACTATACATAAAATATACCTAACTTTCTATGAGTGTACACTTTCTATATATGCAAATTTCAAAGTGATTTTCAGATGTTTCAGCCTAATTTACTAGGAGAATGTACCACACAACTTATGTTTTAATTGTACTCTAAATATAGACAACATAGAAATAAATATAAGTAAGATTATGTCAATGTTTAGAAAATGGAGATATAAAATAATAAAATTAAATTTAGCATTTGACTTATTTCATTAACGTTTAATACATCTAAATCCTTAATTTATATGTATCAATAAAATATATAATTTATGTACCAATCTATCCAACATTTTATCAAAATAAGGAAACATGTGTTGTTGTTGTCATGGTTGACATGGTCAAGCCTAATAGATTTTAAAATATTATCTATTATTAAGTAAACACACATGGGCATGCTACTTTAAACAATATTCCAATGTAAAACAAAAAATTGTGATACACTCGTGGTATTACAATTTTCATAGATAAATTTTTTAATTGTCAAATTTGTATACCCATGTTGATTCATATTAATTTTTGGCTAATTTTGATTGAATTAATTAATGAATTATATATCAACAAGGAAATATCTTGAGATATATTTTTTCTCATATCTTGATATCCTTTTTTCCATTAATTCCATTTTGATTTACATTTATTTACACATATTTGACCTATTATTAGCCCAAACTTTCTTATGTTAAGGTTTATGAGATAATTGACTAATTTTTTATTTTTTATTAGCAATTAGGTCATTTTTGTATATTTATTTTATCCTATTAGATTTCCAAGCTTTATTTGTATACCAAAATATCTTCTCTCTCACCTCCCTTTGTAAAGGAGTTCTCATATTAATCATACATGACACAATATAGTGATCTAATCATAAATTTCTTGAATTCTAGTAATACTCCCATTGTTGAGGATACAAATGAAGATAATGATCATGATGTATGTGTAGATCAACAATATTTTGAACAAGAAATTACTGCATTGTCTAACACTAAGAATGCAACATAATTGTTTCACTATTATCTCATCCTCTAATGTTCATCCTTTTCCTCCACTTTTGTCCCTTAATTTAGGGCCTGCATCTTAATAATACTCCCTCCACTAATACCCACATCACATATTATACTTTATACCTCCACTGAGCCACTCCTCTCTCATCCCTTACCACTACATGTCTTATAGCACCTACTCCTCCCACTAGTGCTACTATTTCACCTTCAACACAGGAACCTTTTACATAATTCCTCCCTCCATGCCTATTTACACACCTCATTATGTCTCTTTTTCTATTTCTAATCTCCAAAATATTTCATCCTATAATCTTTATACCACCCACACTCAACCCCATTAGATAGCTCCTACCTATACTCACCATAGTGATCCATAAAATTCTCTTGTCATGTAATTACTTCCTCCACCCTAGATGTACTTATGCAAAATATAGATCAAGTTGGAAAAAGAGTTGATGATATTCCTAAGGGGTAAGGTAATGAAAAACTTGTTAAGTCTCAAAACACACCATTAACATTTGAAATAGTTACACATCATTAACCTATTAGGTTTATGACATGCAAATTTTTTAATGTATGGTGATAATGCATCCCAAATACACATTTTATTTCCTTGACCATCATACATAGAAACTATCTAATAAATCACATGCATGTGGCTATCCAACATATTGAATTTACCCATAGCATATGTGAATATATATACATGTAAATACATCAAATCACATCACCTTCTTTCTATCTTTGTCCTACATGAAAAATATAGTAGACTTGTTAGTAGTGTTGATAAGAGGATGATTTCTTGTTAGGGTAAAACCACCATACAAAGATTTCAACATAGCTCATTTATATTAGTTGGATATGCTACAACTTACAAGATACAAAATGATTAGCATCTCAATCATATATGCCATAAATTCTAATATATAAAAAAATTATGAAGATAGTACAAGATAATTTACTATTTTCTAAATTTATATTTTCTATCTATATTTTTTCTACATTCCCCTTTTATTTTGATCTTTTGTGTCTTTTATTCCATGAAATTTGTATTTTAATATAAAATTATTCATAATTTTAAATATTTTTTCGTGAACGAAAAGGGATTATTTAAAGGGGTATTGTAGAAAATGTTGCCTCACAAATACAATTTCTAGGGAACTAAAACAAATTATAGGTATGAAACTAAACTAGACATTTTCACTAATTATGATAATATTTTTTTACCACATATGACAATTTTCTATTTTAACTATATTAAATATTTATTATAACTTTAATAAATAGTTTTTCCCTATTCAAATAAAACCTAGAAGATTAATTGGCTTTAATATCTTTCATGCATAATAACATTTAATATGTCTTTAAGTATAAACCTCACAACCAAACTAGGGAAGTTGATAGAATAATTTTTGAGATTACAATTAGAATAGAAAAAGGAAGTAGTTGAACATTCATGGAAAATATAAAAGGAAAGAAACTTATGGTAAGAAGGGGTGAAGTTTCAATCTAGAAAACTAATTTGCAAATCATTGGTTGAAATGATCCATCAAGGAAAATGCAAGAGTAGAAGTAGAGAGAATGAGTGATTGGTTTGAAAAATATGGTTAAAAAATAATGGGAGTGAGAGAAATGGAGAATGAAGAAGATATATTCTTGGCTAGGAGGGTAATGAGAAGATATGGATACCCAAAGTACCAAATGTGATAACTTGTGAAAAAAAAATCTCTCTACAATTGACATGCCTGGTAAGCTACACCTCCTTTTACTTGAATTTAGTTGAACTTACCAACTCTATGGATCATATCTAGGAATGCACATTTTTCATGAAATGGGTGGTTGAATGACCCACTAGGGAACTAATTTAGAAATGGAGTGAGAGAAAATGGGGAAAATATATCAAAATTAAATAATTTTCTAGAGGTTTTCATGGTGGAATACCCCTCATGAGAGAGAAAATGGGAAATTCTCAACCAAGAGCCTTTAATGATGGAAGGAGTATCCCTTTACATCACTAAATGGGATCCAAATTTCAAACCTACCACCCACAAAATTGGTAACACTTTGATGTTGATAAGACCCTGCAATCTCGCGATAGAATACTAGAATATTGAAACATTGAAAATGATAGGAGACAAAATATGATATTTCATAAAGGAATGTAGTCATATGGATGGAGGAGAATTTTTTATGTATATTAGGATTTGTTTGTCTCTAGACCTTGAATTATCTCCTTTGGAAGAGCTTAAGATCAAATTAGATACTAGTATTTGGAGGCAAAGGGCTGAGGTGGAAATATTTTCATGCAAATGTAGGTTGTTCCTTTCACTTGGGAATTTTTTAGAAAAATGAAAGAAGTAGATGAATGCCCTAAATGGAAGAATAATTTGGATTATTTACTCCCACAATTAAAATTTGAAGATATTGAACAATGCTCTCTTAATCATAATGTAAAGTAGACGGAAAACTACATTTATGAAAGCTTGCTTAATTCTCCCATTTTGAAGGGATTGGACAATAACAAGAACACCAAGCTTTTGATGTGACTTGTGATATTTTTGGTATCACAAATGATAGGAGAAATATTTATTCTCTTGAAAATGATAATAAATAACGCCTTCAACAAGTAGAGGTGGAAGAGGTTTTTGAAGTGGAAGAGGGTTTTGCAAATATAGGGAAAAGTAAAAAGTTTCCTATTTTGGAGGATGTGAAGATTGAAGCCATAAAATCTCTAAAGTCTAGGGGTGTTCATTTAGAAAATGATTTGGATGGATTGGAGGTTGTCTCCTTGGAGAAGAGAGGGATTATCCAAATAAGGATTTCTTTGGAGAAACCAAATTGTGGTGAGAAAAAAAGATAGGAAGGAAGAAAACAAGAAAAATATTCAAGAAGGGGATGTTGAAGGATAGGTGAAGATAAGTAGGATGATGAGATATTGAAATTAAAAAAACCTTCCCAAAGATAAATTAGAGTCACATCATGGAATTTTAGGGGCTTATATTCCCCTAAAAAATTTCTTAGTTAAGTTCCAAAATGATATATATCTAATACAAATATATTTCTAATATAGGAAATAAAATTGAATATTAAGGAACTAGAAATAATGAAAATAAAGCTCAAAAAATGGAATGTTTTAATGTTCATTAAAAGGGTTCCTTTGGAGGCCTTTCCACCCGTTGGAAACCTATTTTTCTCTCTTTGGAAATTATTAGCAGTTGAAAACATTGACTATTATGGAAGATAACTTGTCTCTTCTCTAGATCTCAATTCATTTTGATAAATTTGTATGGCTGCTCTATCTTTAGAAAGAAGAAAAAAGTTTGGATTGAGTTGGAGAAAAATATTTAGAGGGGATTTCAATGCTATTTTGACAGATGATGATAAGTTTTGGGTGTTATAGAAAGGAGTCAATCTCAAAATGGTTTTGCATATTCTCTATCAATAAATAATTTGTACAACATCCCACTACAAAATAGGAGCTAAATACTTGGAATAACTAAATATTACCTTTCAATAATATCTCAAAAAAATCAAATCATTTTCTTTGGTGTGGGGACTAGAGAGGCTTCCCAAAAATATGTGATTGTAATAAATATATCTTTTTCTCAATCTAATCACTCTCCCATTCAACCATATCTTTTGAATGAAAAAAATTATAGAGATATCCTTTTTAATTTGAGAATATGTGGATGAGAGATCTATATTTTCTTCCAATATTTAGAAGTGGTGGGAAATCAATAATCATAAAGGCTCTAAAAGGCTCACTTTAATTTCAAAGTTGAAGTTAGTTAAGGAGAAGTTAAATATTTGGAGAAAAGAACACTTTAAGGAAATCTTTGCAAAAAAGGAAATGGTTGAAAACAAGATAGAACAATTGAATGATGAATTATTTTGTTTTGGAATGGATCAAAGGAAAAAAAATGTAGAAAAATAATTGATTAGTAAGTATTATGAAACCTTTTCGAGGGAGGAGGTGTTTTGGAAATAGAAGCCAAAGCAGGTCTAGTTAAAGGATGATGATAGGAATTCAAAAAAATCATAACCCAACCAAAGTAAGGAGGATTCAAATTATAATCTCCAAGATCAAAGGGGACGATGGTTCATATTGGAAGAGGAAAAATAAATTGAGATAGAATAAATTGAATATTTACAAAATATTTCGAATAATAGGAGGGTTTTGATTTGTTAAATCAAATGTATATTATTTTTCACATTTCAAGTCTAGTTAAAGACACACATAAATATATTTTGGCTAGGGACTTCATTGAAAAAGAAACCAAAGTGGCAGCAATGAAACTTCACTCAAATAAAGATCCTAGCCTAAATGTTTTTCTTGCAATATTTTTTCTTAAGTGTTGGAATATTGTTGGGTAGGCTATTTTTGAGGCAATGGAAGAATCATGAAGGAAAGGCACATTGTAGAAGGATTTGAAAAATTCCTTCATTATTCTCATTCCACAAAAAATTAAATCTCTATCATTTGAATATTATAGGCCCATTTCCTTATGTAATATTGTCTACAAAATCTTCTCAAAGGAAATCACTAATATAGACTAAAACTTAATTTTCCTGACATAATTTTATAGAATAAATTGGTTGTCTTAGGGGGATCCATTCTTGATGGTACTATTGTAACTTGGGAAGTCATTCACTCTATTTAAACTTATTTTAGGACTTGTATTATGGTGAAGTTAGACATAAAATGGTTTATGACTAGGTAAATTAGAGATTCCTCTTCAAATTTTTAAAGACTTTAAGTTTCAATGGACATTGGCTAGATTGGATTTTTAGGTTCATTATTAGCCCCATAAATTATATTATTGTAAATGGAACCCCTTAATGGTTTTTGGTGCTTCCTTTGGGCTTCGACAAGGAGACCCAATCTCCCCTTTCCTCGTAAGTCTTATGATGGATGCTCTGGGAAAAGTGATTCAATATGCAACCTCAATGGGCACTTGGGACGTTATTGTGGTGACACAAAATGTCTCTCCAATCATGCATTGATTTTTTAAAGATGCCATAATATTATTTAGGGTCTCAAAAGTAAATGATGTTAATATTATGAAGATAATTTTAGACACTTACTCTACAACCTTTGGATAAGTTGTGAATATGCTAAATCAAAACTATTTTTCTTCTTCATTGAGCTTCATAAACAAATGGAAATTATCAAGATCCTTGAATTCAAAAAAGGACTACTCCCAAGTAAATATATGGGATTTCCTCTTTTTCTTTGTTGTTATTCGTCAAAATTGTGGGGCCCTCTCCTTGAGTAGTTTTCAAAGAAGATATCTTCCTAGAAAGGGAGGTGGTTATCTGGGGCTTGGAGGATAATAATGTTGAAAGTCATCATCTTGGCTATCCTTATCTTCCTTCTTTCTTATGTAAATGTCTTGACTTCAATGAGTCAAAAATTGAACTGAGAGATGAGAATTTCTTTTGGTGAGGTTCTTTAGAAGGCAACAAAATCCTGCTAATTACTTCTTGGATACTATTTTTGAACTGAGGGTTGAAGGGGATATTGGGCTAAGGAGCTAGATTACTCATAACAAAGTGATAGGTGCTAATAACTGTTGAGTATATATTTGTAGCCACATCTTAAATGGAAAAGAATTCTTCAAAATAAATACTTATATTGCCAATACCATTCTATTATTTTAATGACTCATAATTCTTCCAATGGGTCAAGACTTTGGAACTCTTTATTTTTGTGTAGGTCAATCATCACTAATCATCTTAATTAGGCCTTGTAGGATGGTAGGACTACCCTCTTCAAGGAAGACTCATGAAATAGTTTCCTAATCATTGAAATGTGTGATTCTTTCCCTTTCTCCAAGAGGATTCTAACTAATCTCTAGGGAAGACATGTGGAAAAAATTGTGATTCAAAAGGAGACTTCATGCATTCCTTGTTGGGACTAGAAATATCTTGGGGCTAGAATCCCAAAGATGAGGAGTACAGACTAATGGAGATGCTTAATGAAAGACAAATTTGCATCTCTAATGAGAGGAATTGTATTAGGTGGGACTACTCTTTAAATCGAAGAACTACAATTCCAAAATTGGGTTTATGATGGCTGATGTGGGAATTGACAAGATGGAAATCCCCATTCAACTCTATTGGAACAAACAAAAAGAAGGGGTTTGTACCTAGGTGGCTCTTTATAAGAAAATCTTAATGATAGTTACAACTTTTGAAGCTTGCTTATCATACCCTATCATACCCTAGTCCCCAACTCATTAATGGGGTTGGGGAAGATGAATCCTAGAAAAAACATTTGGAGGATAAATGGTTGTCACCTTAGGAGTGGTATAAATTAAATTTCAATGACACTTGTAAAGGAAACCTTAGGAATTATGGGGTTGGGTGTGCAGTCAAAAACTAGGTTGAGATGGTGGTTCATGTGGCATCTAGAAGACTCAAACTAGGGACTAATAATGAGGCTTAGTTTTAGGCCCTCCTCCTAGGTTTGTAGTTGTGTATCAAGTTGAAGCTAGGTAGGATAGTGATACAAGAATACTCATATATAGTCATCAATGCTATTAGAACTAATAAATTGCATGGTTGGAAGTTAAACTCCCTTCTTAGTTCTATGCTCTTCTTTCTTGTGAACTTGGAAGACTATACCATGACCCATGTCTATAAGGAAGCTAATGTTGCGGTTAACAAGCTTGCTAACTCAGTAGTGGATAGGGATATATGGAGTTAATTGTGGATACGTCTATTGTTTGGAGGAGTATGAAGTAATCATAATTCAATGGCAAGTTCATTATAGATAGCCAGTAATCCATTCAATAGATGCTTTAGAAATTGGTGAAAGTGATAATTCAAGTTGTGGATCTTAATGAAACTTTCTTGTTGCTTACTCCTCACCTCCATCATTCATGTAAATTAATTTGAGCCTGGCTTATTTTTTTGGGTTTGTTCTTGCATCAAAAATATGTGCTTCTTTTTTCCTCCCAGGGTCTTTACTAGCATCATGGAAACTCACATTCAACTAGTAAACTCTCAAAGGAAAATGGTGTTTCTTGGCATGGAGTCAGAGAAGAGGTTGCAATGTGTTTTCAAGACACATAGTAGACTAATTATGTTAGTGATTCATTGGGCTCTAGGTGACAAATTTATCTTGTTGAAGCATAGCTATAGGGTGAATTCAAATATTTTTTGTATGTTTGTGGTTGTTCTCTTAGATCTAGTGGAGCTCCAAGACACTATGTAGAGTATGACAATGACTGATCAAAAAATAAATTTTGGGTGGTTTAATTAAGTGTTTAAAGTTGCTCATAATGGCATTTGTGTTCCTTTTCTTGTTGGCTTCCACAAGCTCCAAGCCAAAGGTGACATGTTGAACTAGTTCTTGTTTATTTCCTCCTCTTGGTCAGCTTTGATGTTCCAAAGGCATTGAAAGGCTACAAAAGGAGTTAAGTTCCTGAAAAAGGTGTTTGTTTTTGTGGAGTTAGACAATGTGGAGTGGTCGGTGGACTTGGCCTATGCTAGCTCAAAAGACTAATCAATGACTTCCACCCATTGTTTTTCAAATATAATAGCTATTGATCATTTGTTTTTAATATAAGTTGGTAAACATTATAAGTTAGTTTTCTACTTAAAAGAGTGGAATCTAAATGCGGAATTTGTTAATAACTTGATTTTTGTGGGATTTGATAGCATTGAGAAGCCCTTACTTTCAAACAGTAATACTTTCATATAAATGGGAGCAACCGCAAGACTACAAATTATCAATAAAAAAATATTAATTATCTTTCAAAATTATCAGTACTTTGACGAGAAATCTCTCTTTAACATAAGACAAAATTTAACGGCGCGGTTGGTATAGACACTTTTGAAACGGCACGCAATTAGTGTAAGAAGACTTGTAAAACGGCACACAAATGGCAGAAGACCGATTTTTAACTCTAATCCATAAATAACATGCGCCTGTCGATATTTCAGTAGTTGCAGCAAAACGGTAATGAACTGTCGGTGCCGTATCTGTCGTTGAAGCAAAACGTGATTGAACTGTTGGTATAATATCTCTGTGATTGTCAAATAAATAAATAAATAAATTAAAAAAATAAATAAATAAATAAATAAAAAAAAATCTCTGTGGTTGCAGTACAAAGGTGATGTAACTGGAATTCAATGCATCCATTATGCTGGGTAGCCAGTACGCTGTTGACGTTGGACCATTTGCTCTCTTCATTCAAACTACCTGCCGACACTGAAAACCACCTCTTCAACTGTACCTCGACTGCAGCCACTTTCGCCTGCCTATAAAATACGCACAATTTCATAGGATACCCATCTCCTGCTTTTGCAGCATAACAGAGCTATTGATAAGCGCTATCAGAGGCAGAGGATTAACTCAATTTGATGAAAACACGATTTTCATAGAGAGCAACCTCGAATGGCCATGGTGAAGAATCTCCTTACTTTGATGGCAGAGTCTTTCCCATGGCCATTGGAGGTTGTTCTCCCTGGAAATGTACGTGTAGATAGAATATGATCCTATGGAAAGCTGTCCATTAGATTGGTCATTAGTTCCTGCGCGCAGATAAGTTTATTATTTTATGCTGCATTTGTAATTATTGCATTATTTTCTTTCTATCTTCGTCCTGCATGACTCTGATATATTAGGCTCGTTGGTATTGCAAATATTATGTTTTCTTGTTCCATCGCGTTTCTGATTTTTCTTTAATTAAGCCAGCAGTGGATCTTAATTCTTTTGGAAGAGAGCCTGACAATTATTTTTAAAACAGAGATCAAGAGGGCCCAGTTTTGGCCGCATGACAGAAGACAGATGGACGAAAAAGATCATCAAGAATATTTGTAATTTCAAAAAGAATATATGAAGGCTCATAGCTATCAGATCTGATAAAGGTTGTCTTTTTATTCCAATTGTTCAAGACCGATGTCGTTATTTTATTTTGGTAGATCACAGAATGTGATTGGAGATATTGATGTAAAACTCCAACACAGTCTAATTCAAAAATAACTATAATTTATGAAAATTTGATATCATTAACACTTGAGATATACATGTATCATGATAGCAGTAGGTTTTGCCTAGCTTAATCCATTTTTGGCTGAACTCAGATATGTGACAATTCATATATGTTGTGATATTGCTATCAGGATTCAATCGTGTAGCTTTTGAGTCAAACTCATTGAAGCATGTTTCATGAGTAGTGGTTGACAAGAACCCATCTCTCATGATAATGAATAGTCCACTTAGCACTTGTTGCATCTAGGTGATGCTCTTAGGGGTGAAGCACTGGACCTTTCCCTGGAGGTCACCCATCCTAGTACTACTCCAGGTCAAGTGCACTTAACCAAGGAGATTTCCCCAAGGTTAAGCCCACTTAGCTTGCAACCCCATTTGCAAAACCTTCAGCAAGTGTTGTGCCTTATGAACCATTCACTATAGAGCCCCTATAGCTCATCAATTGATAAGTAGGTGGTATTTTCCACAATGTGTCAAATTGTGATATTGCTATTAGGATTCAACCGTGTAGTTTTCAAGTCAAACTCATTGAGTCATGTTTCATGAGTAGTGGTTCACAAGAATTTGTATGTGTTTTTTTTTTTTTGCATTAGTTGGACTTGATTGCCTTTATCTATGTTCTGGTTTACCATAGCTAATGGATGATGGATTATACTTTATATGACATGTATTTTGGTGGGTTGTTGTAGTCAATCACCTCACATTGTAACCTACTCCTGGTTACCTTTTTGCTTACCATCATCAATTTTAAAAAAAGGCTAACATCTATATTGTACTTTGTTAAGATACTTTTGATTATTGGTTGTTTTTTATTCAATTCTTCATAATAAATATTAAAAGATTCTCATAATTTTACAAAATTTGATTAAAAAATATTTGATTAGCTTGACTAGTACTTATTTTGAAAATCAATATCATTTGATGTATGAATCAATTTGTAATGGTGAAATTTATATGCCTTTTCTTTTTTTTTTGATAAAATAAATAAGGATAAGAAGGGTCCTAGTCCCTTACAAAAATAAAATAGTTGCAAAGAGTTGACAAAAATAGCTCTAAGAACAACCAATTAAAACAAGAAACCCCACTACCTTAAAATTTTCAAATAGTCATATAAAATTTGACAAGAGAAACAAAGAACAACCAACAAAACATAAAGCATAAAAAATTAGAGGAGAACACCATGGAGACAACAAAGAAATAGCACCTAGAATATCTAGGGTTAAACCTCATGACAAGCAATTAGGTTCTTCTTATATATACTTAGACTATTCACCTTCTCTTTCCAAGCCCCTATATGTTTTCTCTCCATTAGCATATTGACCTATTTTTGTTTCTTCTTAATTTTTTCTCTAGTATTTTTCTACACACTTGCTCTTTTTGATACTACAAGATCACAACACCTATAATAGAATACCTCATCATGTCATTAATTATACCTATCATACTACACATTGTTGCTTCCAATTTATTTAGCTTAATTTATTTATATTACTTGACAATACAATCTTCACATTTATGGGTCTTACCAATGCTAGTCTTGTCATTATACCTCTTCTTTTTTATAGGAGAATAAAAAGAACATTATCAAGAAACTTGCTAACATTTTCATGGTGTGTTCCATCTTAAACATTTTTAGTTTTAGGATCATCCTAAGGGGGGCTATCCTCATTAATTTTCTCATCAAACAAGCCATCTTATATGCTTGGAATTAAGAAGGATTAAAATCAGAATTTGTTATAATTTCCTCCACCACCTTAGGGATATTTTTAGAAACTCATTTTGGTTTATCATCCTTCCTTATATTATTGGTATATTTATTATTAACATTTTTTCTAGTCTATCAAACCTTCTCCCACCCCTAATATACCTTAGATAGTTATCCTTATTAGGGTTTTCATTTCCCTTCACATTAAGAATAAAGTTGGTGTCAATATCTGGATTGGTAGAAGTATATTTTATCTTGATTATTTTATGCTTGGTATTATCATGCTTGGAATGGAGCTCTATTACATGTTCATTGTGATCTCCCTTCAAATATAGGGCATTCTCAAGGGTATAGTAAGTGGAATTCTTATTTATACTAGTATTAACTTTTTAAAACTTCCCATGAGTGGTGGGGGCAATAGCTATAGGATATTTGGTAGGGGGAGGTTAAGGTTAAGGTAGGGTCTCATATATTCTCTTTTAATCCTTGTTCTTCATTTTATAGCTTGAATCTTTAGGATCACTATTAGTGGTTGGGGCATCCTTTGTGACACCAAAAGGGAGAAAAATAAGGTAAGGATAAGGTTAAATTGATATAAAAAATGATTCAATCCTTGATGAAGGGGAAGAAGCCCCATTTTGAATGAACTTTTCCAAATATGACAACAAAAAAGGGAAAGTAATAATTATTTGGTCTCTTAAGTGATCCAAAAGGATAAAATGATAGCTATGTATTATGGAAAGCCTACCTTTTGGGTAAAAGAAAGAAGTTGGATCCACATATAGGGGAAGTTTCATTTTTGAAAAAAATCCCGATAGAAATGGGTACCCATTCATAAAAAATGGGTACTCGTTTAGGCTTGAGTTCCCGAAAAATTTTGTTTTAAATGGGTACTCATTTTTAATTACATTATATTTTAGAATGGTACACATTTTAGAATGGGTATGTGTTTCATAAATTTTTGAAATTTGAAACCCATTCCTTCACTTTTTTTTTAGGTTTGGAAACCTACCCATTAGCCTTGGACCTACAAGTACAATGCCATGAAAACATCCAAAGAAAAACTAACTTTGGTAATATGGCTAGTGACCCTTTTTCAAAATTATTTTATGAAATTAAAATTCATTATAGATGACAATGTATAGTTTTCAAATATGTGATTTTTTCATGATTGGGTTGTTTTTTTTAATTTTTTTAATTAATTTCTTAGGAAACTAGTCCATAAAATTGAAATACATTAGGTTTTTTGTATTTTTTAATAATTTTAATTTTTTAAAGTTTTGTTGTAACCAAATATGACATCAATCTATACACAATTCCTTACACAATAAACTTTATTTTTCCAAAAATGATTAGTTTAGCTAAAATTATGGTTTCTGTACACGAGGGATTTTCAAAAATAGGAATTAGGGCCAATAAAAAATTAATTAAAAGAAATTGGAAAAAAAAAATATTAAAAAATATCCTCATAAATATTCAATATAATACACATCTTTCCCCAAAATGAATTAGACAAATACTTTTATTTAAATCAAATTATGGTGTCCATACATGTGCATGGTATGATTTTTAAAAAGTAACTTTTAAAAAATGGTTTTTATACATGCCTATTAAAATTTAATTTGAATCATCTAGGTATTAGAATAAATTAAATATTAGAAAAATAGACTCAAAATACTACATTTCATATTATTGGACTTTGTTAGGATTCTATGTGTAAGGGTTTCAAAATTTTAGTTGAACTATGACATGTTTTGAAAATCAAGAAAAACAATTCCACTTTTTGAACATTTTGTGAACCCAACTTCTTTCACCTACCATTCTAGAGTAAATTATTTAATGAGGTGATAAATTACATCAATCCAAGGAGAAATAATAACAACTCTTTATAAAAAATTGTGTCGGGCAATGACCTCACCCTCTTTAAGGAATGATTTAATAAATTCTTATATTTTCTTCTACCTAGCATCAAAATTTCCTCCTTGATAACTCACCCTATAGCTTGGATTATCATGTTTTCTATCACAATAAACCTTATACCACCCACAAAAACTTGTTCCTTTTTTCCAAGAATTAAAAAAATGTTCTATGAGAGCCTCATCATGCTCTACATTTCCTAAAAAAAGGAGCAATTCCTCCTTAGGTAAATATGTCCCACATAGTTTTATTCTTTTATGGCTTAAAAAATAAAGACTCAACCCAAAACCTCTAATATCCCATAGAAACCTCACAACAATGGCTAAGAAAATGAATACGAATCAAAGTCTGAATGTAGAGAGAAGGAATGTGAGGAAAGGTCTATAAGTAGTTGTAATTAAAACTAAGAATAAAAATGAAAAAAATTATCGAGATAGATAGTTCCAACTCAAAGGAGAGGATGAAATAACATTTCATATGGTACCAAAATGAAATTAATAATGCAATTCATGATCAAATTAATTCCCTTGCAAGTGTTGTTAAGACTATGCTTAGATTCTATATTAATCCTCACATTTTTGGTTTAAAATATCTAATGTAGTATATACTTCAAGTAATTATTACAATACATCAATTTATTTAATGATTGAATATTAAGAATGTAAACCGTTGTATTATCTTGTTATTTTATATTTATTTTGATTAGGTAATCCTTTATGTAAGGACTAGCATACAAGTGGTGTATTAAAATAATAAAATTTAAAACTAACTTTATCCTTACGATTTTCATTAGAATACATCCTTCATGACCAATTCTTAAATTATCTATTTTATATATTCATTATCTCAGCTCATTTCCTTGATCACATAACCAAATGAGATTCAATATGTATATTCAAAATTGATCCCAAAACTTTCAAATTTTGAATTTAAATGTGCGCCCTTTCCAAATTACTTGTATTAGTTGTTATGGGCCAACTAAAGTGTCAAATTTGCTAACTTATGTGGTAGGATATTATATTTAATGGAAAATCCCCATTATTATCTAGCTATACTATTGAAAATTATTGAGTGCATGAAGCTAGGATCACACAAAACTAATAGAAAAAACAGATATCCACACTAAAAATTCTATGCAAACAAACATAAAATATATTAATGCTATGCAAGAATTGTTTGGTTGGGAAAATGGATCTAGGTTATAAATCACACTCTTCCTAACTTGAATGGAATGGATTATAAATTATCAGAAAAGTTGGCTATAAACCTTGTAGGAAGATCCAAAATGATGGATCAAGGTTCTAATCCCTTTCCTTGGTGGTGGTTGGAATGCTTGGATAGTTTGAATTTGATATGATGCAATGATATAAATAGGGCTAATGTGAAAATGAAGTGTTCCATTAATAATTTTGAGAAACTGGATGAAGACAGATAAAAATTGAATCCAAAAATGTAGAAGGAAAACACAAAAGAACCTGGTATTAAAATTTGATGTAGATCCAACTGGTCTAGGGCTTAGTATGCCCTATATTATCCTCCTTTTTCACTATATTTTAAAGTACATGTCTGAGGTCACCAATTTGTAGCTCCTATAGTAACAGAAAAAGTAGCCTTCTCCCTTGCTTGGTTTGTTAATTAACATTAAAACTAAACTAATGATGTCTTGGAGTGGTGTTGTAATGTGTTGTACACATTCACACTATTCTAGGACCTTTATTTGACTAAAACATGCCTAAATTGATCGTTTGCAAAGGTGTTGTAAAGTGTTGTAACACTCTTTTACACTTTTCTAGGATGTATTTGCTTAATTAAGCCTAATGGGCCCCTTTCATTAAATATATACACAATGTGTAGTTTGTTTAAGTGTTGTAAAGTGTTATAAGGAACTTTCACATTTCTCTAGGTGTTCTTAATTAATTGTGGTTAATTGGAGCTATTAACCCCCTTTTGATTTAAATTTAGGCCTTAATTTTGACACCTCTCGAAGATCTACCCTGACAATCATGATTTAATTAACAAAATATTTAATTAGGAAAAATTGGTCCTGGTAAGTTGAGTTAGGACCCATTCGCCCTTGATGGTAAATGGGCCCTCCCTTAACAAGACACCCCTTTCTCAACTGATCTGAAATGGTTTTTTATCACTCTTTCCATCCCCTGGGGTTAGGTCCTAGAAAACTGAGTCAGGACCCATTCACCCAAGGTGACGAATGGGTCCTCCCCTAATGAGACCCCCCTTTTTAAATTTCTTTCTAGATCTAGTGTTGGTTTTAATTCTTTGAATTCCGGGATCAATCTCCTAGTTTAGTATAAATAAGGGGTGAATTCACATTGTTTCTCCTAACAAGAGCTAACACAATCTAACAAGCATTCAAGCATTCAAGTGATCAAGCATTAGAGCATTACAAGAGCATTTTCAAGGCATTTCAAGGAAAATTTAAAGAGTTTATTGTAGCAATTCAAGGTCATATCATCATTTCAAGGGTTTAATACATTCATGCATTTGGTTGAGCTAAGATAGATAATGTTGCATTGAGGATCCATTTACAAGCATCATTTCACATCTAAGATCTGCATTCTTCATGGCCACTACATGTTAGTCTATAGATTTTCTTCACAAGACATCATCCAAGCACTTGACATCATTTGCATATTTCATGTTCATGCTTCAATTCATTCATTTCATCATTTGGTTTAATTACCTACAAGAGGTTTGATTGAGAAAAACCCCTATTCACTAACAAATCAACAATTTTTCTACCCTTGAGTGTGTGATTGTATATTTATAGATTGAAGATCAAGTTGAGCAAGATTTGGAGCAAGATTTTCAAAGTTGCAAAGTTGTCATTCAAAGTGCAATATCATAGAAATAACTCTACAAAATTAACTACAAACTTCCAGAACTTGATAACAGGGAATTTATGAGTATAGACATCAAGGAACATGATCCTAAAATTAGTTTTCTAAAACCCTAAAAGGACCCATTCACCACTAAAGGTGAATGAGTCCTTCATAACTCAAATACAACTTTCTAGCCAAGTACACAACTTTTTATGCTCTAAAAACATCCCCCATAGTTTCTATAACAATTAGGTTGCATTTTTTATTGTTATTGGCATCTTATTTTACATAAATTTGGGGTGTTTAGGGTCTTAGAAAAATCAGTGGTCCATCACTTTGTTGATTCATTTTGGTGGACCCTATTTTTCACCCTTCACATTTATTGTTGAACCCAATGTATTCAACATTGTAATTTTCTGATTTTTAGAGTCTTTCATTACATATTAAGTTAGATCTTACATTGAATTAAGACCTCATTTAGGGTTTTTATTTTGCATTGAAATCTTGCATATCATATAGGGTTTAGATTTGCATTGTTTTGCATCTTTCTAAATCTGAAAATTAAAAAAAAAAATCAATTATTTTGCATATCATTTAGATGTCATGCAATAGGATTTAAAAATCAAAACAAAATTTCACTTCAAATTAGGTCTTGCATTTCATCTTTTCATTGCATTTTTACATTGAATTTCTTGAAAATTTGAAGCTGGAGCTTGCTATTTCAAACTTGGAATTGAAAGATATAATTGAGAACTTGAAAATCATTAAAAAATAGTTTTAAAATACCTAACAAGGACCCATTCACCAAAACTAGTGAATAAGTCCTTGATTAGGACTGATCTAAACCTTCTGGCAATTGAAAAAGCATCAAAATTCAGTCTAAAATCCACAGAAAAATCTTAGAAACACTTAACTAGGACCCATTTCCCTTACTAGCGAATGAGTCCCTATTAGCTATAGATCTACATTTTCAAGACATTAAAATCTCAATTTTTAGCTTCTATTTGGTGTTGTTACCTTTTAGTTTCAGTTTCCTGATTTGTTGTTTCATCAAATTCATTATATTTAGCTTAAATTTCTTCAATTTAGTGCATTTTTAAAAGTTCAAAATTGCATCAAAAATTTTCATTTTTAGCTTATTTCATTGTCTAATTAGTCAATTGCATTGCTTCGACTCTGAAAATTACATCTCATTCTGGTTGTTGAATTGTCCATTTGCTATTCTAGGGTTTGCACACTGGGGTTGTAAAACTTGCATGAGATTTACAACTTGGTGTTCTATTTTCAATACTATTATAAGACATAGTTTGAGGCTCATGTCATCCTACGATATCTCACTCATCATGGATCTTGGGTTTCCTAACTCTCTTTCTAATAGTGTTGAGAATCAACCATCCATGACTCATAGTTTGCATACTTCCTTTCCTATGACTTCACCTCCTACAATCAATGTGCATGATGTTATTGACAAGCTAGATGAACAACTAGAAAGGTTATAAGGCCATATCCTTAGTGAATGCATTCACATTAGTCTGGTTCCTATCATACAAAATCTAAGGAAAGTGCTTAAAACTCAAAACGAAAAACAAATCATCTATAGCCTTAGTTGCTTCCCTTAGGAGTACTTGAATAAACAAGACAATAACAATATAAATACCATAGTTGATCCTCCTATTAAAGTCCAAAACAATGTTAACATGGATCATGATCATATGCAATTACCTCCCACAAAGAACGTGATAGAATTTATCGAAGCTAAACCTCGTAAGGGCTTGACCAAACAACCTCTTGATATTTCTTTCTCACAAAATGACATACCTAAACATGTCCTCTTTACATAGTTGGTCGAATCAATAATAAGTCCACTAATGGGATATTGATTGATCCCGTCTATGAAGAGAATTTGATCATAGAAAAATTCTTATATGTACATGAGCTATATCAAGAAACATATGATAACCCAAAACTATGGATTAAGACACATAACGTATTTTCTTTCCCTACGATAGACTTGATAGATCCCCCTTTAAAGATGGGACCAAAAACATTAATAGTATCATTGTCCATCATCCCACAGTCAGACCAATTTCATGTGAACCTAGGCTATCCATGGCTTCACTCCATGAATTCTATCCCTTCAATTGTGCATAAATTTCTAAAGTTTCAATTTGGCAATGACATCTTCAATGTGCATCATAGTGGATTTCATTCAGCCTATGGAACCTATCAAGCTTCATGAAGATTTCTTTTTCAAATCATATCAAAAATTCAAGGAAAATAAAATAGTAGAACTATCCCTTCGAAACATGCCTCAACCTATGATCGAACCAACCATCCTTGATGAGACAATGATTGAACCAAAAGAACTTCCAACCATACAAGAATAATAGAAAAAACTCCTAAAATTTCCCACAAGCGACCATGAGATAGTACAAAAAATCCCACTGTCTCAAGCCTAGAGTCAAATAAGTTTACAAATTCAAAGAGAAAGTGGTTGAGAAACCTCCTGTTGTTTCTTCTAGTCCTCCCAAGGAAGAGAAGGAACCTTTGATAGATAAACCCACTCTTACACAAAAACAAATTGACAATAAATTGAAACAAATTTGAAGTGCTAGAGAGCGTAAACGTAGATGTCGTGCTATTGCTCATAGATTGAAAACTCAAGAAAACAACAATAACATAGAAAATAAAAATCCAAACCTACCTAAAGCAATGCATGATAACTCTCAACGCTCACCACAACATAAACAAGAACATTGCATGGGTCACATTGTTATTCGACCTCCTGATGTGATTAACTTAGATGATGATATTGGCATTGCAAAGATTGATGAACAAGTGCATGATTAGTTGAATGCATTATTTTATTCTTCCATGAGCTTAAATGACAAATATCCTAAAAAGAGTTTTGAACATGGTGTGTGTCCTAGTTCAAAACTTTCTCTTGTCCCTTTGGCTAGTTGTCGCCTTTCGTTTATACCAACTGAGATTGGGAGGCAGATTACTTGCTTTAGGTTGACTTACCTATGCCTTACTAGTCTTTTGTTTTTTCTATTTTTCTTTATGTGATTGCATGTGCATAATGTGATCCCCCCGAGACGTTTTATTTGATGTTCCTCTCTCTTTTGTGAATTCTTCTATATGTAACTCCATTCTTCTCTATTGCCTAATCATTTTTCATTTGTCTTGTGTTTTCCTTTTAGGGATGATGCAAGGCATCAAGACATTTGTGTCTCTTCCATGTTGACCCAAAAGCTTTGTCTTTATCATTTTTCATTTGTCTTATTTTTTCCTTTTGGGGATGATGCAAGGCATTGAGACATTCATGTTTCTTCCATGTTGACCAAAAGGTTTTTCTTTGTTTTTGCTTTCTTTGTGTCATTCTTCCAGTTCTATGAGTATTTGTGGAATGATGATAGTTCCATGCTCTATGAAAACATTGTAGCATAAACATATTGACCCCAAATCCATAGATCCCTTATGTATTTGTGGGGGCAACCCTTCCTTCCTATTTCATGATGCAGCTTTCTTCGAAAGCATATGACTTGGCATAGGGTTTTTTGAGGAAATATCTCATGTCTTAGGATCAAAAACATTGGCTACTTTAAAACAATTGCTCACAATAATGGTGTGGAAACTGCTTTAAAGTGGGGGCATACATTGTTGAAATCTTTTGGAAAATTTCATGGCATGATTTTCTTTTTTTCTTGTGATGTGTCCTCTTCTTGGTGGTGTCATTGGGTTTGATATCATCCAAGGGTGTATGATCTACTATGATGGCATGATGTGAATGAGGCATCCCATGGGCGACGATCTGACACTTTTGACTTGTCCTCTCTTGGAGACATTTGGCACAATGCTCCTTAAGAGGAAGACCATTACATGAGCAAAGGAAAATCCCCTTTAACAAAATTTTTACATGACAAAAGCATTTACAAAAGTATTTTCATTGCGGTGCCCTATCAAATTTTTCAGGAGGATGACTTTGGTATGGTATGAGAGGCTAATATGATTCTCTCATTTTCCACCTTGTTGGGATAACTCACCCAGTGGAAAGATTGAGCTTCCACTACCTTATAGTGAGCAGCATATGTTAGGAACAAACAACCCCATTCCACATCACATTGAAACAGTTGTGCTTGATCCTTTGTTATTGTTTATTTTTCTTGGCCTTTGATAGGGTATGATCATGTGTATTTGTTATTGTTGCATACTTAAGTTTCTTGGATGTCTACTTTAGTGTGAGTCTGACATGGGGTCATCCTCTCACTAAAGTGGAGGCAAAATGTAGTAACAAATAAAGTAGCCTTCTCCCTTGCTTGGTTTGATAATTGACATTAAAACTGAACTAATGATGTCTTGGAGTGGTGTTGTAATATTTTGTACACATTCACACTATTCTAGGACCTTTATTTGACTAAAACATTCCTTAATTGATCCTTTGCAAAGGTGTTGTAAAGTGTTGTAACACACTTTCACACTTTTCTAGGATCTATTTTATTAATTAAGCCTAATGGGCCCCTTTCAATAAAAATATACATAATGTGCACTTTGTTTAAGTGTTCTAAAGTGTTATAAGACACTTTCACATTTATCTAGGCAGTCTTAATTAATTGTGGTTAATTGGAGTTATTAACCCCCTTTTATTCAAATTTAGGCCTTAATTTTGACACCTCCCAAAGATCTATCCCAAAAATCAATGATTTAATTAAAAAAATATTTTATTGGGAAAAATTGGTCCTGGTAAGTTGAACCAAGACCCATTCACCCTTGATGGTGAATGGGTCCTCCCTTAACAGGACCCCCCTTTCTCAGTTGATCTAGAATGGGTTTTTATCACTCTTTCCATCCCTTGAGGTTAGGTCCTGGAAAACTAAGCTGGGACTCATTCGCCCAAGGTGGTGAATGGGTCCCCCCTTAATGAGACCCCTCTTTTTGAATTCCATTCTGGTGGAAATTTAATTATGTTTCTTTCCAAATTTGGTGTCGGTCTTAATTCTTTGAATTTCGAGGTTAATCTCTCCCAATTTAGTATAAATAAGAGGTAATTTCACATTGTTTCTCCTAGCAAGAGCTAACACAATCTAGCAAGCATTCAAGCATTCAAGTGATCAAGCATTAGAGAATTACAAGAGAATTTTCAAGGAATTTCAAGGTATATTTCAATAGTTTATTGTAGCAATTCAAGGTCATATCATCATGTCAAGGGTTTAATGCATTCATGCATGTGGTTGAGCTAAGATAGCTAATGTTGCATTGAGGACCCATTTGCAAGCATCATTTCACATCCAAGATCTACATTCTTCATGGCCACTACATGTTAGTTTGCATATTTTCTTCACAAGACATCATCCAAGGTGACATCATTTGCATATTTCATGTTCATGCTTCAATATATTCATTTCATCATTTGGTTTAATTACCTACAAGGAGTTTGACTAAGGAAAACCCCCATTCACTAACAAATCAACAATTTTTTTGTCCTTGATTGTGTGATTGCAAATTTACAGATTGAAGATCAAGTTGAGCAAGATTTTCAAAGTTGCAAAGTTGCTAAAGTTGACATTCAAAGTACAAGATCATGGAAAGAGCTCTACATAATTAACTACAGACATCTAGAACTTGATAACAGGAAATTTAAGAGTATAGAAATCAAGGAACTGGATCTTGAAATCAATTTTTGAAACCCTAATTGTACACATTCACCACTAAAGGTGAATGAGTCCTGTTGTTGTGCAGAAAACACCATCAACACTGTTGTCTGCTTTGTTAGAATAGGTTGCTTTTTATTTCCTGTTTCTGTTTTGGTTAGAGTAGGTTTGCTTTGGCCCGTTTTTCTTTGGTTTGTGTTGCTCTTGCTCTTGGTTCTTACTCTTTCTAGGGTCTCCTGTTGCATTTGTATGACAATGGTGACAAAGTAGGTGTGGTGCTCTCAGTATTTCCTTTTCAAACTTTAATCACCTTTCCAGAACATCATGGTATGAATTCTCTACCCAATGTCACATACCCTTGTGTCTAAGACAAAGAGTCCTTTAGTCAGATCGAACAGGAGTACATTAGGGTCTCACATTTTGAATATTAAAGATGCTTGAGGTTGCAAAAGGTCCTTATGAAGTTTGTACAGGTGAAAAATCTTTTTTCTGCCCTAGTGCCACTATGGTTCTCATCCCTGAGTGTGAACTTCATTGTTCACAAGTTGAAGTAAAAAAAAAGGGGGAAAAGAGAGAAATAAGTTAAAAGACAAGCAATATCAAAAAAAGAAAGAGAATATGAAAAATCAAAAGATTGAATTCAACTCATCAGGGGAATCTGAATATCTCTACCGGGGCTATGGACGCTTGGCTAGCAATAGAGCTATGTTTAGGAGAATCACAACGATAACCTCGTCAAGGCTATGGATGCCTGATTGGCAACAACGCTCTATCCAGGTTACTTTTAGGGTATGAATTTTTATGTAGCCTGTTCAGACCAAGTTTGGTTTCTTTTGTTGCTAAATGGATGAATCTCATGATAATTATGCATCTCTTGTGTCCATAATGTTGCTTTATTTGATGTGATTTCTTGGCAGCAGGAGTCCGTCTGGGACGGATTTCTCAGAAATTCTGCCCTAACTGCATTTTCCCAGATTATTTCATTTTCTCGGATTTCTACATTTGCCCAGATTTTCAAGATTGATGATTAATGACTTATCTTAGTGATTTCATGTGGTTTCGAGGCTAACCTTTTGATTTGAATATAGATGATAATTGGATTTTCATGAAGCTCTTTTATAAATGCAGGCTGAATCGAGCAAGGCAGCGGCAGGAAATTCAAAGGGAGATACAGAGGGATCCTCAGTTACAGAGGTGGAAAAGATAAGGTTGGACGTGAAGAATCAGTTGTCGGATAGCAAGGTGGCTTCAGTTTGGTCAGAGGTCTCAGATACCAATGTGGGAGCTTGGAGATATGAAGAGTTCAAAGAAAGGTTAGCTCAGAGGGATTTATCAGCCTTGACCAAGGGAGTTGTGAAATCTGGACTGACTCATGTGGCAGGATTTCCTCCTGCAATTCAATGCTATGAATTGATATTAGACTATTCCTGGCACTATGACTTTGATATGCAGAGGATTGTCAGCACTGAAGGGAGAGTATTGGCAAACTTTAATCCAATTTTCATTGCCCAGGCATTTGATATGTCAAACTTTCCATGTGTGTGTGCCTTGGACATGGACTTAGCTAGGACTTATTATGAGGATGAACTTACCAAAGCCCAACAGATGGTCAATTTCTGGCTTGAAAAGCCAAAATCTCATTTCTCCAAGCTGCCTAAATAGTTACACAGGGTCAAGTTCCGACAAGATATATATGATGCAATCACACTATTGAGCAGGGTGGCGGGCTTGAAGAGTGTTGGGGCGTTGGAGAATTGGATGGTGCATGTTATTAACAAGATTGAGAAAGGCATCAATTACCATTGGGTAGGGATTATTAGTGCAATGATTGACAAGCAGGTGAGAGATGTGCTAGAAACAAAGAAATTCACCATGGCATCTTATGTGATGTATATACTTGCCATATTTTATCCATACAGGGGATTGAGTCCTAAAGGAACCTTTGGGCAGGATGTCATCTATGAGGTGTACCCTGAGCTGCACCTAGGGAATCTGAATTATAGAAGCAAAAATGATGCATTCACTATGCATATTACTAGGTTGCTTCAGAATGCAGAGCATGTAAGAATTTCTAATGGAGCCAAAGAACTGATTAAAAGATATGGAGCCTAGTTTATACAATTCCCCACCTTCTCCTATATCCGAATTGATGGATGTCTGACTGCTCCATATAGATTGCCTAGATATCCTACTGACCATATCATACTTTTGGAGGTTACCCGGCAGATTTGTGACTTCGATGCTGCTGTTAAAAGAGAAAAGCACAAGACAGGGTTTGGTGGGGATTTTCCCTTGAAAATTGGTATAGGTGAGGTTTTCCCTTCAATTCAATCGACTCATGCATCAAGGGAGGAGTTGAGTACTTTCAGTTTCTCTTTCCATTCTAAAAGGGCAAGCTTTGACATCACTGGTGAAGCACAAAAGAAGGCTAATAAAGAATATCACCATAGAGATGACCTAGAGGACTACTAGGTGAACAACAAGGATGACTTTGAGGTGAGAAAGAAAAGGTATTCTAGGCTTCCAGTTGATGTAATTAGAATGTACAATGTTAAGTTGATCCCTGATCAGTTGGAGGATGACGAAAATTTAGTCTAGGATCATGCATTTGAATCAGTCAAGGACAGATCCATTGGAGAGATAAACTGGTCAGAAAAAGAAATAACTGAACTGGAGGAATTGATGGCTCCTATTATGAAATCCACCAAGTCATGGTTGAAACATAAAGTATGGGAGTTGGAGAGTGAAAAGGTACCTTGTACCTTTAATTTGATGGGAAATCTGAATGCTCATTCTACCTCAGAGGAATCCGGTGAGGATGATTCTTCAAGCAAAACTAAGGTAGGCTCACCTTTTAAGATTAAAATCAGAGGCCCTAAGGAGGGTGAGCCTGAAAAGAAAAGAAAACCTAGGGGAAAGAAGAGGAGTCATACTGTGAAAATAGGTAATTCTACCGAAGAGGAGGAACTTGAGAAAGTAGAGAAGGAAGACATTTCTCCAGAGCCAAAAAAGATAAGGACAACCAGGGCTTCTAGGAGGAAGGATCAATAAACTTCTAAGGACAAGGTGGATCCTCATGTGGTTGATGTGGAGATCTCAGGGGAGAAAACCCAAGTTTATTCGAGAAGGTCAAGAACTCCATCTCCCAAGGAGACCATGCAAAAGGAAGATCCCCTTCCAGCGGCATCCATTGTGGAACAGCAGAAGGATACCTCTCCTCCATTGGGAATACCTAAGCAGATGATTCAGGAAGGGCATGAGACTAGTGAGGAAGTAGAATTGTTTAAGGATGGGGAACTTTATGGCGCAGCTGCTGAGTTAGAGGTAGGAGATGTGGAAGTGCATCCTTATCCATTGGTGCAATATGAGGATTCTCCTACAAATAGCAAAGATAATAGATCCCCTGAGAAGGAGGATTTTCTTGTTAAGACTCCATCACCCTTGCAAGAAGAGGAGCCAGATTTGGAAAAAAAAGGTGGTCAATCTCCTGAGAAGGAAAGGGATGAGATGGTGGATCAGCATGAAGATGTCATAAAAGATGAAATCTGGGTGGATCCTATTGTTTGGCTAGATAAAGAGATCAGAAGGAAACAGGTCATTGTTGAGGACACTCCTCTCAACTGGGATGAAATGTTGTCCAAGATTGGAAAGGGTAAGAAGAAGAAGGTAGCCAAGGTGGTTTCCAAAAATTGAGAGGGATGAAGCTAGTAACAGGGTCATTCATATTGCTACCCCTGCTGCTGGTAAAAGAAAAGATGAGGTCACCAGGAAAGATTATGATGTATAGACTATTAATCTCGGGCCTACTTCTATGGAGCAAGATATTGAAGAATATGAGGGGTCCAGCACAGTGATCATTGGAAGATTGAGGAAGGAAACGCAGTCCAAGCATGAACTAAAGAAAGAGAATGAAAAGCTTAAGAAATTTTTGGAAGATTTAATGAAGCCTTTGCAATCTTTTCACCCATCTTCTTCTACTAATGTTGGTTTCCTGCCGAAGGAGACCATCTCTGAAATAGAAAAGATGAAAACCTCTACTCTAGCTACAATGAATTGGTTACATGAGGTACAGACTACGGTAGATGATGCAATAAAGGAGATCCTTTCAACTAGAAAGGATGCAATAAGGGCTAAGGAATTGTTAGATTATGTTTTATCTCAGGATAAGGAGGACACTTATCTCTTATTGCATAAAACCAAAACAATCATGGAGTATAATAAGGATCAGTTGGTCGTTGATGAAATTCTTTCTTCATCTAGGGTTAATGAGCCTTGGGAGTGGTTTGAAGCCTTGCAAATCTAACACAAAACCCTCAAGAAGATCTACAAACAGAGGAAGCAAATAGATGGTAACTTAACTAGTGTTCATGATGGATGCATCGCCTTTTTTGAGATAATGACTGGCAGGAGGAAGATCGCCCCTAGGTACTTGAATCTAGAATAATTAAGGGAATGGTGGCATGATGTTTATGCCCCTGATGTTGAAAAATCTATGACAGGGCACCAATTGGATGATGCGGCTACTTATTTGGTTGTGGTGGATAAATACTTGGCATGTAAAGGTGATTGGGATACAACGGTCAAGTAGTCAAGGGAAGAGATTAAATCAATTGATGTCGGCTCAAAATCCTACTCTTGCCACCTGTTGCTGAGTTAGATGAGGTATTTTTGAAAGTTCATGAATTGCTGGATCAGAACAAAGATAAGGGAGGCGGTGATTAATGTCATGCCACTTCGTGATTTGTGATTCCCTATTATTATAGGGCATGTATTAATTCAGGTTGCATTGAGGAATGTGTTTTGGCCAACCTTGATGATGTATCAGCATTTAATGTGTGCCTTATTTTGAATTTCTTGGGGCCGACTTGTTTTGGCTATTTTATTTTGTAAATGTCTGGCTAGGCCGACATGTTTTGGGGTTCTCTTTAAATTGGAATTCTTGCCTCCTTTGTAGTAGTTAGATAGATAATAGAGGTAATCTAGACTAAGAAAGAGCTAGAGCATTGTGTAGTAGAGATAGTAGTTAGTTCTTTGGAGCAAATGTTGTAACGCAGAACAGTGGAATTGTTGCTATATTTTGGTGATCTAATACAATTGAAGGCATTGTGGTTTCTCTGGTGAATTCTTTTGTGTTGGTTTATCTTGCATGGTTCCTGTTGTTCCATCTTTTGAAATTGCTTCATGATATAAGATTTGATGTTAAATTTAGAACTAAGAACTAGATTAGTTTGGTGAATAATGTTTATGGTTTCATGCTTGGAATGTTTGTAGCAATCTCTGGTCTATACTCCCAGTAACTATCTGATTGTAGTAGACTGGTGAAGTCAACCTAGACTATACATCTATTTGTGCTTAGTTTGATTGTGGATGAATGTCTATGATTTGAAAATTTGTATGTCTTAGAAGATTGCACCTTTCTTGTGATATTGTGTTGTGGGTTAAACATGAATTGGTTATTTGAGATTGGTCCATTCTAGGTATTTATCATTTGCATTGATCATCTTAGAAATAGTTAGATTTCATTATATCTCTTTCACCTTCATCTTTTGTTGTTTCTTTATTATTTGGCTATATGTAGGATTTAAGATCATAATATTGCAAAATTAGAGAAATTGGAAAGATACAGTTTGCTTGTAGTAAGGTCTGATTGTGATTACCAACATTTTCACATATTATCTGAGTTTTTTATGCATTGTCAAGATCTGACACCCGAGAGACCTTGGGGTGATTTTCAGCAATTTATTGTTGAAGATTATCTTTCAAGAGAGATAGAATATCATTTTATGTCTGAGTTGTTGTTGTGCAGAAAACACCATCAACAAGTCCTCCATAGCTCAAAAACAACAAATTTATAGCTAGGTACACAAATTTTTATGCTCTAAAAACATCCCCCATAGTTGTTATAACAGTTATGTTTCATTTCTTATTTTTATTAGCATCTTATTTTACATAATTTGAAGTGTTTAGGGTCTTAGAAAAATCAGTGGTCCATCACTTTGTTGATTCATTTTGGTGGACCCTATTTTTCACCCTTCATAGCTTATATTTTCCAAGTGTTGTTGGAACTTCTTTTGTTGTTGAGAAAATGTAAACTCCATGATTTATCATCTTTTAGGGTTTAAGTGCATGAATGAGTAAATAGCCTTTGAAATCTTCCTCCAATTCACTTCAAATTTGCAACCTACACACATGAGAAGAGGGGAAGGGTTGTACCATATAAGGGCTTGCCTAAGTCAAACCTCATGTTGGTGTTTCTACCTCCACAATTGAAAATTTGATGATGAAAGAGATATTATCCTTGGATGGATAGAGGCTAATTGATAAATAAGTAATGAATTCACAACTTGTTGCAACTCACCACCTTAGATCCAATCTCCTTGATGGACTAAAGTCATACTCATCCCCTTCAAGGATCAATTATTGCTTGATTTTAATTGGATTGAACACCTACATCCAGGTTAGTGATCACAAAAAAATACATGCAAAGATGAGCACAACTCACATAGAAATTCTAGTTGAATGACAAAATGTTGCAATAATCTTGATAATTTTTCTCTTGAATGCTCTTGACTAGTTTTTGGAAGTATAATTTTCTCAAATTATTCTTTCGTAATTTCCTTCTTATTTAAAACAATGAAAATACTATGTATTTATATGAAATTAATCTAGTTTCTTGAAAATTAAGTCCCGATAACTAAAAATTTGAATTTCAATTTCAAATATTAAATTACTGATGTCGACATATTTAAATTTGGAACCAAAATAGGTAGTCTAGGGTGTAGGTAACCCTCAACTAGATTCCTTCTGTTTAGGGATCCAAAGTGTCAAGGGAAAATATTAAATGCCTAGATTGAATTCTTCTATTTGATTTTATAAGAGTGTTTATAAAAATGAACAACTAATATATAATTAGGTTCAAGCACATAGAGGGGAGAAAAACCTAGTGTTAAATTGTCAAGGGTCACAATTTTTGATACTACATTTAGCACCCACTTTAGTGAGGGTATGAACTTATGCTCAGACTCACACTAAAGTAAGAATTTTTCAAGAGGGGTTTGATTATCCAAATATTGAAGAGATAAGATGGTATTGAATCTAGGGGATGTGATAGCCCCTAGGATTCAAGATCCTATGGCAAGATAACATGAGGAAAAAGGAACACACATATATGAGATGCAATGCAACATAACAAAAATGAAGCATACATGACAAAGACACATAACATGAATATAATACAACAAAAAATGAAAAAAAACACAGTGTAAACATGCAAATATGCAAAAAATGGGTATGTCGATCATGGACTAGCAAGATCAACAAAAATATTGCTATGATCCATACCCAAGGCATTCATGACTCGCAAGTTAATGAAGTACGATATTTTCTAGGTGAACCATGAATTGATGCATAACAAGCTAGTCGATTCCAATATTCACTAGGTGAGCCTTTTGAAAGTAGAATATGAGAAGAAAAAAAGGACTAGTGAGGACTGATTTTCACTAGGTGTGCTCCCATATCAACCATTCCAAGAATTATAGTCCCAATAATTCTAATAAGGTGCTATATAAATTATCAAAATTCCAATCCAATTCATCACTAAGTCTAGTGTGTGTGAACAAAGTGAAGCCCATAATGGAATGTATGCTCCTACCTTAAAGCAATTTCTAAACACCAATATGTGAGTGGTTGCTTTAAGGTAGAATAAAATGATAAGTGCAACATGAAAAATAAAGGTCACAAGATATTTTTTGGAAAGCCCTATTCTAATTATATGTTCCCAAATAAAGATAACCCATGGAAAGGGGTTTCCTCGAAGACATTTCCACAAACAAGACAAAATGTGTCACATAAGGGATCCATGGATTTGGGTTTAGTATAGACCTTTGATAATATGTTATATGATTATACTCAAAATTAACATCATTCCCCCAAATATGCAAGAAAGATACATAAAGATGACAAAAAAAACCTTTTGGGTCAACATGGAAGAGACCTAAATGCTTCAACACCTTGCATTGTCCAAAAAAGAAGACACAAGACAAGCATGAATGTTTACAACATAAATAAGATGAAGATACAAATAGATGGATGTTTATGATAGATTCATTTTCTTTGCATCCTTGTGCCAATGATAAAAAGGTTCATCTAAAGAAAAATAACAAACATGAAGATACATCAAACAACACAACACATAAGATCATATCATGTGCAAGAAAATGTCATAAAAAAATACACAAAATATACACAAAGGGTATTGCACATGTGAGTCGATCTAAAGAAAATCATTCACATCCTAATCTTTCACATCATAAATGGAAGGGAGACAATACACTAAAGGGAATACAACAAGTGTCATACAAGGAGTATATCACCAAGTACAACATGTGGTGAATCACTCTCCTCAAAAGGATCAAATGGTTTGTCCCCTGCCTCTTGTATGTGCATACATGGATGGATCAAATGGTCTATCCCTTGCCTCTTGTATGTGCCCTTTATCTTTTTTTGAAGCTTGCACCTGGCCTTGTGTAAGGGAAATTCAAAGTTTCCTATTAAAAATTAAAACCTCATTCAAGCTTCAAATGTTTCCCACACCACTTTCCCTTTTCTCTCACCACCTCATGAAGTCTATTTACCATCACACAATGTGTGAACTCTAACTCCTACGCAACAAGTTGCAAATAAATTAAGGTACTATGATAATAACTTAATACCTACCCACACAAATCTATTTGATCTCTCACTATCATGTGAGGTTCATGTGCCAAGGCATGAGAATTTTGGGCTCTTGTGTGAGGATAATTCACATTCCAAAACAACACAAAAATTATTGCTACCTCTTGAAATGCCATCGCAACCTTTGAATAATGAATTTGTGTCCCTTTTGAACAAATTATGATTTTGTTCCAAATACATCATTTCCTTTGCATAATCAATCAAAGTAGCCAATGAATAAAAAAACACAAAATTCATCTTCCCATATCTTTGTCCATATCTCTGCCCATAATGAAGTTGTTGATAAGAGTTATTTTATTCAAAATAATTTAGTGCAGAGGCAAAATGTTGGAGGCAATTTGTAAGAACAGGGTAATTTGTAGGTAGTGGTTCCTTAAGTGTAGAGGTCTACTTGAGAGCACCGACCTCCGAAAAAGTTTGAAGATATATCAATTATTGATTTTTGATTAGTTAGAGCCTTCAACCTTCAAAGATGCTTGCAAATATGTTAATCGAGATAAATGGTTAGATGAAATGAAAGAGGAAATGGATTCATTAATGGCCAATCATACCTAGAATTTAGTGAAGCTTCCACCCAATCTGAGATCTTTGAAGAATCGATGGGTGTATAGATTGAAAGAGGAAAAATGAGGAAGGAAATGGTATCGGGCAAGACTGATTTTCATGGGTTATGATTAGTGAAAGGGGATTGACTTCAATGAGATCTTCCTATTGGTTGTGAAGATAACTACAATTCGAGTAGTTTTGGGCTTCGCAACAATTTATGATCTTGAGCTGGAACAACTTGATATCAAGAATACATTTCTACATGGTGATATAGAAGAGGAATTGTATATGCATCATCTTGAAGATTTTGAGTAACAAGGTAAAGATTTATATTATAGGTCGATTGAGGAGGAGTTTCTATGGGCTCAAGCAAGCCCCATAGTAGTGGTACCTTAAGTTTGATTCTTTCATGGTTGAGCAACACTTCACATGTTATGGCTCTGATTCATGTGTTTATTATAAGGCATTGAATAGTGGTGAATTTGTTTTATTTCTACTCTATGTTGATGATATGCTTGTAATTGATACTAGTATGAGATTCAAGCTGGTGACTTGAAATTGTTGGTGTAAATAAAGTCTTGTACCTAGTTAGTTCATTACTAGGGGACTTATTTACATCTTAATTAAGTTTACTTAGGTCATAGGA
>VDFB02358134.1:49606410-49686847 GCA_007258455.2 Sequoia sempervirens
CTACCACCCTCTCCCACTCTCTCCCACTCTCTCCCAGCATCTCCCTCCCTCTCTCCCACTCTATCCCACTCTCCCACCCTCTCTGAACTTATCCCACTCTCTCAAGTCACTCTCTCACACACTCACTCCATCTATCTCTCTCCCCTATACCCTTACCATGAAACCCTAAACCCTTATAACCCTCTACCATAAACCCTTAACCCTTAAACCCTCTACCATATACTCTAAACCCTAAACCATTAACCCTTAAACCCTCTACTATCTACCATTAAGCCTTAGGTCTATGTGTAGATAAATCGAATATCTGATTTGAATCAGATATCCAATTTGAAGAACTAAAATCATACCGTTGGAAAACATTGTAAATTTTCAGAACGAATCGGATACTAGATTATAACAGATATTGGATTTGGGGCCATAGAAAATCCCCATGTGGGTCATTTTGCGCATTCCAACGGACCCTACATTTTGTTTGCAGGTGACAAACACACGGTTTCAGATAGGAAGGGAGAAAGATCAACTTTTTGAAGCATCTTTGATTGAAATTTGTCATAAGGAATGATTTTTTAGCATCTTTTATGAAGTATAATGGGGAGCAGCAGTTGTCAGAAGCAAAAACATAAGAGAAAGCTTACAAAAGAAGAAATTGAAGCATATAGACAAAAAGATAGAGAAAGTCATAAGAAGAGAAGACAAGGTATGTTAAATATTGGTGAACCTAACCACTATGGTCTTTCAAGTGAAGAGGAAATTGAAGATGTTCAATGTGAAAATGTTGGAATTGAATATGTTGAACATGATATTCAAATTAGGAATGAAATTATTGAAATTGATAATGAAAATGTTCAAGGTGAAAATGTTGGATTTGAAGATGTTGAACATGATATTGAAATTGGGAATGAAAATATTGAAATTGATAATGAAAATGTTGGATTTGAAGATGTTGAACATGATATTGAAATTGGGAATGAAATTATTCAAATTGATATTGAAAATGTTCAAGGTGAAAATGTTGAAACGAAGATTTTGAACATAATATTGAAGCAAGTGTAAATTATGTTTCACCAAATTACATGAGAAATGAAGAACCTTGTATGGAAGAAAGACATATTCCATTTCAAGACCCTCAAGAACCCCTAAATGGTTACTTGAATTTGGTGAGAATATTATAAACAATTTTGAAGGCAAGAGGTCAACACGAACTGTTCGGTTGTGGGCTAGAAGACTTTTCAACCAATATTTTAGTGATAAGACATTGACCGAGCAATGCCAAATTTTTGTACAATTGCTAAAGATTCAAAAGATGAGACCTTTGCTAGCCAAATTAAAGATTCGTGAGAACAAGAAGATTGAAAAAAAATCTATTATTGTCAAAAATCTTTTTAATGCTCTCAAGTCTATTGGAAAAAGTAACAAGGAAAAGGATAAGAGAGCTACTCAGAGAGTCATTACAACCGCCCTAGTAAGCCATCAATTGAAAAAGGCTCGCTTTATGAGACAAGCTTGTATTGATTTTGACATAAATCATAAAACTTTGGATAGAGCACTTGCAAGAAGAGAAAGAATAAATGATCCTCTTGAAAATGATACATGGGCTTTTTCTGGGAGGCTTCAACATGTTCGTAAGAAGCTAACCGATAATGTAAAGCAGGTAATTCAACAATTTTGGCATGATAACTCTAGAGTATCACCCAATGCAAAGGATTTTTTAAAGTTAAGAATTGGCAATCAAGACCATACACCACATCCTAAAAATTTCTTGGAATCAAGCCAAACAATGTTGTTCAAAAAATTTATTGAAACACATAAAAATATGGAAATCTCTCAAAGGACTTTTCAGGGTTTGAAGCCATTTTATTGTGTGCCTCTTAAGATTCATAATACTTGTTGTTGCAAATACCATGTGGAGTTTTCAATGTACCATGAACTATTATGCTATATCCGTTCTACTTTGCATACTAATGAAATGTTGCAGGAGTGTGGTGCAATGCATCTTCCAAAATCATCAAGGGATTTGCTAGATCTATTTTTATGTTCTAGAGATGATGGCTGCTTTTTCTATAGAAATGATTGTTTAAATGCAAAGTGCTCACAATGTGGTGGTTTTTCAAAGTTTGTTCAATGTTTTCATGAGAGTTCTGAACATGAATTTGGAAAGAAGCTTGTTGAGAAAAAGAGATATGAGATAGTCAAATATACTTTTGAAAGCGGAGGTGAAGGTTCTAGATGTGAGTTGGTTACAAAAGAATGTAGTGTTGCTGATTTTATTTCAGATTTTAAGGACAATCTTTTCTACAAGTATGCAAGGCATAGTCATAGGTATCAGTGGTTGGATCAACAATTTAGGATGTGTAAGGACTCTTTTTCTATTGGCACTATTATATCAGTGGTTGACTTTGCAGAAAACTACACATTGCAACCACAAAATGAGGTACAATCTTAGTATCACAATTCCATTCAAATTGCTATTTTTGTCCACATAACATTTAGACATGCACTTGATAGTATAGAGGAAGATCGAAAGATAATCAGAGAGTATCATTTTTATATGAGTGATGATAGATCTCACTCGTCTGAGTATGTGCAACATTGTTTTGAGATTTTTTTTGAGTTCTTGCAGGAGCATGATATAGCATTGGGCCGACATCTAATTTGGTCAAATAATTGCATAGGTCAATTCAAGAATGCTCGTATGTTTTATTGGTCGAGTAGAATGCATGTAGAGAGGGGTCTACCTCATATTTGGAATTTTTTTGAAGCTGGACATGGGAAAGGGGAGCATGATGGAGCAGTGCATGCATAAAGAGAGCTCTAGTTAAGGAGCAATTGAAGATTTTAGGAGCAAAATTCAGTGATGCACGTTCTATAGTTGATTGGTGTAGTTCAAAATTGTCACAGGGAGGGACACTTGATTCAACAGTGCGTAGATTCTTTTGGTTTGTTGAGGAGGGTACAATGGGAGGTAGATTAGATTGTCATACAATCAAAGATTCTTTAAAGATGCATTCATTTCGAAGCTCAGATGCAGGCACATGGACCATTTGGACACGAGAGTTAGCTTGTTTTTGTTAGAGTTGTATTTAGTGCAAGTGGGATCAATGCAAGTCAAGTGAGTGGGTGGATACATGGGTACCATAGTATCTAACTCCTTTATCTCAAACAATATCCATGACAAATGACACAATGGAAAGTTCAGTTGATTACGACTTGCTTTCAGATCTACTATAGCTAGGACATATTTTTATAGTTGCTGCATCGCAGGGGAATGAAGAGAGATTAGACTATTGGTTGGCTTGATGTGTGCGGGTAAAACATAAGCTAACACAACTAATGGAAAATGATGATGGTTTCATGTATCTTATAGGTTCAGTTATGGTTGCAGGAACTTGGTTGCGATCATACATGATTAGAAAGAGTGGCATACCAACATTTGAAGACTACAAGAAACACAAAACCATTCTCATGTATTTGCACCTTGCTATAGCAATAAATGTTAAGTTGTTGAAATATCATGCCAGACCAAAGACAAAACAACTATGGACACTTAGTAATGTTGATCATGAAGCAATATTGGATACTCTTAAGCAAAGAGATGACCCTTCAGGCACACTTGAATAGCATTTTCAAGAATGGAAGGTAGAATGCTTATGTTCATTATGATTAAGTTCATTAGTGTTCTTTATTTTAATCGATATTTTATATACTATTGCAATGCGTGTCTTAATAGTGATATTTTGTATGCACTTTTGTGACATTTTTGGCAAGATTGATCATGGACCTGCTGCAACAATAGCCAGCTCTGATTCTTTCGAAGAGGTATGCATCTTTTATAGTTTGCATCACTAGCTCATCATCATTCAAGTTGTTTAGATTAATATAGATATGTTATTCTAAGCATATTTTCTATTGTGACAATATAGATTTCTCATTTTCCCACTTTTGTGTATTCCTGGCACGATTGATCTTGGACCTACTACAACAATAACCAGCTCCGATCCTATCGAAGAGATATCGTCTTTATAGTTTGCATCACCAACTCATCATCATTCAGGTTGTTTAGATTAATATAGATATGTTAGTCTAACATCTTTTCTATTGTGACAATATAGATTTCTCATTTTCCCACATTGCGATATTCCGACATGATTGATCATGGACTTGCAAAATAATAACCAACTTTGATCCTTTCAAAGAGGTATGCAACAGATTACAACAATATAGATTGGTTATTCTAAGCATCTTTTATAGTTTTCATTACCATCTCATCATATTTTGTGTCATTTAGAATAATATAGATTGGTTATTCTAAGCTACCTTGATGGTTTGTATAGGTGCTTGTCAGTCCAGAACGTGAACATACTACTATTGTTGAAGACTGTGCCCTGAATGCCTCTAATAGGAAAATTTTGTAAAATTTGAATTCTCAAATTGGAAATAATGTAAAATGGTCATAATTGTGTATGGGCATAATCTATACCTAGTGATGGTTTTGAAATATGGGTCAAAATGTCCGGGCATTGTATAAAGGGTATGTTTAAAATGTAAAGGGGCCTGTATTTGGAAACTCATACGTTTTGTAAAGGGGTCTATTTTTGTATTTAATCGAGCTACAACCAAAGGTTTTCTTCCTGGTTCTTTCCTGTCGGTATGCTCGTTTGAACCAGGTTTTGTAATATTTCCCATTTATATATAATAAATTATAGTGGCTTGCAACTTTTTCTCCTCAAACCCAATTCTTTAATTCACAAGGGTGACCTCATAGTCACAAACCTATTCCCTTTCATTTTAAAATTCAAAATTCAAACTTTTCGCCTATGGTGTCATTCACCCACTTTGGGATAATTTGATGATATACGCTAGCATTAATAACATACAATATATTCATTATAATCATGAAAAAATTCATTTATCTTATAGCATTGGAGCAATTAATAGTGAGACATTTTGATTCAATGCAATAAAAATGAGTAACAAATTTCTAAATACCACCAAGTTCCTAGATATTCAAGAGTAGATGCAAAGATAAACATTCATACCCTTATCAACCCTTAATTATCAATACCGCTATCAACCCTTAATTATTTTAGGTTGATTGTGTTTGATTGATTGATTTTATACATCCTTGTACCTCATTGATACATTTTTCATTAGGTTTTGCATTTTTATGTTAAGATATAGTAAATTATATTCACTTGCAATTTGAAGTGTAAATCTCTTGTATTGTTAGAATGAGTACTTGAATGATCATGAGGTGTTGAGGGAAATATTGTTTTCATTAGTATTCTTTGGAATGCTTTGGATATTGTTGTAATGGCATTGAATAAAGAAGGTCATCAATGGGAGTCACACAATCATTGCCATCAATGAAATTGACCATCTCTCACATGTAATGCTTGGGAGTTACATTGGGAGAAGTGGATCATCTTTCCATAATGTTATGGGTTCCTACTTAGTTGATATGTTCATGGTGGAGGGCTATCTTGAGTGCTATCATAATTACACGTTGGGGTGGTTCGTGGTTTTAAACTATCAAGAATGGTTTTGGTGGCAATTAGTTTAGGGAAACCACTTACATGGTTTTATCTTCCCATTGCTTTGAATAAAAAATTTATGTAGAAACGTTATTACATGTCTTGACATTATTTCAAGAGTGGAAGGTGTGGAAAAATGGTTTTTGAAATAAAATGAAGAGTTAAAGGTCCAAAAATGGTGGTTTTTTTCACTTCAAAATAAAGTTTTTACCCTAGGGTTTGCAAAAATATTTGAGATACCAGAAGTTTCTTTGTTTTCTAAGCATATTGGGGCCTAAATAAAGGTTTCTAAGGTGGTGGAAAAGTCTGAAAGGTTGTGGAAGTGCTACATCCAATAAACCCTCAAGAATTACACTAAAAACAAGGGTTTTTTGATTTGACGGTTATAGGTCCATACAAATGGAATCCAATTGCATAATCTTTGTTTTCTTGGAAATTTATTTGCTGCCCCAAGGTTTTAGGGGTCTGTGTGGTATTTGAAGGTATGTTGCTTTGCATTTTTGGGCTAATTGAGTAGCATGTTCAAGGGTGAATGTATAAGAAGTCAATGCTGGTCCAAAGGAGTCTATGTTTTTTCTCATATATGTTGTGTAACTTGGATATGGGTGTTTGAATTATTTATGTGTTCGTCTGGTGTTTTGGAAAATTGTGGAGTAATTGGACAAAAACTAGTTTCTCACTATTACAAGGGTTTAAGGGGGTTAAAGAGGGAAATGTGTATTTAGTTGCTTGTCAAGTTTTAAGGGAGTTTTGGAATTTCCAAAGAGGTTAGAATAATCTTGTTAGATGCCTCAAATAGGTAGGTTGCAAATATTTTGTGATTGTGCCCTTGTGTTTGCATCAAATTTTCACCTAATTTGACTCGGTCCAATGTAGCTCGGAGTGATTTGACGTATTTGGGTACAAGAGAGGACCATCCATAGCATAAACGTACCCATCTGGACATGTTGGAACAATCCATTTGGTTGTACAAGCTGCGGAGTGAAAGTTGCACCACTTTGCAACTTTACATTGCTTGCATCTGGCAACTTTTCCCTCCACTGAAAAGTCATCACCACAGGAAAACACCTCCGAGATAGCAAAAACTGAGAGAGGTTTTTGTAGATGGTCCCAACACAATCCCATAACCTCAGACGGAGAGTCTATAAGATCATGGTCTCAGAGAAATAGACCTTCAAAGATTGTTGCCTTTTAGCACTTTGGACTCTTTAAGGGAAATCGCTAGTACAATGTAGCTCAGAGTGATTTGGCGTATTTGGGTGCAATAAAGGACCATCCCTAGCGTAAACGTACCCATCCAGACGTGTTGGAATAGTTCGTTTGGTTGTACGAGTTGCGGAATGAAAGTTGCACCACTTTGCAACTTTACACTGCTTGCATTTGGCAACTTTTCCCTCCACTGAAAAGTCACCACCACAGGAAAACGCCTCTGAGATAGCAAAAATTGAGAGAGTTTTTTGTAGATGGTCACAACACAATCCCATAGCCCCGAACAGAGAGTTTGTAAGCATCACGGTCTCCAAGAAATAGACCTTCAAAGATTGTTGCCTTTTAGCACTTTGAACTCTTTAAGGGAAATCGTCGGTCCAATATAGCTCGGAGTGATTCAGAGTATTTGGGTGCAAGATAGAACCATCCCTAGCATAAACGTACCCATTTAGATGTGTTGGAACAGTCCATTTGGTCATACGAGCTTCAGAATGAAAGTTGCACCACTTTGCAACTTTACACTGCTTGCATCTGGCAACTTTTCCCTCCACTAAAAAGTCACCACCACAAGAAAACGCCTCTGAGATAGAAAAAACCGAGAGAGGTTTTCGTAGATGGTCACAACACGATCCCATAGCCTTGGATGGAGATTCTGTAAGCATCACAGTGTCCAATAAATAGACCTTCAAAGATTGCTGCCTTTTAGCACTTTAGACTCTTTAAGGGAAATCGTCGGTCCAATGTAGCTCAGAGTGATTTGGAATATTTGGGTGCAAGATAGAACCATCCCTAGCGTAAACGTACCCATACAGACATGTTGGAACAGTCCATTTGGTCGTACGAGCTGCAGAATGAAAGTTGTACCACTTTGCAACTTTACATTGCTTGCATCTGGCAACTTTTCCCTCCACTGAAAAGTCATCACCATAGGAAAAAACCTCTGAGATAGCAAAAACCAAGAGAGGTTTTTGTAGATTATCCCAACATGATCCCATAGCCTTGGATAGAGAGTCTGTAAGCATCACGGCCTCTGAGAAATAGACCTTCAAAGATTGCTGCCTTTTAGCACTTTTGACTCTGAAGGGAAATCACTGGTCCAATGTAGCTCAGAGTGATTCGGCGTATTTGGGTGCAAGAGAGGACCATCCCTAGCGTAAACGTACCCATATAGATGTGTTGGAACATTCCGTTTGGTCGTACGAACTGTGGAATGAAAGTTGCACCACTTTGCAATTTTACACTGCTTGCATCCGACAACTTTTCCCTCCACTGAAAAGTCACCACCACAGGAAAACACCTCCGAGATAGAAAAAATTGAGAGAGGTTTTTGTAGATGGTCCCAACATAATCCCATAGCCTTAGACGAAGAGTTTGTAAGCATCACGGTCTCCGAGAAATAGACCTTCAAAGATTGCTGCCTTTTAGCACTTTGGACTCTTTAAGGGAAATTGTCGGTCCAATGTAGCTCAGAGTGATTCAACATATTTGGGTGCAAGAGAGGACCATCCCTAGCGTAAAATTACCGATCTAGATGTGATTGAACAGTCCGTTTGGTCGTACGAGCTACGGAATGAAAGTTGAACCACTTTGCAACTTTACATTGCTTGCATTTGGCAAGTTTTCCCTCCACTAAAAAGTCACCACCATAGGAAAATGCCTGGACGAGATAGAAAAAAATGAGAGTTTTTTGTAGATGGTCACAACATGATCCCATAGCCTTGGATGGAGATTCTGTAAGCATCACGGTCTCCGAGAAATAGACCTTCAAAGATTGCTGCCTTTTAGCACTTTGGACTCTTAAGGAAAATCACTGCTCCAATGTAGCTCAGAGTGATTCGACGTATTTGGGTGCAAGAGAGGACCATCCCTAGCATAAACGTACCCATCCGGATGTGTTGGAACAGTCCGTTTTTTCGTACGAACTGCAGAGTGAAAGTTGCACCACTTTGCAACTTTACACTGCTTGCATATGACAACTTTTCCCTCCACTAAAAAGTCATCACCACAGGAAAATGCCTCCGAGATAGAAAAATGGAGAGAGAGTTTTTTAGATGGTCCCAACACTATCCCATAGCCTTGGACGGAGAGTCTGTAAGCATCACGGTCTCTAAGAAATAGACCTTCAAAGATTGTTGTCTTTTAGCACTTTGGACTCTTAAGGGAAACTAGTGGGCAACATAGTTAACTTCTTCACAAACTTGGTTTGAAGTAATTTCATTCTTTTTTGTGCATTTAAATTGGATTTTTAAGCCTTCCACCCTAAAAGTGACCTCTAAATAACTTCAGACACCTTAACTACCCTAAAAACGACCCTAAAATTAACCTCTCAATCACTTCAAACACCTATATTAAGCTACCACTCTCAAGACCAATGTAACAATGATACAAAATAATGCTTTGAGTTTGAAAGATGGGTCAATTTCCTACTTTGGGTGGGATTTCAGACTCTCTAATACTATCATGCATTTCTTTCATTCCTTGTGCCTCCACCTCCCACTTCCTTCTCTTGTGGGCCTTTGAAATTTTTCCTTTCCATTCGCATAACACCCTAATACCTTGACCACCACTTCTCAAACCATACATTCCTCTTTGGATCTTTGGGCCTTTTGATGATGTCTTACGTTTGTAAAAGAGCCAATGGGGTATCCTAATCCTCAAACCCCTAGATCCCCATTGTCTTGTGTCCTAACACCCAAGAATCCCATCGCCTGAACCCTTGATGTTGGACCTTGGGATAATTATTTGCTTGAACTTAAAGCAATCATTTCCCTAGATCTCCACACTCAAGCATGCACTTTCACAAAACCTCACCATTTGAATGGACTCCACCCATGACCACGACTAACCAAGAATGCAATTAATGAGCCCAAATTTGAATGTGAGAAAATGGCAAGAAACTTTGGACCCATGTTAGGCCTTCAACCTCTATATAAGGAATAAAACTTCATTAGTTTGGATAATCTTTGGACATCATCTCAACAAATCCAAAATTGCAAAGTTGGACACTTGTGTTCACTTGTTGAATCTAAGGACAAAAACCCTTAGGTTATGGAGATTTTTTGACGAAACCCCATTGGTTTCCTAGAGTTTGGAGGATGAAACTTGTTTGGATTTGTGAGGGAAATTTCATAGAAAGGTTGCATCTGTATGCCAAGCATAGTGGATTTCAGCATCCCAATATTTTTCTAAATTTTTTTTAATCATTGTAATCTTGGTTATGAGCAAACAATTGAAACTAACCTTCAATTTAAAGAAGAATATAAGAAGCTATATTTTCATATAACTTCTTCAAATGTATTTAAATTATTGTACAAGGAACATAAAATATTAGAGATGCACTTTCCAAGCAATTTTGTTTTCCTATCAGTTTATGTAAAACATAATTATTGTGGGGATTCTACTTAAGATTCAATTGATCAAGGAAATCAGAAATGTTTTGGAGTTTTGTTCTACCAATGCAATTATTTTCTATACTAGCCATTATGGAGAAGCGGTTTATACAAATTTTCTTTGTGAAAAATACATTGTGATTAAATTATTTGTTTAAAAGTTATGTCTTGCTTTTTATTTTCTAAAAGAATCCATATTTAGATGGTGTTGCAGTCAGATAAACATCTATTTTTCACAGAGCTCACAACTTTTAATAGTATTCTTTTCCTAAATTTCTAGGTCAAAGTGCATGATGATGTCATTTCATGCCTGCAAATAATTGAATCTTCTAGTCAACAAATGGTCACAACATCTTGGGATGGAATGATTAAAATATGGAACATTGATGAAGGCAGAGGTAGTTGGGAAACAACTTTGGCTCATCTAAGAAGACACAAAGTGCCAATAAGTATATGAAGAATGGTCACATGATATATTATTAGTATTCATATGGGAGTCTAGCCATATTAATTTTTTGAAAAAGGTGAATTTATGTTATATAAAAAAAATGATGGTTACAAATGGACCACCAAATTTACTAAGGCATGGGAAAGTTGACAAAGAAGAAAATCATATGGTGTAGGGTTAATCATATGACTATCTAGTTGTTACTTATGCAATGTGAAATAATGCTTTGAGTTTGAAAGATGTGCAATGCAATGTAATCAACAATATCAATATAAACTACATAATATTTAACCATTCTTTTTATGCTATTGTACATTGATATTTAATCATTGCTTCAAAGAATTTAATCATTCACATGAGGAGGAAACTAAATTTTGATTGTCAACTTCTATATATAACAAATTATCCAATAATCATGTGTATTTCCATATAGAAAAATGGCATCAAATCCAACTCAAACAAAGTTTTACAATATGTGGCATATGCCATATCAGTATCTATTCAAAATTTACATGCCAAAATGTCTATCTCATCCTAAACTACTGGTGGATCATCAAAATGGAGCCTCTTTGAAGCACTCGTTGGCTCTGAAGGTAGCTACACAAGAAAAAGTCAAACCACAATTGAGATTAGTTATACTATATAATTTAAAATTGAATAATTAACACAAAAATCAATACACATTGAATTATAATTAAACTCTAAAATTGAAATCTTGATTACCTGAAATATACATCTCTTTGAAGGGTCAGGAGTCCTAGAATATACCCTCTCAAAGAACTAACCAAACCAAATTTTGTAATGTCAATCTATATATGTGAACAAAAACATGAAATTGATCCAAGTTAGCATAGAATTTTTAATAATAAGAACATATTTACCAAGCACAAAATAAAATAAACACATACCTCTTTAGGTTGATCTTTTTATGTATCTCCTTTAGGTGTCTCAACACCTCCTCCTTGAGGTGTTTCAACACCTCCTCCTTCAGGCGTTCGAATACCTACTCCTTCAAGTGTTGTGGCACTTATCAACAATGGCGTATAGCTCACAACCGCCTGCACATAAAAATGACAAGTACATATGAAACTACGAATCTATGTCAATATATGCATAATCAATAAAAGATCTTATAAATTTTAATTCAATCAAATTTGAGTTCAATTGCCTTTCCCTTATCGAACACTGTGCCTCCATAGTCTGGAGAGCGTCGCACCTCGCTCACACTAGGTGTTTGCTACAAGCAGAGAGTAAAACATATAAGTTAATATATAATTTCATTATCGACAATTCAAATGACAAGCAAATATACAATTAAAAAATGTAAATGAGTGAGTGAGAAAATACATACTGTGTGCATGTCGAGGCCAAATGAAATGGCCCTAAGGGTGCTATTAGTCACCTATGTGAGCTCCTCCTCGGACATTAACTGTTAAATAGACCATGTAAATAAATATTCGTACTTGATAGTATCTCTTATTAATATTCATTTAAAAAAAAATGCAAGTTATGAATTTACACCTTAAATGTTACTTGTGTAACTACTCCAATGTCCACCTCTCTAGTAGGAGAGGACTTTGTAGGGTATGCTCCACTCCCTTGCATGTGATCTGCTATAATCTCCACATCCTGGATGTCATAATCAGAAGTATCTAATGGATGCTCAAGGGGCTGTACAATAGGACCCAAACATATTTGCTGGCACATATTGCAAATATGTGGCACACAAATATGTGGACCAGAGGAGGATGATACAACAACACTGGATCCATCGCCAAGATCACCAGACTGTGGCTGAGCTATTGAAGAAGCATGAGAAACCAAAAGACCACTCAAAGAGTGAATGACTTGGATGTTTTGTGTGGCTGCATCCTCCATAATATCTAGATGTTATACTAGAGGTGGTGGAGGAAGGGGAGGACGGGGAACATGTGGGCGCCTAACTACTCTAGCTGCCCCTGTCCTATCTTGAGGCATACCTCTACCAATGCCCTGGAAGGGTTTAATGTCAAAGTAATTGACATGATGCCCTAACAAAAACTCAACATATAATTTTTTAATAAACTAAAAAGGTACGTCAAGATTATTGTTGGGTGGTTTATCAAAAACCATACACCAATAATCCCAAAAGTTATCTACTATGCCTCTATGCATGCACCGTTTTATAGAAAGTTTTGGCTTGTTAACATTAGCTGGCAAACCAGTGTTGGGGTTAATAAATAAAGAGGGTATTTGGGCTTTTTTTATTTGCAGATCTTTCACATCATCATAAGACAATCCACATGAATAATATTCCCTCATGGTTTCTCGCCATGAATGAAAGGCATTATGTTGGGTGGAGAGGGTTTCTACATTTGTAATTATATATGTCAATGTGGTTGACATATGGGATAATCAAGGGATTTTCTTATAAACAACACAAATTCCCCTCAATTGCTCCAATTTTTCACCAATTAAGTCTTCAATTGATGGCTGTGGAGGTGGTGGAGTGTTTGGCATTTCTACATTTTGATTCTTAGCTGGTGGATTTTCATTCTCAACTGGTGGAATTTGTGCATTCTCATTCTCAATAGCCATAATACCTGATTAAAGTTAAAAAATAATTAATCTAAAATTAGACAATATAAATGAAACACTATTTTAAAATCAAAATCCATTAAAAACATTCATTTTTTTAACAAAATCTATTTTGAACTCAATTGTTTCATAAAAATTCAATCAAAAACCCTATTTTGAAAAAAAATCCACAAAAAACATTATTTTTTTATCAAAATCCACTCCCAATTCAATTTTTTCATAAAAATTCAATCAAAAACCCTATTGTGAAAAAAAATCCACAAAAAACATTTATTTTTTTATCAAAATCTATTCTAAACTCAATTCTTTCACAAAAACTCAATCAAAAACCCTATTTTAAAAAAAAAATGACAAAAAACCATATAAAATTATTCAAATCTAATCAAAATTGAATCAACTATCTCAATCGACGAGGGGAGATCTAAGGACTGGGTAACCCCCACACATATTCTGGCAAAAACCAACCTCTTTCTGGATGAAGTCATAGCATCAATGGATTGGAGTTCCCCAAAGGAGCTGGCGATCCCTCTAAACACATCCTCATTCCAAAACTCTTGTGGTAACCCAAATAAGTGCACCCAGATAGGCACTACCTCAAAGGTAACATCCAAGAAATTCATTTTTGGGGACCACTTCCTAATATCCAGAGATGACTTGCCAATAACCCAAGGGCCACCACACAGAACTGCAAGTTTATCTTCTTCACAAGAAAAAGCAAAAGAGAAGAAACCTTTAGGTAGGGCCACAACCTCTACTTGTCCTTTGACTCTCCATCTCTTCTTCACAAAGTCCCTGACCACCTCAATATTTGTTCATGGACCCATAAAATTGCCAACCAGTGATGACTCCATTAGAGATACGTTATGGTCTGTTACAGGGTCAGGACTCAGAATAGCAAACTTCCCACTCTCCGGTGATGAGATATTACTTATCAGGGGAAAAATGGATTTTCCAACCAGCATGGTTCCAAATAGTGAAACCCACTACTTCTTAGGATCCTCCCTTGAGTGATCCCTCAAAGTTTTGTCCTCAGCCTGGTTTCCAAGGCACCCAGGCCCACAAGCCCCATCCTTCGAAGAAGAGTTAGGGGAACACTTACCTTCATATGCGACCTTTCCACTTGGATCCCCACCTTTCTCTAGGCCCCAATCCTCAGACACTGCTCCCTCCTTTTCCTCATCTGCATTCTCACCTGCCACATCCCCAGAAGGGCCATCCCCCCATCCAGAACCAACATCTTTTGAACCAGCCACCTGTTGTCACCCAGGAAATTTAAATCCTCTTTTGAGACTTAACAATTGGTGTGTTTTGAGACTTAACAATTTTTTCATTACCTTACCCCTTAGGAATATTATCAACTCTTTTTCCAACTTGATCTATATTTTGCATAAGTACATCTAGGGTGGAGGAAGTAATTACATGACAAGAGAAGTTTTTGGATCACTATGGTGAGTATAGGTAGGAGCTATTTGATGGGATTGAGTGTGGGTGGTATAAAGATTATAGGATGAAATGGTTTTGGGATTAGACATAGAAAAAGAGAGATAATGAGGTGTGTAAATAGGCATGGAGGGAGGAATTATGTAAAAGGTGCCCATGTTGAAGGTGAAATAGTAGCACTAGTGGGAGGAGTAGGTGCTATAAGACATTTAGTGGTAAGGGATGAGAGAGGAGTGGCTCAGTGGAGGTATACAGTATAATATGTGATGTGGGTATAGTGGAGGGAGTATTATTAAGATGCATGCCCTAAATTATGGGACAAAAGTGGAGGAAACATATGAACATTAGAGGATGAGATAATAGTGAAACAATTATGTTGCATTCTTAGTGTTAGACAATGTAGTAATTTCTTGTTCAAAATATTGTTGATATACACATACATCATGATCATTATCTTTATTTGTATCCTCAACAATGGGAGTATTACTAGAATTCAAGAAATTTATGATTAGATCACTATATTGTGTCATGTATGATTAATATGAGAACTCCTTTACAAAGGGAGGTGAGAGAGAAGATATTTTGGTATGCAAATAAATCTTGGAAATCTAATAGGATAAAATAAATATACAAAAATGACCTAATTGCTAATAAAAAAATAATAAATTAGTCAATAATCTCATAAACCATAACATATGAAAGTTTGGGCTAATAATAGGTCAAATATGTGTAAATAAATGTAAATCAAAATGGAATTAATGGAAAAAATGATATCAAGATATGAGAAAAAAGTATATCTCAAGACATTGCCTCGTTGATATATAATTCATTAATTCATTCAATCAAAATTAGCCAAAAATTAATATGAATCAACATGGGTATACAAATTTGACAATTAAAAAAATTATCTATGAAAATTGTAATACCACGAGTGTATCACAATTATTTTTTTACATTGGAATATTGTTTAAAGTAGCATGCCCATGCGTGTTTACTTAATAATAGATAAGATTTTAAAATCTATTAGGCTTGACCATGTCAACTATGGCAACAATAACACATATTTCCTTATTTTGATAAAATGTTGGATAGATTGGTACATAAGTTATATATTTTATTGATACGTATAAATCAAGGATTTAGATGTATTAAACCTTAATGACATAAGTCAAATGCTAAATTTAATTTTATTATTTTATATCTCCATTTTCTAAACATTGACATAATCTTGCTTATATTTATTTCTATGTTGTCTATATTTAGAGTACAATTAAAACATAAGTTGTGTGGTACATTCTCCTAGTACATTAGGTTGAAACATCTGAAAATCACTTTGAAATTTTCATATATACAAAGTGTACACTCATAGAAAGTTAGGTATATTTTATGTATAGTCATCATGTATTTTATCAAGGATGACTTTGGTACAACAAGCAACTTGTTCATCCTCCTATTTGAATTTTTTGTCTTACATTTGATGGATAAGATTGAGAGAGTCCAATTAGGGGTTGGAGTATCCATTTATGCTTAGAGGATCATTTTCCATATTTAATTAGCTTCTTGTTTGAAGATCATGTATACTACAAGAGAGTTTTATTTGGACTATATTAATTTTCATTATTTATTTTATTTACATTGTTATAATTTTCACTTTCATGTTTAAATTTGTGTGCATGATAGTACATTTTTCCTAATATTTATTTTCATATTTTGATCTTTGTTAAGTAGTAGTAGTGTAGTGAAATTATGTTAATTTATTTCCTACCTTTGGACTAATAAAATAGGAAGTAGGTCTACATGATTATTTAATGAGTGATTTTATACCTTTAACATGTGTTACCTCTGCCAAAAAATTAGAAGTAATTATGGTCAATAAGTGTGTGGGTGTGTTTATGGTTAGGTGGTTTGGTATTCACTGAGAACATACCTAAACATTGTGGGTATAACAAATCAAACAAACAATGTTCATTATTTCTAGGAAATGATGTATCTTACTCATACTAAATGTGATATAGATGGTTAGAGGTACACTGAGAAATAAATTTTAAGATGATCACCCTAAGTATTCTTAGGAAGAGCAAATGGATTTTCATATTGTAAAAGGTAATAAAAAAGAAATTAGATGTGAACGAATGGTTTTTGTTGCTCACAAAATAATGTGGAGAAAAATGGTTAGGCATTAAATATAAGTGTCGACACGAGTTGATTACTATGAAGAGACAAGTGATTGAGTAGTAGGAAGAGTCAAAATTTCAAATGCTTTGAATCTTTTCTTTGTTTCCCATTTCGAAGAAGGGTATTTTTGTAGTTTATGTTCCAAAGTGTGTTAGTTTTAATATGTACTAAATTCATCTTCTAGTCACTAGATTATTAGTTTTTGTTAGTGAAGTGGTTGTTAGGTGGTTAGGAAATTTACTTGAAGAAAATGGATTTATAAGTCATATTCACAATCAATTGTGATGCATTTCCATATAATATTATCTTTTATAATTTATGTAATTTATGGTGTAGGAAAATGTGTTTCCTTTTAGTTTTATGTGATACTAGCTTCATGCTCCCAATACTCTTCAATAGTATAGATAGATAAGAATGAGAATTTTTCATTCAATATAATACCCTACCACATAAGTTTACAAATTTTACACTTTTGTTGGCTCATAACAATAAGGGCCCAAATTTATATTATAAATTTGAAAGTTCAAAGATCACTTTTGTACCCACATATTTGAACTTATTTAGTTATGTGATTGAGAAAATGGACCGAAAAGCTAAATAGATAAAATAGATAATAAGAACTAGTCATTGGGAATCAATGCTAATGGAAAAGGTAAGGAACAGGTTAATTTTCAACTTGATTGTTGTAATACATCACTTGTATACTAGTCCTTGCATAAAAGACACTCTAATCAAAATGAGTCTAAAACAATATGAAAGGTGTATAACTTTTACCATAACAAATTGACTGGACCATTCATTCATACATTAAATGATATTGAATGTCAAAAATTGTATTACTCGAGTTACTTAAATGAATATTTTCATTAAGAATTAATAAATGTTATGATAACAATTTTGAAAATTTAAAATTAAAAAAAAACATAAAGTGCCTAAAACATTTAAAATATCTTTCAAAATTTCTTTAAACATATGTTTTATTTTTATTTTCCATTAATTCATAATAAATAAAATAAATTTGTTTTATAAAATTAATGTTTATATTTTAAAAATTAAAACATCAATAATAACTATTTAAAATAATACAATGAAAACTATGAAATATTTTACATTCAAGTTTATTAAATTATATGTATCTTTTCAAAACAATGAAAAATTTAATTAAATCCAAAAATTTCAGTTTTGTATATTTCTTAGTTTGATTATGTAAGTTTTTTTCTTCATCAATATTTTGGATCATACTCTATTATCCATCATTTTCCTCCTCTCTTACTATCTCATCATCACGAATCAATAAAAAAATACATAATCAAATAAAAAAAATACCAAACTAAAAAAAATTTAAAATTATTATAAAAGAGAGAAAAAAAAAAACTCAGATAAAACCACCCATTAAATTAAACTACCTTAATACAGCTGTTTTTTTCCTTTTTCTTCTTTAATTGAAGATGGTAAACAAAAAGACAACCAGGAGCAGGTTACAACTTGAAGTGACTGATTGGAGCAGCCAAACAAAATACAGGAGAGCCAGACAAAACATAATCGATAGCTACAACAAACAGGAACAAAGATCAGGGTACTAAGTCCAACTAATGCCCAAAAATCACATACATGAAGTGTCACATATCTGGGTCGACCCAAAAAGGATTAAGCTACAGTTTGTAGCTTATAGACAAGAAACAAACTATTCCCAGCAGAATTTTTTTTATTGCTGTTGCCATGTCTATCTCAAATGTCACTGACATCAATTTTTCACATTTTAGATAAGTTTGTGAATTTTTTTTTCGAAACATATTTTCCATGATAGATCATCAAAATATTCAGATATTGAACAATTGAATTAAAGTAACAACTTCTATGTTCAACCATATTATGGATCATATATTTTTTTGAAATTAAAAAAATTCTTGATGTTCTTTTTCATCCACCTTTCTTCTGTCATGCCCCAAAAGTGGGCCCTCTTGACCTCCTTTTAAAAATCAATTGTCAGCCTCTCCTCCAACAGAATTAAGATTCACTGTTGGTTTTAAAGAAGAACCAGCAACATAATAGAACAAGAAAACATCATCCTATCTGCAATACCACCGAGTCTGATATATTATAGTCATGCAGGACGAAGACAGTAAGAAAATGATGCAATAATTACAAATACAGCATATTATAATAAACTTATCTGCAAGAAGGAAGTAATAACTAATCTATGGATAGTTTTCCATAGAATCTATATTCCATCTACGCGTAGATTTTCAGGGGGAACAACCTCCAATGGCCATCGGGAAGACTCTGCCGTCAAAGTAAGGAGAGCCTTCACCATGGCCATTGGAGGCTGGCATCTTTGAAAATCGCGTCTTTTATCAAATTGAGTTAATCCTCTACCTCTGATCACCCTTATCAATAGCTCTGCTATGCTGCAGAAACAAGAGATGGGTATCCTCTGAAATGGTGTCTATTTTATAGCCAAGGGAGAGTGAAAAGATCCAACGTCAACAGCAGTGTGCTTGCAATTGCATGCTGTACCGATGGTTGCCACATCGTTTCTCCACGATGCACAGGACCATTCGGTGTACGTGAAAGAAGATAAACACAAGTGGCGTAGTCATGTGACTTTGTCTGTAGGAGGTATATTGGGTAGTGTCTAGTCAGCATATATCGTGAACCCATGGATGCATTCTACTACAGTACTGCAACAACAGAGACAGCTCCTTAAATTTTTACTGCGCCGACACTACAATAGCATTTTCGTGCAACCACAGAGATATTAATGCCAAATTACTCTGTGGACTACGTAATCCTGCTTTGCGCGCTCCATATTTCGTTGAATATTTCGACCTCCCTTCAAATCTTTGGACCGACCTTTCTATTTGTAGTGAAATATCGACCGGCCTGAGTTAAAGTCGGTCTTCCGCCTTTTTAAAAGTTCTCTTACACCAATTGCGTGCCCTTTCAGAAGTTTATCATTTATAAAATAATGTTATAAATTAAAAAAAGTCATTTAATTTGATTTTCGATTTATTTTGACAAGTGATAGAATAGTGGTGGGGTCTATTGTTTTTGATATTAGGGATAAACAAGTTTTGAAGGGATCTGCAACCCTTTACAATTCAGAAAAAAGCCAGGCTGCCAAAAGGACAACCTGTAGCACCCAAAAACCCAGCTCCCAAACCAAGAGCATCAAGATTTAGACTTAGAATTGCTCTTGTGCGAACAAAGCATCATATCAAAGGAAGGCCCGGAGGATTTTGATTTTTTCCCTATTACTATAGTCCAGCCTTCTTCCACTTGTGCTGCCTTAGCCTGCCAAGCTAGCACACTACTTTCCTGGGTTTGTTCCTTTGCAGCCTTGGGGGTATCTTCATTGATCGTTTGTGCAGACAAGGATTTTTCTGACGAGTTGCCTAGAGTAGGAGTAGAAGCATCTCCATCATTCAGAGACCTTGACCAGTTGCATTTATGTGACTAGTGGGGCGGTTGGAATTTTTGACTTGGCATGCGAGCTGTTCTAGGGTTTGTCCTAGTTAGCTGGTGATGTGTAATCTCATCTGGCCAGTTGCTTGTTGCTTCTCCTGTTCCTATAAAGGAGAATTTCATGGCCAGATGTAAGCGTTCGGAGCTTTGGTGTTCTGTTCCACATTTTTCTGAGTTCTGGAATAGTCTTGGGAGAAGCTAGGGTTTAGTCTTGTGTCAATATTGAGTCTGTAAGCTGTAAATTTTGAATTTGTCTGTAAATACAATCAGTTTGAGCAATGAAAACATGAAGATGCTTGTCTCTCACACATGTTATCAGACTGTCTCCTTATTTGTGTGCTATTAATCATTTGAATGAATGCATAAGGTGTTTTTGTTCATCTTCTCATACTTCATGAGACTGTGTTGTTTGTTGATAGGTCTGCTTCAAGGAAGCAGTTAAATCCTTTAAACAGATAGCAATGATTACTTGTTTGCAAGTAGGATTTGGTAAGAAGTTTCTTTAGGCTGCCATAGAGATTTCTCATCAAAATCCTAATAATTTAATATATCATAATAAATATTTAATATAATTAAAATGACAAATTACTATGAGTAACTTTAAAAAGTTACTATTATAATTATTGAATCAAAAATTTAGAATTAGTATGATTAATATGGTTGGGAGAATAATGATTATATGTATAATAACTATACATAACTTTAAAAAAATTACTATCATATTTAGTGAATTTATTTTAAGATTTTAAGAATACTATGCTTAATGTCTTTGGAAGAATAATGATTATAAATAAATTCTTGCAATTATATTAAACATAGTAATTTATATATTAATGAGAGATTTGTATATCAAAGTTAATATGTGATAATGAATTTAAAATTAGAAGTTTCAAATTTGAATATTCTTATCTCTTTCTACTAATCATTATGAGTTAACTCAACACACATTTGTATGACATGCTATCTAATTGTATTTAAGGACATTCAATGTGCACTTAATTTCATATTAAAGAACAATTAAATCACACTTCAATTTATAAAAAAGACAGTAAAAAAATTAGATTTACACATCATATAGACTATATTCATTTCTATGTATGTTGTCTTAGATATTGTTCATCATCAAACTAACCTATATTACCAAAGAGGTTTGACCTAAGAGAATCCATTCATCCATTGAGTCAACATACTCCCAAACAACATCGTTGGACGATACCTTGAAAAACATTAACTCTATATATGATGAAGGAGAATAGACTTTCAAGTGCATATTTCATCAAATATAATTTTTGTATCATAGATTAAATCCACATGACAGATAGAATCTACAAAACTCATGACCAAACTCACAACACTTGAGAATGAAGTGTAGATTTTTTAGATAACACAAAACTTGAGATAGCCATCACACACTACGAATTAATTATCTAGTAGTGACAAATTGATTCTACACAACCTAAACATCATTCTTTCATCATCGATTTTAGAGCTGAGTACTCCTAACCCTCATATTTAGTTTTTATACATTTAGTGCAGTTATTAGATCCAACTTTGATTAATCTGGAATAATTATTTTCTCATTGATTTATATTTATTTAATTATAAAATGGATTTTATTCCCTTGCATGTGAAATGAGTATGCAAATGAAGATTATACTCATGAAGAATATGTGGCTCAATAGAAAAGATATTATACAATTGGTGGATATGAATCATAGCTTGCTCATTAAAACTCATTCCAACCAAAAATGGATTCACAAGTGGTTTGAAAGAATACAATCTAAGAAGAGTTTAATTGGATAGACTAACACCTAGCAAATAAGAAGTATGGTTTTGCGAACATCATAACATTGTTAAGATGTTTATTCTTCTTCCAAAATGGTGCAGTCGAATTTTGGACACTTTATCGGGTGAAATTCGTAGCCAATAATAACTCAAATTGACAATTTCATTTGTCAATTTAAATTCTATTTCAAATTTGCACCGAAATAAAGAAAGTAAAATCAATTTAGTTTACCAAATTACCACATACATAACATTTTCACGACTCCAAAGTTATTTGCAAATTCAATTTATTGATTTCTCAATCTCTACACAAAATACATTATTCAATTTGCAATTTTAAATTCTTATTTGAAAATTTCCTTACTCCACTATTAACATAATCCTTTATTTTCATTTACACTGCACATACATTTCTTTACTCTTCTTCACTCTTCCCTGCTGCTCGATCCCATGGCTTTGAACCTTCTTAATTGTTTTTATCAACCAATGTAACTCCCATTCCGCACTTTGCAAACATTTTAATACTTCATTTTATACAAAATCTCTTCCCTACCATAGCATGGCATGTTCTCCTCTCCATTATGCATTTTTATCTCATTTTAAATCTCCTATGTCTCTCTATCAAGCGCAATGACACTTGCCTTCCTTGGTCACACGCCTTACTCAATCTCTTACACAAACCCTCCACTCTTCAGCATGACGACTCCTATTTCCCACGACCTCTCTTTTCATATGTTATGGCTTCTTTCTTGTATAAAGTAATTTCTTCTTCTCATGAAGCACGACCTAATCTTTTTGCTTGTTTTCAATTTGCACACTTCTCCTTCAAAAATGGCATCACCTTTCTCCCTTGCTGCTTCAACTTCCCCTCCACTCTGCCCTCCTTGCGACCTCTCAGTTCAACATTTTCTTTGACTGTATTATCTCTTCTCTTCATGCTGTGCCTCTCCGTATTCTCCTCATTTTGGTTGGCTAACAAATATTTTATTATTTAATAGCTATGGTCTTCATTTGTGGTGTGCGATTTATTTTATCTTCCTCTGCATTGTATACATCGTGGCCTTCATTCATTTCATCAATATAAAATTTATGCTATTTTGATCTTCCTGCTCGCAGTCTCTTTTAAACCAATCTGACTCGATCTTATTTGAACTACTACTCATTTCTCCCTACGCCTTCACTCCTTGTGAATATAAGAAAATGAACAGATTTAACCTCCTTTGATTTCCAAGATTCAAATGTTCGTGGAAGTTGATCATGTAGTTGAAAATATGGGAAAAGGCATATCAAGTAAGCTACGTGTGTAAACACTTTATTCTATTGTTAAAATCGTCTTCACAGAAACCTACTGCACAATCAAATCCAAATTATTTTATACTATAAAATGTATAACTCAAAATATATGTTGAGACATTTTGTCAATCAATGAAAATAATATCATTCAATTTCTGTTAAAATTGACCATCAAAACCAAATTAAATTGCACACCACACTAAAACAGCAAAATGAACTGAAACATTTTTTTTTGGATGATATGGACCACCAATTCATCCGAATGCTCTTGCATCAAAAAACCACTACACAAATTGAACCTCGTGTACCAAATAAAAGATACATTTTGATAAATAAAATTAGGATCATAAAGATTCTAATTTAATGTGCATATACAACTACATATCCCTTTCACTAATTGCCCATCTCAAAGGTAAATGGCCTTTCTTATCAAATCCAAAATCAACCATATTAAAATCATAATTAAAAACACAATGAACCTCACATATTTTGTTTTAAAGACACCTCTAAAACAAGGTCCTTCAATGCTTAGATATTACCAATATCAAGGATTTATTTTTTATGTTGAAAAGTCCTTATTCGCATCAACCACCCCATCAAGTGGGTCAAAGTTTGAGTGATTCACAATGCATGTGACAAAAATAGAAAAGTTCCTATATGAGGAGGAATTCACCTAATTTGGCATATCTAGAAAAGTTATCATTGATCAAGGACCTCAATTCAATTCTAACTTGATTGCTAGGAATATGAGATATTATGCATAATCTAATGGGAAAGTCAAAGTCAACAATTATGAATTAGAGAGTTTAAAAAAAAAAAACCATTGTAATTCATCACACAGATTAAGAATCCAAATTAAATAAAGTAGTATGAAATTATAGAATTAACTAGAAGATAACAATCAGCTGTACCCCTTATTAATTAGTCAATGGTAAGATTTTTTCTTCCCATCAAATTTGACTAAAAGAGGGGTAAAAATTTATTAAAACAAGAAGAAGTACAGTGCAAGGCTTTACACAACCCTGTCAAACTCAATTAAATTGTCCAACTCATGAGACAAATCCAGGGGTAATTGGCCCCTATCCACAATGTTCCAATTTTGCATATAATCAGAGGCCCACTTGGCCAAACAATCTGCAACAGCATTCCATTCTCTAGGAATATGAGTGAAGGTAACCAACTCCAAAGAAGCACAAATATTAAGAATTTTCTTAACAACTAAAGCTAAATGCTAACTAACATCCTCTAAATCCCATCTATTTAACAGATTCACCAACACCTGGGAATCAGATTCGCATATGATCCTTCTCCACCCACGCTGACAGCCAAGCGTCACAACATATAAAATGACAAGAGCTTCCATTAAGTTTTTAGTATGAAGACCCTTGTAAATAGAAAAGATGAACTGAACAGTCCCAGAACTATCCCGACCAACTCCACCAATGCTAGCATGACTAGGGTTTCCCCGAGAAAACCCATCCATGTTAATTTTCAACACTCCTTGAGGAGGAGGAGACCAGTGTCCCTCCCTATTTATCTTCTGACGAGGATGTCTACCACGACTTCTTATAAACTGGCCTTGCTAAGGAGGAAGATGAAGACAATTGCACTAAACAACATCTTGAGGATCCATTGCTTCCGTCAAATCACATTTTCCAGCAACAATTTCTCCCAAAGAATGAAACTCAAACTCTTAGGATTATTATACAATTAGGTAAGAATCTTTCAAAAATAAAAAATAAAAGTTCCTTGACAAACTCTTTGAGTTGGATGAAAAACTATGAGATTTTATCCTCCATAGTAAAATGGTGTAGATTTAGAGTTCTTGAAAGCATGATCTATTCATTAAGGAGAAAACCTTCTAGGTGGGTGAGTAGATAATGCAGTTTGGAATCTAGGAGTCTTGTCAGAGGGTTGAATTCCACAGCCAGATACTCTCTTAATTCAACAATTTCATTTGTCGATTAAGACTCAATTTAAAATTTCAGTAAACATTATAATTATTTGACTATTTTCAAATAATATCTAAATACACCTCGAAGATTGACATTCAATTTCAAATACAATAAAATTATATAAAAAAAATCAAATCTATTTATTTCGAATTATCTATCCTCAGACCCAAATCTGTATATTGAACATTGGTTCCAGATTTCCATTGCTCTATTTCTTAATTCTTTCTCTCCCTTTGCATTGGTCTTCTTTCTATATTTATTTCCTTTCTCAAACCACCTACACCCAAGTGTAGTGCAATATTCTCATTACCCTTTCATGCTTCTTGATACTTCTAATCCAACTCTCTATTCTTGCATGCCCCTCCTCTTCCTTTCCTATATGCTGGTTGTTAACTCTTATTGTTGCCTCTTAACTAGACGATCTCCTCTTACTTCCACGCATCTCTTCACTTTTTCTGCACACACAAATCTTACCAAGGATGGCACGATTAGTATTCATTTCTATTCTATCTTATCTCCTCCTTTACATCCACGATCCTCTTCATTTTCATTCTTACATAAAACTCTTTCTTGCTTCTCTATGGGCATGAGTTATTCCTTCCCTTCTAATCTGCATTTTAAAATCTCTCTTCATTTGGCATTCTCCTCTTGATGTGGACTACGCACCCCCATCTTCCTGCCTGCATTCACATTTTTTTATTTTTTGTTAAAATGTTCAAAACCTTCTCCTTGATCGCGACCCCTTTCCTCCCTGTTCTCTTCACTCTATTAATTTTTTGTATTGATTATTTCTTTCCCTCTATGGCTCGACCCGCCCTTTCTCATTCCACCCATGCGTCCCTTCAATTCTTCATTTTTCCTCGACTGCATCACTTCATGTTGCGTGCCCCTCTCATCTATGCCTCTTCATACATTTTATTTTATTTTTATTATAGAAAAGATTTCTTCCATGGTGTGGTATCTCGTTCAAGTTTATATTTTATCACTATAACAAATTATTGTTTTTCTTGCCTTTTTAAATCAGACTTCAAATTCTAAATATACAATAGAAAATTTTCCTTGTCACGCTCATTTGGGAAGTGGCTCATTTCATCATTCAACTGCCTTGCATATTCCTCTTTTGTTAAATATCACATTATAAATAACCTCTCCAGTCTAAACCCAAAATAATAAAAGATAGTTGAAGTTATAGAGAACACAAAGTGACTAGACTTAAAAGTAGGCATGAATCTGCAAAGTGACTAGACTTAAAAGATAGAAAAACAATGACATAACACCATTATTTCTCATTAGCCTTAACAAATTGAACTGTTCCATGATTAAAATTAAACAAATAAAATTAAATCCATCAAACGTTGCAAAAGAAATGCTTGCTCAAAGTTAAAATCAATGTGTGACATTTTGACAACCAATGCCAACAATGTCAATCAATATCCATAAATATTGACCATCAAAACCAAATTAAATTATACTTCAAAAATAAAAAGCAAACTAAAGAAGCAAAACCAAAATGAAATATTTATGGGTGATGTAGATCACCAATTCGTCTAAATGCTCTTGCATCAGACATGTTGGGTAGGAATTTTGTGAGCATAGGTTCAAAAAAGTGGAGTTGAATAGTAGAACCTTCGTTTTAGATTACAAGCAATCTACATTGAACTCCATCACTGGGATAGGTTTACATGAAATTATTTATTCCTTGTTATCTTCCAACATGATCTTGTCAGAACATTCATCATTCTCTTCTAACAACTCTACATCCTCTTTTTTGTTGCTCTTGTAGACTCACATCTACCATAGACTGTCCTCCTCCTCCAAAGACTTTCTTCGCTTCTCTACTCCTTTATGGGATCCAATTGACCATTATCCGACCTCCTCCACCAAACAATATCTCTACTCTTCTCCTCTTTCATGGTTTTTGACCCACCACAAACTAACGACCTCCCCCAAGTTTCACTTGCAAATTACTCTATAGATTCTATATACAAATATGTATTATCCATACACCAATCTACAACTATATCCTCTGCTTTCATCTTTGCAAATAAATGAATTCTAAGTGAAAATGCAAATTTTGTTTGATTTTTAGTGAAATGAGATGAAAAAATGTACGCTATATGAGCTATCACTAATGCAAAATTAGAAACCCTAGGATGCAAATTAATTAATGTAAACTCTAATGCAATGTTAATGCAAGCCAAATCTAGGATGATGATACACTCCAAATCAGAAATTTAATGTTCTAAATGTAGGATCAGCAAAATGAAATGATGAAAAAGTGGTATAGAGTGCTATCATATAGTTTTAGGACATAGAGCACACCCACTTCTCCAATTTCATTCAAGGATAACCCTTGAGATCTCAATGCAAAGGAGAAAGAGATCTTGCAAGAGGGTTGTCCTAGGGGCTGAATGCTAACTAATAAGGGGTTCACAACCAAGTAAGAACTTGGAAAGACTACTGAAATGCGAGATGAAACACTAAACCCTAATTCAATGCAATGACCTATAAAATGACCTAGAAATGTGAATGAAACAACATAGAAAACTGCAGAAAGGAAGGCATGCACCTAGAAATCTGGAGATGGCTAGATGGGGTTTGAAACACTAGAAAATATGCTTTTAATGCTGACTGGGACTCATTTTCCAAGTTGGGTAAATTAGTCTAGATTCCAAAAAATTATGTGGGAACAAGAACCTTCCAAAAGGGTATTTGAATCTACAAGAATTTGAATTTTGACTAGAACTAGGACTCATTCACCAGAAGTGGCGAATCAATCTAGTTAGGGTTTTCTGAAGCTTCAAAGTCTCATCCTATTCTTCTTTGCTTGCTCTATCCTTCCTAATTGATTTCCAGATTTGAAACCCTAGTTTGTAACTTGTAGGTGTTCTCCAATATTCTTCAAGGCTTGATGACAACTTTGACAAATTTGAGTGATTTTCAAACAACTTTTCTCCAATCTTGCTCCTTAGGAAATCTGCAACATAGACTTGCAAATCACATGCAAAGGAGAGTGAAAAAAGTTGTTGGGTTAGTGGATAGGGGTCTACCTTGGTCAAACCCTTTTTTGGAAATCAATCCTTGAAATGAAATCAAATAAGAATGGAGGATGATGAATGAACAAATGACAATGTTGCAACTCACCAAACCCTTGCAATGAAGTGTTTCAAGTATTGAGATGGCTCCAATGGATGTACATCTTGACTCTTTCTTGAATAGGCTTGCTTTAATCATAAAATCCTACACCACAACTATTAGCTCCAAAACAAACATGATGCATGAAATCCTCAACATGATGATTGATATTTGAATGCTACTCTAAAATGCTTGATAATCTACTCCTGAAGACACATGAATGCTCTTATGAACTCAACTTTCTATTAGGAATGCTCTCACAAAATCTTAGGTGAAAATGAATGCAAGAACCCTGTATTTATACTCAATTATGCAAGAATTCCTAAAATTACACTACAAGCTGACATCATATCTAGGAGGATAAAATCTTGCCAAAATTTTGAATTAATTTTGATTTTGGGCCACACGGGACTCATTCATCCAAGGTGGTGAATGAGTCCCACCAGGCCTAAATTTCGGGACCATTTTTAAAAATGCTTAGAAAGGTGTGAAACCAAGTTTGGGACCCAAAAATCTAGGTGGGACCCATTCACTCAAGGTGGTGAATGAATCCCAGATCACTAAATCTAGGCCATTCAAGCCTGGGACACTTGAATTATGATTTGGTAATGATTTGTGTCAGGATTAACCTCGAAAAGATGTATTAAATGGGGCTTGTAGATGCAAAATAGGGCCAATTAAAGCATAAGAAAGCCCAATTATTAATGAAAATCCTAGGAAAGTGTGAAAATGTGTTACAACACTTTACAAGGCACCAATAAGCTCATTTAGTTCACAAGGGCCCAAGACTTGATTGGAAAATGTTAGGCATATTACAACACTAAATCAAGGTCAAGTTAGGGGGACCTTTTCCATCATTACACCTACAATAATTTTTCTCTCCCTTCACCACGGTGCAATCACTAGTAGTAAGACTATTGTAAGCATATGCTTCTTATTGTGGGTAACATGTGACAATATAGCATGTAAGATGTCATGGATAGGGTGTAGACATTCACAAGTCGAGCAACATAAGGGAAAGGAGTAGCTTATTAGAATAAACAGTTGGAGTTTCCCTAATAATTTCAGTTATTCTTTTGTTGTTTACTCATGAATTTGTTTCTATTTCTATGATTTTATGTGTCACTATTTCTATTAATTTATAAAGACGTTGCAATTATCTTTGAAATTTATGGCTTATCCATGTTAGAGATGGCTTTCACAACCATGATCTCGATTACCGCCGAAAATCCTAGGATGTGTTGATTTATAGTCTCCAAATTCTTTCTCCAATTGAAGCAAAGTGCCTATGTTCCAGAAATGGCGACTATAAAGGAAGCCGACTAGATTTAATTTGTAAAATTATGTCCTCTTTGGTTCAATCAAATAATACTTTTATTTCTATTTCTTCTTTCTAGCTTTTTATTATTAACATTTTCTCTCAATATATCTTTTCAATTTTAAAATTCACTTTACTTTATTTGTACCTATTTTTTAAATGATATTTTTAATATTATTTTTAGTTTTTACCATGTATTTGAATTTATTTTTAATGATTTTTAGAAACATTATTGTAGCAAGATTAATTTAACAGTCATTAAATTTGTAGATAACCATTATTCAAAGTCACGGAGAACTATTTTTTTGCTATTTGAACATGTGTGTTTTTTCTTTTACCTATCCCATAAACCATTTTATCCTTCCATTGCAAACTTTTGATAAATTAATCTCTTGATTACTTAACTATGTGCCACTCTAGCAAATTGAATGTAATAGTCTACAATTATAATTAGGCCTACAAAGGGCTCCAATGAAGGGAGATCCTTATAAAAATGTGTAAGAATCATGTTTAAAATTTGGGAACCTTTACAAACAATTTAAAAACATGTTTTTATTCATTTTATCTAAACATGAAATATCTTTAACTAGTGTCTAAAATTTAATGATCATCCTTATCTGATATATAAAAAAAATTGGTAGTTTGAACAATTAATTGTCTATTAACATTTTAAAAAATATAGACTGTAAAAAAATAAATTTAATTTATAAACAATAAAATATAAGAATGGAAGTGTTTTCAAAATCAAATTTTTATTATAATATTTTCACTTGGTTCTATAATTTATTATCATATTTGAGCAAGTGGGAAAGCCATCATACAAAAAATATGAAACATAATACTACCAAATATGTTTTTAAGGGATAATTAACAATGATAGCTCACTTCATGTAACGCATGTGCTAAAATACTATAAAAGGGTGCAAAAATGATAAATTATATTGGTAAATGAAACATAACAAGAGATTTAAGACTAATTTTATTGTAATATATGTGTGTATATACATATATATATATATATGTATGGCTCTAGGAAAATTCACCATCAGTATGAATATATATATGTATGTATGTATGTAAACTAAATTCTAATTAGTGGACATGCATTTTATCTCCTTCATTGTTTATAGTGTACACTACATGGAGTAAAGGTTTAAGTACATATATGAGAAGCTCAAATTCAAGTATCAATTTGATTTTTATTTTTTGATTAAGGATTTTATATCGTCCAAAATATTTTTCTGCTACTCGATACAAGAACACACACCTTAGATTGAAACCTCTTTGAGTAAGAGCCAAATACTAAGGGATATTTATTTTGCCAATTTCGTTTGGCATACAATCTTGACCACATCTCTTATGGTGTCGGGACCTTGCACTCAACAATACTTGATCCTTGGTGAGTTCATTTAGAACCGTAATCTCACTAGCCAACCAATGACCCATTGGCATATTATTAGTTCTTTTTACATAACATTCAATATTTCATCCTCTATTTATCATTCGTATGTTTACTTTCCTCTTCTCTTTAATGATAAAGAGATTAGTGAATTTCTTATCTTCTAATTATAGAACGAAGGAGTCAAAGGTCCATTCTAATAGAACCAAGTATATGTTTGAAAACTTTTACAATCTTATTTGAAAATTTTCTAATTCTACTTTTTTAAAAGATTGAAAGCTCAAAGTCAAATTTAAAACAAATTAATAAATTAATGTTGCTTCACTATCCAAAATAATAATTCAAAAAAATCTAAAAGAATTAAAGATTAACTTTATATGTAAGGGATGAGTGAAACAAGGATCTTCAAGGGAAGGTGGGGCAACTTCACCATTCCAAATTTGAAGATTGAGAATATGCAACTTGGACGTTTTTATATGTGGGCAAAGAAATTTTAGCAGCCCGCTGACCGGTCAAAAGATGAACAGGATATGACTTGTCGTGAACGGAGGGAGACGCTTAGAAAGATGCCCTGCAATTTCCACGAAACTACTAACTCAAAGTTTCAACCATCTAGAAGCTTCAATTCTTGGTCAAAAGATTACAAACATCAATTCTAGAGTATTTTACACGAAATCATATTTCACGTGCACCCTCCACTGACTGAATCTTTGAGAAAATTTCCTACTTTTGTATGCGCTGTGGTCTCATCCGTGAGTTCCATTCAATTTCCATGATTTTTCCTGGACATTTCAAATGCTTCAGCTTTTGGGTGTCGTTACCACCGTCTTATATACTCGTTTGGGTCATGTGAAAAACTCGATCATTTACAGTTTGTTTGTGTAAGAGAATTTCTTCATATTCAAATTAGGCAAATTGCCATGACTCAAGATTGGCTTGTCGATGTTAAAGCTTGCTTTCATAACCATGATCTGGTTAATGAACTAACATTTCAGAGTGTTTCCATTTATAAAGTCCCCAGTTTCCTTTTCCAACTGAAGCAGAGCGCATATGTTCCACAAATTGTGTCACTTGGCCCACTTCACCACACCAACGCCGCACTTGCTGAAAAGCCTTCTATGCTTTCTAAGAAAGTGCACGCTACCCATAAAATGTTTCAAAGGCTGCAGGCTCTTGCTGCAACTAGGGTTGAATTTGAACGAGATGTGATAGGACCCGTTCTTGCTCTCCTACCCTCTGTAAGGAAATGCTACCAAAATCAAATTCATTTGGATCATAATTCTCTTGCGTGGATGCTTCTTTTATGCTAGAAATCCTTAGGGCCTTGAATGGTAGCACAAATTCTTATCACAGGTTTTTCCATCGAAATACTATTGAATATACTGCATATCCCATAATAACTGACATGTTGATGCTGGAGAACCAAATTCCCTTCTTCTTGCTGCTCAAGATACTGGAATTGGAGCTTCAAACAGATGAAGAAAACGCATGCCGTGACCTCTGCGTTTTGCTGGATGGTGCTCGTTTAACAAGATTGTTCTACCCTTTTAACGAGACGGCTTCTTGGCTACAACAGGGAATTCCCCGAGCACAGAAGGTTAAACATCTTTTGGATTTGTTCCGTATGTTAGTCATATATTCATCCTTTCCGGATAGAAAAACGGTCTGGAAATTCAATTGCAGTATGTCTCCTCACAAACAAGAGTATATAATCCCTTTGCTTCTGAATTAAGGCGTGCTGGTATCAAAATGAGAAAGGTCGACGGAAAGTTTGAGGAGATCCGAATTAAGAACAACATATTTCACCTGCCCAGAATCAGAATCTCGAGGAGCATCGAAACTGTCTTACGAAATCTGATGGCTTTAGAAATATGTGAGGCAGAAGACACCTGTGTGATATCAAGGTACGTTCTGCTAATGTGTGAGTTGACTGATAGTGAAAATGATGTTTCTGTGAAGGCAGGAATTATCAAGAGCTACATGGGAAGCGACAGAGAAGTGGCGGTTCTATTTAACGGACTTAGTAAAGGCATCACCAGAAGCTATGGAGATCCGTTTGCTAAAGTGAGAGAAGACGCGCATAAACATTATCACAGCAAAATCAAAGTCATAATCGCAGAATTCGCAAACGACCACTGTTCAGGTCCATGGAGAACTACGTCTCTTATCGGAGAATGTTTGATTTTGCTCTTGGCTGCTGTGCAAACTATTTTCTCACTGCATCACAAACTTCTGGTGAAGTAATCTCTTGGCTTAACAGAAAATCAGATGTAGTAGCAATAGTCCGTCTGTAATTGGACCTACAAAAGGTTACACTATTGCGGGATCACTTACGACGACACTAAGTTGGAGAAGCATGGGTAGAGCCATAAGCAAGAGGAGTGCACTGTAAAAGAAGATAGCAAGTGGAGCATTCAAGGTAGAGGAATGTTAATAGAGAATTGCTAACTTTCTTTTGAAAGTAAAATGTGTGTCATGTGTAACTAGGTTCAAATGAAGGTAGGGGGATTTGATTGAAGGCTTTTGCTTCTTTTTTTTTCTATTTTTAAATGTTTGTAGATTCAAAAACTCACTTTTTCACAATTTATTTTGTTTAGCTTTACCAAAAAAAAATCTAATTAAATATGTATGTACACTTCCAACTTTAAAAAACTATTTTCACGAAAGTAATTTTGATTAGAAAATTTAGAGTTAAAGTTAATATTTTGTTGAATTGGTCTGAAAAAGGGTTAAGATACCACATTGACGATCTTGAGTGAGATTATTTTAATCTGAATGCTTTCATCCAAAAAGGTTTCATCCAAAACATTGTATGTAAATTCCACCTTCTTTGAGTTTTAAAATTCAATTATGTCTATTTAAAAGTTCTAAGAGAAAGGGTTTCACTTGAAACTCTTTTTGCCATGTAAGTGTCAAGTAGGTTTACTAAAAACTATTTCATCCAAAAAAAAAAATTAACCAAGGTTTTGTACTTTTATCTTTTTAAATTTTTGAATTCAACCCTTTCTTTTAAAGTAATTAATAGTTATAATAATAAAGGGGTTTTCTTTGAAAAATAATCTTGAACAAATTAACTACAAAATCCAATCATCAAGTGAAAAATGGCCAAAGTGAAGTTGTGTGCTAGTGCATGTTTTAGGTTTCTATATTTTTAACACATTATATATTTTTGGATAAAATTGTAGGAATCTTTCTCCATATTATTCTTGTAATCACCCATTACATGATATATTTTGAATTGATGATTTCACACTAACATAATCCTCACATATGCCTTTTGGGGTGCAATGAATTTATCTTGATCATTTAGATATCATAGTAATAGCTTAAGGAATTCACTTAATAAAATTATTTTATATGCTTTCAATCATGAAATCTTAAATAATGTCTTTGAGTTTATTTCATTCAAATTTATATAACCCCTTCTGATACACAATTTCTATTAAAATATCACTTTTATCATAATATTAGATACCTGTCTTTTATTAACATTTTTATACTCTATTTATTTAAACCTCGTACATTTGATTTCCACCATTATTCACATTTCACAACAAAAATGTGCTCATTTATTTATCAATTCTTTAAAAAATATTGAAATCCAAATCAATTTAGTATATTCACAGAAATTGCAGTCCATCTTTCTTGGCATTTTTTTATATTATCTCCCTACATTTTTTCTACAGTCAAGCCATTTGTGTCAATTGATCAATTAAAGGCTGCTGAATTTTCCTAGGCTAGATTTATAAGTTTTAAGTTTTATAAATTTATTTATATTTACTTTTAGGAATTGGTCTTTGATTTATAATTTATATATTTCTTGAGATATCTAATTTGTAAGATTGGTTTGAGGTAATTTTATTATCTGTGAAGATAAATTTAGATATTTTAAAAATTTAAATTTAAATTATAAATTTATAGTCAATTTAATTTTTACAATTAATTTTATATAGATTTGAAATTCAAAACATTTCACTTATCATCTTTAGATTTGTATTTAAGTACTAATCTTTATTTGTTTTAATGTACCTAAAATCAATCTATTAAGAGCATTCAAGATCACCTATGACATAATTAGAACATCTTTGCTATATCATCTACTTAAATAGTCATCTATGATTTTGTTTGCATAATTACATATTGTCTTTAATATTTCCTAAATGTTATTCAATTAGTATCCTAAGGATTCAAACAAAGGAGAATAATTTTTTGCACTTGAGTGATGTGATGACAACCTTTCTATTACAACAATTACCATATGCACAAACAACTAAATGAACTAGTTAGGTGGAGGTAGCCAACCTTAAAGAGGAGCTTAGATTCCTTAAGTAGATTCCTTAAGGGGATTACAATGATTCTATGAGATCTCATACTAGGACTTATTATCATAGATGTAGCAAGATGGGAGAAGGATCATTTAGGGCACATTCCTCCAAGTGAAACATGTTTGTATGCAAAACACTATTTTATGTTTGAACTCTTATGTTGATAACATTCAAAATTTTATCTCATATGTTGTAATGTATTTTGATATTTTGATAGTGAGATAGATTTTTTATGCTTATCATTTAAACTTATTTTTTATTCACATTATGTGTGGTTTGTTTATATGTATGCCTGTACATGTGAAAAATATATCATGAATAATAAATAATAAATACACACAATTTCTTTGGTGATGAATGAATACAAAACCTTTTCATGGAATGCTAAAAAAATGAATCAATTAATAGAATGAAGGAAACCCATAATCATAATCACATGTGATGAATGAACAAGGTACCTTATTAGGATCTACATTAGTTTCAATTTTTGGTTCTTTCCCTCTTTTTTTGTACTTATTTTTATAATCAATCTATTATCCCTAGGGTTAGTAACCAATTACATGATATCATCTAACTTATTGTGGATCTATGAATCTATAACAACCCTTTTCATTTTCCTTAATTTTTTTTCTTTATAAACAAGGTTATCTATGAGTTTGTATTAGGAACCATAGACATGTTTAAATGAGGAAGGAGAAGAGTATGCTTCATTTGTTAGAGTGATACTCTAAAATCACTATCACACATATATACCTTAACTTCATCATTCTTTAAAATAAGAAATTGTCATTATTTAAAATCCAAACTCTATACACTTCTATATAAAGATAATTTAATTTTTTTTTTAGATAAAATTAGAATATGATTTTCTTCAATATAAAAGATATTAAAAACTAAAATAAATTATATTATTTTTTAATACAAACCTTTTATTTGTTTTTAATATTTCTAGATTATATTCAAGATTATAGCATATTTGTATTGTTCTCTCTTCCCTTGATAATCTTCCTCAAAGTGTCAGAATAACTTAATTATATATTTGTCAACATAGACCATTGTCAACACAGTTGCCTAATGTTTCTCACTACCACTCATCTCACCATCCATCATAAATAACTCAAAAAACCACTATGCTATGTAGAATATAAATAAATGGTGTATTTTAATTATAAAATGAACATATAATGAGCAAGAAATTTTTGTTTAAAAACTAGCAACTTGCAAACATCTATGTGTTATTTTTCTTTTCATGGTATCAAAGTGCTTAGCAACTTTTGGGGTTATGGATTTGTTCTTGCTAATTGTGTAGTATTAGCTAGTGGTCGTAAGCTTTAAAAATTGTGTATTTATTGACTAAGTGAATTGTATGGGTGGTGAGGTTTATGAATGAGTCATTTAGATTCCTTGAATTTTAAGACATTTATTTTAGGAATGGGCTGTGATGTAATCTCATAAGCTAGAGTGTGTTTAGATACATTTTTATATTGTTTGGTGCAACCTGCTAGCAGTGGTTGTCATTGATTTCAATGTTGATTGTTGGTTGTCATTGATGTCAATACTTGGTGAGATTATTACATATGTCTATCAAATTTTTGACAGTGGTTGATGACAACACTTGATGAATTGTTTGTGGTTGTCATTGTTGTCAACATGAGAAGTAAGGGAGATTATTGACATTTGATGTCTTTGATATCAATACTTGGTGAGATTCTTGCAATGGTTTTTGTTTGGTATTGGTTGTCATTGTTGACAAAATTGAGTTTGGGCTATCATTGATGTATGATGGTATTGTTGAACTTCATGGTTCGATGTAATGCCTTGTCTGATGATTAAGTATTATAGCTATCAACAAAGTTGGTTTCATAATAATATATTAAGATGAGGATTTGAAGTATTGTTGATGATGGAGAGATGTTGTTGATGTTATATAGTATGTTTCATGTTCTCTCCTATTGTTCCTAATCAATTATATGTTGTTAAAATAAATTTATGGCCTTCGCAAGTTAATTGAGTGTTTCTATTTCAAGAAGTTGTGTTGAAGACTGTTTGGGAGAACGTTATGCATTCCTTCATTGTTGAAGATATGGTATTGCGATTTGGGATTCAAAGTTAGTGTTCTATGGATGTCACACTTCTATCTTTTCAAGTCACCATGGTTTCTAATGAGGTTTTTCTGAATTGTAGAAGGTTGGCTTTGTTGTTGGTTTTCTGGACTGATCTAGAAAATTCTTTACATTTCTCTGTATTGATGTATCTACTACTACAGCTTGGTGAATATTCTCTAAATGTTTGTGCAATGTCTTAGTTCTAATTTCATGTGTTGAAGTCGTCTACAAGTTGATTTGTTAATGTAATATCTCATGACTATGCTTTATGTCTCTGGAATGAAGTATTTTGTTCTTTTTTGGCCTATGGTGGTTATTGGTGGCATGACAGTATAGAAGAAGTATCTAGAAGTGTTTTTGGATGTTCATGGAACATACCCATGTGATATGCACATTGTTGGTTGTGCTCCTTGGTGCTGCATTATATCTTGAGTTGGTTTTCTAGGTTATTTGTGGTTTTTTGGATGGTAGGGCTTGTTTTCTTACTTGTGCTAAATGCTTAAGGGTTTGTGCTAGCATATGAAGTTGTGATAAGATAGACTTAAGTCATGACCTATCTTGGTTGAGATCACATAAAGTTTGTATGCACCTAAAAATGGTCTGGATAATCTAATTAATTAAATATGATTTATTTGATTAATTAATCCTTCTATTTTCATCTACTTATCAATAAATAGAAATATTTATTTATATAGTTCACTTCTAATTCTACTATCTTTATCATATTATTCCATCTTAATTAAATAAACAAATCACATACTTTGTTTTAATTAATTATTATTATCAAATTCTTCTATAATTATATATTTATTTTATCTTAATCACATCATCCCATCTAAATTAAATAAACAAGTTTCATACTTTTTTTTATTTAATTACCACATTTCTTCCATGTTTATTTAATAAACAGATTTCTATAGTTTGTTTTATTAAATTAAATATCCTCTTTTGCTAATTTGAATAAATCTAAATATTCAATTAAAGCATATTTCTATAGCTATTTCCTCTTTTCACTCATCATATGCACTAAAAAAATTAGATATTTTATATCTAATTAATCCAACTTAACCTTCACAGATAAATTTGGAGACAAATTTGAGAGAAATTACAGGAAAAATCCTTTATCTTCTTCCATTGATCATTCCTATCCTCTGGCTAAATGTTTTTGTGGGCAGGAACAATCTCCATAATCTTCTTAGGCTTCTTCATCCTTCACCATTGAATCATTCAAATCAAATCTAGACCGTTGCTTTGTTGCCACATCACAAATATGTTGTTGGGAATCTATAAATACAACCTCTTTCCATAGGAAATAAATCTCAACTTTGTGCAATCTTACTCTATAGAAATAGCATTAGAGCAATTAAGCATTTGAACATTGAGCAAACAACAAATAGTAATTAACAATCATATACCAATCATAATCATGGATTTTCATTTATCTGCATCTTAGTTTACTGTAGTTTGTTTTATCATTTTCATGTCATTTTCAGCTATAGTATCATCAGCATATCATTTAGAAATAATTACATAGGATTAGATTCCTGCATTTAACAATATCTCATTCTCTAGATTGTCATTTTAATAGTCATAGTGCTTACACAATCTGAGAGCCACAATTATTTAATAAATCTTTGGAGATAGAGAGCAATAGGATGCTTTTAAGATATTTCCTACTTTAATTAGATTAATTGTTTGTTTAAATATCTTGATATAATGCCTTATTAGGTGTGTTTGTGATTCATTTACACATATTTTACTCATACATAAATTGGCGCCCACCGTGGGGTCCAAAAACCCCATTTTAACATCTTTTTCTGAAGATTATGCTCACAGGTTTCCGACATATTTTGTTTTAGTGTGATCAAGAGTTTTTACGGCACATACGACAGATATTTTAGCACATCCAAGTACTATAATGGCACATCCAAAAAATATTTCAGTGCATACGACTACTGTTACGATGCATCCAGTATTTTGTTTCACTATAGTCATGGGGTTTTCTTTCAGCGCATTGACCTTTTCTTTTAGTGCCTTCATCGATTTATATAGTGCATAAAACTATTACTTTAGTGCATTCAAATATTGTTTTAGCGCATATAATAACTGTTATGGTGCATCTGACTATTTTTGTAGAATTTAAAAAAAAATTAGAATTAATCCTTGTTTTCTTTGTTGCAGGTACAAAATACACTTGTCAAAGACAAGTGTTGGAAACACATACACTGATCAAAGACAAAAATTTACAAATTACTAATAGTGTTTGCAGGGATTTAATTTTATTATTGCTTTTCCTTTAGTTAAGATAGTGTATCTAGCTTAATTAAAGAAATAGTTTGAACCCCATGTCCACTATGTTTTGAAAGCAATAGGCTTATGCTCTCCCCTTAACTAGGTGATCAGAATGCTAGACTTGCTATCCTGCTTTATTAACACCTTTAGAAGGCCTGTCATAGTGGGAAAAAGTACTCAACCTATGGGAACAAATTAAGTGGGAACAACCAAAGCCAAGTTTTCCAACCCACTCTAATCAAAAGTGAATTTGGGGGAACCCACAATTCAACGGCAATGTGCAAGATAACCATCCCCAAAATATTTGTTCTAAATATTGGGAGGTCTCTTGAGGGAGTTTATCAATTGCCGCACCAAATGGAAATCCTTTCTACGAACTTTAGTGTAGAATCTAACTGTGTCATTTTTTGAACACTTATTATATCACAATGTAAGGGGAGGGAAAAATCTTCCCCCAAGACACTCACCATATAACTATCAAAGACCCTAGCCAAAAGTGGAGGATTCAACTTTGGTTAAGACTCGGGAAAGGCAAAAAAATAGGTGCCCTCTAGGGGGTGATAGGGTTGTGTGAGCTGACATAGTTGCAAGTTGTGGGTTGTGATATTCTAAGTGACCTACTTGACAATTAGAAAAGTGCTTGAATTGTATTTATTTGTGTTAAACCTGTGGAAATTGAAAGAATCAGACTTGATTATAGAATACACACTCTTTGTTTAATACGTAGTGTTGAAAACAATGTTTACAAACTTGTTGATTGAGTGTGTAAAGTCATTTATGAGGGTATCATCCAAATAGATCATCAAATTCCAAGATTTACAAGCAAAATACCCCTCCAAAATATTCATTGGTTAGAAAATTACACCCTAGAAGCAGTCCTTTTACTAAGAAAAATTAGAACAAATGGAAAAAAATGTGACCACTTCCAAATTAGCGCAACCAACCTTTGTTTTAGCACATCTACCTAGTCTATTAGCACATCCGCCTTATTTAAACAACACATTTAAACTATGTTTCAGTGCATCTTTCCTATTTTGCAGTGCATCTATACAGTTTGTCAACACATTTACCCAGAATTTTAGCACAACCAACCTTTGTTTCAACACATCTACCCAGTCTATCAGTGCATATACCCAGTTTTTTAGTGCATAAACCCTATTTTATGGTGCATGTACCCATTTTTTCAGTGCATTCAGTCAGTTTATCAACACATTCACACCTTGTTCTAGCGCATCTAAAGTTTGTTATAGTGCATCTAAGTTCTGTTATAGTGCATCCACATAATTGAAAATGAGAGAGCTAATTTTACCTCCTATTAGATAGTTAACATTAGAATTAAGATCTTTATTAGAACAAAAACATTTTCTTAGTCAAACTAGTGTCTTAAATAGGAAAATAGGACCTTACAATCCAAACTCTTCCAAATTAAACCAAGATCTTACACTTTTAAAGTTCCTTATCATCAAACACAACTCTTGATTATTAAGTTAAGTTTCATTATCAAGATCAGTCATCTTGCAATCATGAAACAAAACGGTATAAAAAGAGAAAAATATAACTTAGTCTCATTAAATAGAGTTTATCATTCTATTTGACTTAGTTATTATCTTTGGCACTACTTCACAAAAGATCAAAGTTCAGTGAAAACCCTAACACTTATATGCCCATTTTAACAAGGTTACAAAGACAAAAACTCATAGAAAAAGAGATTGAATCTCTAAATATCATGGCTAAGGAAAATCCATTTCATAGATTCAATCGATCCGAACCTAAGGAAATATCTGAAGAGGACATTCAAATTGCACAACAAGATCCCAACTTCCACCAATTCATGGAAATTTTTTTGGAAAAGGATGGAGAAAAATACCTTTTAATGCTAGTTGAACTAGGTGCAAAACCTCCAAAGGAATTTAACATTAATTGACTCAAAGAAGAACCTATAGGAGCTGAAACTGAACCACAAAACACACAAAATATAGATAAAGTGAATTCCCTAACGTGCATCAAATGCAAAACTTGCAACAGGGTGATCCCATAATAGTGGTTTACAATTTTTGGCCAAACTGGACACTAAAATTATTATCTTTAACTAAATCTTCACATTCGGGTAGCTATTGCAGATAAACCATGAAGAATTTGAAGATAATGAAAACTAGAGTCTCATCACATTTTTTCTATAAATTCTAAAAATATTTTTTTCAAAATTTTTGGAATCAGTTTACACTTCCTTTTCCATCTCCCACGAAAACTGGTTTTTTTCAAAAAACAACATTTTTAAAAAGTGATGCAGACCGTATAACGCATAACTTTTTATCCATGAAGGATAAAATTCTAATTCTTTCAAATTTAGATTCGTAACTCCGATATCTAGTGCTTCCACTTGGTTAGACAATTTTTTATTGAATATTTTTTCTTTAATCAAGTTTTGAAGTCAAACCAATTACAATTTAGGCATAACGCGACCATATAATGCATAATTTTTTTTGCATATATTGAAATTCAAATTTTTTTTTGTTGGATCAAGGATTTCAATATCTAGTGCACTCATATTTTTCAATTTTTTTTTGATAATCTGCTATTTTTCCACATGTGCAGAACATAGACCTTCATTTTTGATGAAAAACCTATGTTTAATAAAACTAAAAAAACAAATACATAATAAAACCAAAACATATTAAGATTATATTCCTTGGATAGCTTGTTCCGAGGACTACCTGATTCCAATTGGGTTTGTGAAGATTCCTCCATTTTCATCATCAACCCGAGCTCTGCCAAAATTTAGGGTTTTTGTGTCTCAGAGAGGAGGAATAAGGGGGGTTCACTCGAACCAGGGTTCATTCAAACCCTGGTTCATTCAAACCCCCCTTTTATAAGGGTTTTTGTTGGCATTTTTGGCAGGAAAGCATTAAAAGGGTTCGCCCGAACCCAGGTTCTAGTGAACCCCTAATGGGTTCGGTCAAGCCAGTATGTTCGTACGAACCCCTAAAATCAATATTTTTGCCATGCATTCATTTTCTGTGAATTTTCCTTCCTCACTTCAATTGTAAACCACTATTGTGGCTTCACCCAACAACAACTTCAAGATATGAAAAAAGGGACCGCAAGAAGGTGCTTGTTATAGGACATTTTTCCCTTTCCTTTTGATCCAAGTGTGAACATGATACCATTTCCTAGACATCACGAATTCCCAAAATACGACAAATACAATGGTAAAATTGATCCAATAGATCATGTGAGGGAATTTAGAACCATGAGTTTATAATTTGCACAATAAGAAACTTATTTGATGAGGTTGTTTCCAAGAAGCTTAGGAGGTCAATGTATGGAATGGTTCTCTAAACTACAACCAGGAATTCAATCTTTTGAGGAACTAGTCAACAATTTTATCTCACAATACTCCTATAATATTCAACATGAGATAACAATAAAGAATCTTTACAATACAAAATGAAAGAAAGGTGAAACATTCCTCTCATTTCTACAATGATGACGAAGGTTGTTTGCTTGGTATCCTCATTCCATACCTGAAGAGGAAAAGATGGAACTATTCATTGACAACCTAACTGATGAGATAAGTTATAGGCTTGAACTACAATGACCACCTACATTTGAGAAAGTGATCGAAAATGGGCTCAAGATCAAAGAAGCCTTGGTCAAGAGAGGGGTAATAAAAATCTACAATGAAGGATCAAATAATACAAACTCCTCAAATCACTACAATAACAATGATAAACCAAAGTTTTGGAAAAAGAATAGAAACACTGGTAACAATGATGCTGCAAATGAAACAAAAAATGTGAAACCGATATTTAATTTGACAGCAACTGCAAAAAAACCAATCAAAACAATGACCAAAACAACAATCAAAGTGTCAATCAAAACAATAATCCAAACAATCGTGAATCTAAACCACAATCATATAAAAAACCATCAAATCAAAGAAGATTCACACTGTTGGGATAGACACTAGAATCAACAATGAGAGAACTTCTTACACATGGACTTATCACATTACCTGAAGCAATTGGGAACCAAGAGTAAAGCCATCTTGGTGGAATGACACAGACTATTGTGACTTTCATAAAAAGAAAGGACACAAAACAAATGATTGTATGCAGTTGAAACATCTAGTACAAGATTTGATTGATAACAAGAAAGTATTCATAGAAGGACATCAAATGAATAATGATCATAGTGCATTTAAAAATTCTTTACCAAATTATGAAAAGGGAGAATCTTCTTTTGCAAACAGTAAAGGTAAAAATGTAAACTACATTTATTACAACGCCATTCATTGTATTTTTGCGGTTGAGAATAATGATGCCGCTAATAATCAAATTGATAATGTTGGAATCAATGAAATCATACAATTAAATCTGATCCCAAACATGGTCACATCCAACAATCAGATTAATGTCATAAAAATCAGAGAAAAATAAGATTATCAACTAATCAATGTGACAACAAGGGGGGAATCCAAAGTAATATTGAAAGGAGTTGCATCTAAAACCACTGCTACCCCCTCAAATCAGTACAACATAGTTGATCAACTGCAAAAATACCAGCCCAAATATCAATATTAGAACTCCTTAAAATCTCACCATCTCATAAGGAGGTTTTGGAACAAGCTCTTGTGGTCACCATAGTACCCAATAATCTGGAAGTTTTCCAATTCTAGGCTATGGTGGGACACTTAACCATACCTCACTACCTATCATTTTATGAACAAGATGACATATCACTTACTCATCCACACAATGTCGCTCTTCAAATTGAAGTCTTGATCCACAAACACCATGTTAAACATGTTCTAATAGATGGTGGAGCTAGTTTAAACATTTTCACTTTAAAACTAATCCGTGCACTAGGATATTCTAATAATGCTATTGATGCCAAAAGGAAAATCACAATAAAAGACTATGATGAAGAAGAGAGATCCTCCAAGGGATTGATCGTGTTGCCAATTCAAGTAGGACCAATTGTGAAGAATATAGTTTTTCAAGTGTTAGACAAAGAGTTGACATATAATATACTCTTGGGACGTCCTTGGATTCATGAAATGCAAGCAATGCCTTCAACTTACCATCAGTGCTTAAAGTTTCCTATTAATGGACAAGAAGTCACTATATCAATTGACTACAACACTACCCAATATTGTAACATGCTTAAAACAGCCCAAGATACTTTTGTTCCCCATAATAGGGAAGCAAACACTTCTAGTTCATCCAACAATGAAAGGAAAACAAATGTTGTATCTAAATGGGTTGAGAAAAAGGACTAGTCAAAAGATACAAGTGTGGCTGACTCCACTCCATCAAACAATGAAGGTCAACTAGATTCTCTATCACAACAATTCAAAGAAAAGATCCAGTTAAATGACAAAGGCATGGGAGATTATTCCATTGAGCAATCTTTGTGTCTTTCACAACTGCTGCCATCTCCAAGATCATATGGGAAATCGTCAACATTAACACAACAATCATCACAACCTACCATGATTTTGGATAAAATATTTGTAAAGGCAGGTGCTTTAGAAGATGAATCCAAAGATAAGGCCACCCTCAATTGGCTCTACAAAGATGAGGAAGCATCTACATTGGCAACTATTAGCATAGAGATAGATCAATATGGAAAATGAAAAACAATATTAGAAAAAATGGGGTATGACGGACACAGACCTATTGGAAAAAGAAAAGAGGGCATTATAGAACCCATCCAACCTCTCACACTTCATTCAAAGGAAAAACAGGACTAGGTTATACAAAGGAAACAAAATAAAAAATCACTCATCAAGTTGTTGAAAGAATCCTTCAAATGCTGGATAGTTCTGAAACAAATTTCAATGAGTATGAGTGGGATTCTTTATCTAAAGCATCATACAAGGACATACAAATTGATTTCATAAAAGATTATGCACCCACATGTGAGGAGGGACAAAGCTCGGGGACTAGACCCTTTGTATTTGGATCACAAAATATCGATGACTCAAGTGAGATAGATGGCTTGGAGGAGAGTAATATCATAGACCTTGAAATCACTATTGACAACATTGACAACATGGCTATTAGAACCCTCACTTTCATTTACCTTAGCCAATTTGATGACCTTTTATCCCTAATACATCCTGAACTTATTGATTGGGAACCAGCTGAACCTATCAATGTACCTATCTTTGCGAATGATGATGTTATCATTAATTTCCTTTGTTGTGATGACCTTGACACAAGTTCTAATCATAAATCTCATAATGATGCTTTGGGTCAGGAGGGTGTCAAATCTTCTAGTTGTAAAATTGAAAATATGAATAATAGATCTAATGATGAAATCCATTTAATGGAAGCATTAGATCTCAAAAAAGTAAAAATAAAGAACGCATCTGATAGTGAAAACCTCTCTGAGGCATTGAAAGATGGGAGATTTGACACCCTTACAGATCACTATCATGAAAGATCACCAGTATTGGTGGAGCCTACACAGTCTATCAATCTTGACACAACAAAAAAAAGCAAAAACTCTACATTTGGCAGCATATATGACTGAACAAGAAAAGCCTAAATTCACCAAGTTCTTTGAAGACAGACACATTAAATTTTCTTGGTCTTACTCTAATATGCCAAGTTTAGGCCTGGATCTTCTAATGTACCATTTATCTCTACCATCTGGAATAAAACCTATGAAGCAAAAATTAAGGAAAATGCATCTACGCATCGCCTTGTTGGTAAAAGCAGAATTAAAAAAGTTGTTAGATGCAGGATTCATTGGATCTATTGATTATGCTAAGTGGATTTCTAATACTGTACCTATTTCTAAACCAGATAGTAGTATTATAATTTTTACTGACTTCAGAGATCTTAACAAGGCATGCCCAAAGGACAATTTTCCTTTGCCAAACATTGACATTATTGTAGACTTAACAACAAGACACACCATGTTATCACTAATGGATGGCTTCTCAGGTTACAACCAAATCAAAATAGCACTAGAAGATCAGGAGAAAACAACATTCACATGTCCATGGGGAACATTCTGTTGGAACGCGATGCCCTTTGGGTTGAAAATTGCAAGGGCTACATATCAACGAGCAATGACCACCATTTTCCATGACATGATGTATACCTTTATGGAGGATTACATGGATGATATATTAGCAAATTCATATACCAGAGAAGGACATCTAGACATTCTGGAGAAAATCTTTACCAAATTAGAGAAGTTTAATGTTAGATTAAATCCTAAGAAATGTGTGTTTGGTGTTACATCAGTGAAGCTTCTAGGATCCATAGTTTCAGAAAGGGTATCAAAGTGGATCCTTCCAAGGTCAAGGCCATAATGGAAATGCCGCCACCAAAGAATATCAGTCAACTACGGTCTCTACATGATAGATTACAATCAATCAGGAGGTTTATCTCCCAATTAGCAGAAAAAATTCATCCCTTCAATCATTTGCTACATAAGAATGTCTCTTTCAAATGGGATCAAGGATGTGAAACAATGTTCAATAAAATAAAGAAATATCTGATGTCACCACCCATACTAATGCCACCTATAGAAAATAGACCATTATTACTATACATTGCATCAACTGAGATTTCTTTGGGCGCTCTATTAGCATAGGAAGATCTAGCAGGAAAGGAACAGGCTATCTATTATATCAACAAGACTTTGAATGGTTATGAGATAAATTACACCTTCATCAAGAATGCTTGTTTGGCGGTGGTATTTGCTACTCAGCAGTTGCGACATTACATCTTAACCCACATAGTCAAACTCATAGCAAAGATTGATCCATTAAAGTATTTACTCAGCAAGGTTGCCCTAACAGGAAGACTAGCCAAGTGGGTCATGATCTTGAGTGAATTTGACATCTAGTATGTAGATTGAAGAGCCATCAAGGGTCAGGTGATAGCTAATTAGTTATCCGAAGCTCCACTACCAGATAATAGTCCAATGAGCATTGAGTTTCCTGATGCAGATATTCTTACTATGACAACAAAACAATGGTTGCTTTATTTTGATGGGTCCTACACACAATGTGGTCAGGTGCGGGAATTTTGTTTGTTACACCTCAAGGACATACCATCCCAAAGTCCTAGAGACTCATGTTTCCATGTACAAATAACGTAGCTAAATACAAGGTATTAATCATTGGCATCAAAGTGGTAGTTGAATGGAAGATTACAGAGTTACAAGTATATGGAGATTCACAACTAGTCATTAATTAGGTAAATGATGAATATCAGACGAAAGATGAGAAATTGATGTTGTATAAGAAAATGGTGGATGATTTCAAAAATTATTTGTTGGATATCAAATTTGAACAGATTCCAAGTGAAAAAAATAAAGCTACTGATGATATGGTGACAATTGCTTCTCTCTTACAGATACCAGAAAAGTGAGGTCATTATGAGTTTATGGTGCAACAAGTGTCTAATCCTGCTTATGATAATCCTGAATCTCAAACCATATTCCATTTAGTTGATGTTGAATCCTCAATTTATGGAAAGACCTATGCTTACCTACAAGACAATATCTTTCCTCTCGATCTTTCAAGAAACCAAAAATGCAACTTCATCTACCAAACTACACGACATACCTTAATTGCTGACATACTTTACCTTCAAGGTCTGGATAGTACTCTTCTTCGGTGTCTATAACATAACGAGTCTAAGACAACTTTACATGAGGTTCATGAAGGTATTTGTGGAGCTCATTCAAGTGGACTAACCCTAGCAAATAAACTCCTCTATTTGGGGTATTATTGATCGAACATGGAGAAGGAGTCTTTTTAGTTTGTTAAGAAGTTCCAAAAATGTCAAATCCATGGTAACCTAATCCATGCACCGGCACAAGAATTCCAACTGTTCACTTCAACATGGCCTTTTTGTTAGTGGGGGCTGGACTTAGTAGAAAAGATTAATTTATCTAATGGATACAAATTTATAATCACAACCACAAAGTACTTTACAAAATGGATAGAAGTTGTTCCCTTGACAACAATCACTAGAAAATAGATTTCTTCTTTCATACTGAATTACCTCATCTATCGATATGGCATTCCTCAATCCATTGTCATAGACAATGGTAGACCTTTTAAGAATGAGGATGTTTAGGAACTATGTGAGAGGTTTCATATCCAACATCATTTTTCAACCCCATACTATCCTCAAGGAAATGGCCAAACAGAGGCCTCGAACAAAACTATCCTGAAAATCCTAAAGAAAACAATCAACGATGTTGGATCCATGTGATTGGCATAGTTAACTAAACCCTGCTCTGTGGGCATACCGAACCAACATCAGAACACCTACAAGAGCTACACCATATGCCTTGGTATATGGATTAGAGGTCATCCTACCTATGGAGGTGGAGATATCATCACTCTGTGTGTCACTAAAGGGAATTATTTCAGATGACGATTATAGAGTGTTTAGACTTCAAGAGCTAGAATTGTTGGATGAACGTCATCAACAAGTTGTGGACCATTTGAAGGCATATCAATAGAGGATGTCCAGAAGCTACAATCATAGAGTAAAACCTAGAGTATTTCAGGTTGGTGACTTGGTCCTAAAGGAAAACACTCAAAATCAACAGGATAGAGAAAAGAAAGGGAAGTTTGAACCTAACTGGCTAGGTCCCTTTGTTGACATATCAGTTTATGGATCTGGAGCCTATCAGCTGTCCACACCTAAAGGGGATTTTTCGATGGACCTATCAACAGTCTCCATCTCAGAAAATTCTACACCTGAATCATCCAGTGCATGGTTAAAGTCCTAGGAAAATGGTTTCCTTGATGAAAACTTGGAAAACAGGCATCTTAGTGACAGAAAATACAAAAAATAAAATAAAAAGAGAAAATACAAAAAAAATCAAAAAGAGAAAATACAAAAAAAGTGAAAAGTCAAAAAATACAAAAAAAAACATAAAACCTAAAAAAGTGCAATAAAAACACATAGTGAAAACTTGTAATCAGGCACTACTTGTGATTTAAACTAGCTTTTCCATCTATTAGATGCATGTCTTGGTCATTCACTTTCTCCATCATTCTTCCTATCATTGAAAAGAGAGCATCTTGTATATATCCTGGCAAGGTGGTCGTGTCTCACCCTAGCTTGGGGGGGAAAAATCCTGAACTCACTGGGGGCAATAAACTTTGGGCTTAAACAAACTGAAAAACAACAATATGTCAAACGTAGCAAACACAATGATCATAGGAAAATCCAACAGTGAACAATCATGAATCGACAAAAGATCAAACCATCCAAATCAAACAACTTAGATCAATCTATCAAATCAAATCTAAATGGATGATATTCTTTTGAATCATGATTTTATCGCTTTAGCTTGAACATTCAAATGTTGTACTTTTGATTTTTTTTGTTATCATATATTTGGAGCAACTCGATGATGTATTTGAAATAGAGAAGCAAGGAAGGAGTATGGTATTTTCTTTGTCTGTTGTCCGGGAGTTAATTATTATTATTGTGTGAATTGTCGCGAGACGTGCTCTACCAATTATCACTAATGACATTCAGAATTTGCATAGGAAAGTGATTGATTCTTGTCTATTTATGCAAGAAATGCTTAGGACATCTCAGTTTAATTATACCTAGATGCTTGTGTTCACTTGCAATATCAAAAATCATGAAAGTAGTACTCAGGTCATCATTGGTCTAAATTATACCCTTGATGCTTGTACTTACTTTCAACATTTTAAAGGCTCAATGATGATAAAAGCACGCACGATAAATGGACTATTAAGATGACAAAATTTGCATATATAGATTTGCATGGTTAAATTAGATTGCATTCATATTAGTTTTGCATTTGCATTATAGATTTTCCAAGGTTGGTGAATCAATAACATGATGGAGCAATCATAAAATCTTTGACTAAATAAGTGTACATCATCAAGTTTTAGTACATTAATCAATCCTATACTAGGGCATATCAATCAAAGTTGATAAACCACATCAATTGATGATATCTATATCAGCGTGCACCAGATATGGAATCATGTCCCACCTCTTTGGGAAGAACTCTAAAATCTTCATATGATCATAACATATCGCAAATCAGCAATATTATCAATCAATCAACCTATCAATCTAATCAGCTTTGGTGAGACTTTGATCAAATCTCATGAGAAACTATCATTGAACCTCGACTATCATGAGGTCAAACATTAATCTATTATTGATCCTCGCCTATCATGAGGTCAGTCAATCAATCTATCATTGATCCTCACCTATCATGAGGTCAAACATCAATCTATTATTGATCATCACCTATCATGAGGTCAATCAATCAATCTATCAATGAACCATGCCTATCATGAGGTATCAATCAATCTATCAATGAACCTTTCCTATCATGAGGTCAATCATCAATCTATCATTGATCCTCGCCTATCATGAGGTCAATCAATCAATCAATCATTGAATCTTAGCTATTATGAGATCAATAATCTTCTAATCTATCAGGATCATCAATCAATATCAAATCAAAGGCTAACACGACTGAAAATCATCAAACACAAGGAGGCAAAGTAGGGAAACATTTAATCAACTAGCAAAATCAATATTCCTTATCAGGAGATAAATTGTCGAATCATCAAAAATCATTAAAATTTGAATTTTTTTGAAAAAATCCAAAAAAATAAATAAAAATCATCGATTTATCTCCTGAGGGGGCATATACCTCTCATCACCTAAAAATCAACATCTAGGGCATACTATTTTTTTTTTTCAATAATGGCAACAACAGCAAAATTTTCTTTGAAGCAATGCATAAATGCATCACTTCAAAGAGGGAAAAAATGTATACACCTAAAATTGGTCTGAATAATCTAATTAATTAAATATAATTTATTTGATTAATTAACCCTTCTGTTTTCATCTACTTATAAATAAATAGAAATATTTATTTATATAGTTCACTTCTAATTCTTAAATCTTTATCATATTATTTCATCTTAATTAAATAAACAAATCACATACTTTGTTTTATTTAATTATTATTATTGAATTCTTCTATAATTATATATTTATTTTATCTTAATCACATCATCCCATCTAAATTAAATAAACAAGTTCATACTTTGTTTTATTTAATTACCACATTTCTTCCATGTTTATTTAATAAACAAATTTCTATAGTTTATTTTATTAAATTAAATATCCTCTTTTGCTAATTTGAATAAATCTAAATATTCAATTAAAGCATATTTTTGCAGCTATTTCCTCTTTTCACTCATCATATGCACCAACAAAATTAGATATTTTATATCTAATTAATTCAACTTAACCTTCACGAGCAAATTTGGAGACAAATTTGAGACAAATTACAAGAAAACTCCTTCATCTTCTTCCATTGATCATTCATATCCTCTGGCTAAATGTTTTTGTGGGGAGGAACAATCTCCATAATCTTCTCAGGCTTCTTCATCCTTCACCATTTAATCTTTCAAATCAAATCCAGACCTTTGCTTTGTTGCCACATCACAAATATGCTACCGGGAATCTATAAACACAACCTCTTTCCACAAGAAATAAATCCCAACTTTGTGCAATATTACTCTGCAGAAATAGCATTAGACAATCAAGCATTTGAGCATTGAGCAAACAACAAATAGTAATTAACAACCATATAGCAATCATAATCATGGATTTTCATTTAGCTGCATCTTAGTTTACTGTAGTTTTTTTTATCATTTTCATGTCATTTTCGTCTACAATATCATCACCATATCATTTAGAAATCATTACATAGGATTAGATTCTTACATTTAACAATATCTCATTCACTAGATTGTCATTTTAATAGTCACAGTGCCTACACAATCTGTAAGCCAAAGTGATTTAATAAATCTTTGGAGATAGAGAGCAATAGGGCGCTTTTAAGAGATTTCTTGCTTTAATTAGATTAATTGTTTGTCTAAATCTCTTGATATAATGTCTCATTAGGTGTGTTTGTTATTCATTTACACCTATTTTACTCGCATAAAGTTAATTTAATTGGAAGTATGTTTTTGGGCCAACTGGTTATGTGCATCACATTTCTTTGTTGTCAACCTAGGTTGATGTGTACCAACATGTGAATTGTTTTGGATTATATTGGAAGATGCAATAATATTTTTTTTTGTTCTCTCTATCCTCAGGATAGGACCACAATAGGTTGTTGTGGCTCACTTGGTGAAATCATTGTTTGTATTCTTTCTTGGCCAACCTAATTGAAGTTGTGAAGTATTGCAATGGATTTAAATGCAAGATTATTTCAGTTGCAAATGTATGAAAGTTTGAAGTGTGAAGAAGTGTGAGTGTGGAATGTATTGAATATCTAGTAGATTTAGTGCTAAAATGTGAAGAAGAAAGATTAGATGTGCTTGAACACCTCAATCAGTAGAGTGAATTGTTGATAAATATTGTAATTCTTTATAAACCTTTTGTATCCTACTTTGAGATAATGAATCTCATCAAGTGCTTTGTATCTTGCCCCTAGAGATGTATTTTCTCTAACTCTACAAGTCCTTTTGTATCTTTCTCTAAGTTAGTGTGCCTTAGTTTGCAAGTCCTTCTTGGTAGTGAGCCTTTATATTGTGAGTTAACCCTCACTATGGTTTTTCCCTCATTGGGTTTTACATGAAAATCTGGTGTCATCTTGTAGATGTGTGTTTCTTTTTTTTCTTTCATTGTTGCTAATCTAATTAAGGATAGAATTTATATATCTTTCATTGTTGAAGATTATTGAAATTGCTAAAGGTTTAAACTATGTAATATATTTCTTTGCTAAAAAATTGTTTAAGGGAACTTATATTTGGTTAAGAAATATTGTGTTGAAGAGTTCAAGTTCTAGAAGGGTTTAAGTTTTTTAGATACCGATTCACCCTCCCCTCTCTCAATATCTGGTATGTTCAAAAATTGGTATCAGATCCAAGTTCCTTTGAAGAACTTTAACGACTGGAGGTAAAGGTTTGGGATGACACATGATGGAACATAAAAGGGTCCTAGGTTTGATGGGATTGATTTCACTTTCTAGAAACTGAGAATGGAATGCAATCTAAACTCTCTAGGGTTTGGTATATGGCAATTAGTCAAAGATGTTTATATTGCTCCTACTTCTCCTCTAACTGATCCAGCTAAAATCAATTTATATGAGAAAAATGCAAAGGCTAATTTAAATACTATCTTATGTGGGTTGTCTGGTTTAAATGTTTTGAAGGTGATGAGTTGTAGCTATGCTAATGATGTTTGGGAAAAACTTAGCAACATCTATGAAGGAGATACAAAAGTGAAGCAAGCCAAGATGCAAGTTTGTAAGAGTATATTTGAGACTCTAAGGATGATAGAGGATGAAGACATTGCAAGTTATATGCTCTAACTTCATGAAGTGGTTACTAGAACCACTGGTCTTGGTGGTGTAGTCAAAGACGATGAGATTGTGAAGAAGGTTCTAATATCAAGCTCCCTAAATCCTATAGTCTTAAGCTTTCTGCTATCAAATGAAGAGTCTAAAGATTTTGATCAATATTCAATAGATGAAATAATTGGTGCTCTAACTGCCTTTCAAATGGGAGAATTTGACAAAGATGTTCCAAAGAAGGAAGTTGCATTGAAAGCCAATAAAAAGATTGAAGATGAAGTTGCTGATAAAATGATGAATTTGATGAGGTTGAAGCAAACTATGTGAGAAGATTAAAGAAAGGAATTGGAAAGTACAAAGGTAAGTCGCCTTTCAAATGTTTCAATTATGGAAAGATTGGTCATTTTACATTTAAATTTCCTTATAAAGAATTAGCTGATAGTAACCAAAAAGAGAAGACCAAAAAAAAATTATATTCTAAGGAGAGAAGTTGTTTGTCAGATAATGAGGAGAATGATTCAAATGATGAAACCCTATTTATGGCCTTTAATGTTGATGACATAAAGTTTAATATTGAAAAATGTAAGGAGTTTGTCTCCTTTAGTAGTGAAGATATGTTTTCTTTTGAACTGAATCTAGAGTCAATGGAATTTGAAGTTTGAGATTTCAATTCAAATGATTAGGAAATAGGTTTCAAAGGAAAACTTGTTTCTTCTTTGGAAGACTTGAATGAAGCAAGGGTCCTAAATCAAAAATATGAGAGCTTTCTTGAAAAGTCAAAGGAAGAAACTAACAAACTAAAATCTCAAGTAGAATAAGGTATTTACTCAAACTAAAAGTGGAAAAATATGTGATCTCTTATTTGAAAATTAAGGTTGAAGAAAGCAAGAAGAGTGAAGATTGCTTGAATACCAAGCTCAATGCCAAAATAGTTGAATTCTTTAAACTTGAGGAGGAGATTGGTACTCTAAGAAATGAACTGAAAAGTGAAAAAGAATGATTTTACAAAAGAGAATAGTTTGGTCTTGATAATTCCAAATCAAATGGAAAGCCTAAGACAAAGGAGTAGAAATCTTGCACTAAAGATTCTAAGAAGAATTTCTTTGAAGATGCAAAGATATCTATCAAGTTGGCAAGAAAGAAGGTGGATTCAATATTTTCTAGAATCAAAAGGGATTTAGAGGTCCTCCACTTGCTAGGTAGCATGCTCCTACCAAGTTCAATCAATCTTTTCCAGGTTACTATTTTCTTGCAATAAATTTGTGCATAAGGCTATTGATTGTAGATCTAGACAAGGAAGGAGTGATAACATGAGTAGAACATCATTTGTGCCTCAAAGAAATAATGCTATTTATTTTCATGGGTATTGCTATACTTATTGAAACATCAAGAAAATAGGTTTTTATAAGGGGTTTCACCAAAATGATAATAGATAAACCTATCTTCCTTTATTTCATTAAGAAATGAGACCCACATAAAGAATTGACTTACAACCCTCAGGTGAGTCAACTCAATAAGTGAATCTTCATATTTCCTTATGACTAAAGGATGAAAGTCAAGGTCAAATAGCACTTTGGGGAGAAAAACTAAAAAATAGTAAAATAACACCAAAATGCAATCTAACACTTGAAACAATAATTTTAAACTCAATACTGACAAAACCTACAATCAAATTGTAGATCAGGGAAGGGTAGATTTGTGTGTACCTTTCACCAAAAGTCATTTTTTGAAGCTGATCTAGGACTCATTTTCCCATGGGTGAATAGGACCTTTGTTAGGGTTTTTCTACAACTTTCAAAAGCCTCTGGCCCTATCTCTCCACTTCTAGATTCTTCAGGTTTCAATGTTGAAAATTCAAAAATGAATTTTGTAGATGAGTTTTCGTGAGATGACAACTTTGTCAACTTCCTCAATTTTTCTCTTCAAAAGGTCTTCAACCTTTCTTGCACTATATCTACAAACACAACATGAAAGTAGAAAAATTGTTTATTTTTGGTGAATGGGGTTTTTCCTTGGTCAAACACCATTTTGGTAATTAAACATGAAAGAGGGAATGAAGAATGAATAAATCTATGTTACCACCCAACAAACCCTTCAATAAACCTTGGAATGTAAATCTACAACTTGCATGAAATGGTTTCAATGAATGTGGATCTTGAACTTTGAATCTTGCTTGAAATAATGTCTTTGAATACTTGATTTGATCATGAAACCGACATCACCATATTAGCTCCAAAAAAATTCATGATGCAAGAAAAAATTAACATGACAATTGGATCTTGATTGCTGCAATAAAACTCTGATAAATATTCTCAAGTATGCCTTCAATGTTGAAAATGGAGGTAATTATGTTGCTTTAAAACTTGTAAAACTATTATACTATAGAGATAATTAAGTGTTCTTTGTTACAATTTCTTTGTGGATGATTATCTGTTTAGATTCATTTTACCATTTGTAGAAATAGACGAAAGATTGTAGAAGAACAAGACCAGAAGATAGAAGTGACACAACATATACCATGGAAAAACTCTTTCAGGAAAAAACTCCACCACCAGAATCAATAGTGCTTGTATTATTTAACCTTAGAACAAGATTACAATAATTCTTTATCAATCCTTGCTTGAGATGCTTCTTTTTCCTTCAATAATTCTTCTTCACAACTTGCAATAAAATCTGATAAAACTCTTTTCAACTTGCTGCAATTTATAGACAATAATGAGCTTTGTAAACTCCAAAGAGTTTACAATTACAAAACATGAAGCTTATCTCACAAAACCTACGCCTATTCTTTGCAAGTAGAGTTCTTCCGTGAAAAACAATGTCAAACCAAGTCCATCAATTTGGGCATCCAAAACTGAAGTCCCAACTCAACATTGATTCTGAACATATCTTGTAAGCTTCTCCTCAAAGTTGGCACCCAAGAATGGGCCCACTTAACTTAGCCTTATAAAATATCTTATCATGCAAAAGTGTTAACTCCAAGATTCCAACTTGGGCGCCCAAGGTGGGTCCAAGTCAATCTTTGTTAACTAAAACATATCTCTCCACCATTCATGCAAATATCATGCATGATTGGTCATCCCCTTTTTTTAACTGAAAGTAGTCACCTATTATTTGTCATGCAACTCAAGTCATTATTCATGCATTCCAAGTCAATTGAAGTCAACTAGCATTCAACTAAAACTAACTACATGCAATTTAAGATAACTAAACCATAACTAAACTAAACTGAACTGAACTCCGCTCATGTAAATATCAATTCCTAACTTCTAGGATCTTTACATGCATTACTAAAGTGTTATATTTCTCCAAATAGTTAACTGAACTCAAGGTGGGTTCCACCTACCATGTGGGTACCCCCTGTGCTACTATTTTGTAGGATCTCTTCTTGGGCATCCTCACATGTTCCTATCATTTATAATTAATTACAAATGTCAATTTATATGTTCATTTCATTCAAATTTAATCTCTTTCTAATCCTAGTGTTGGGGAACACTTTCCAAGGACGTAGAAAATACATGAAATAATGTTTAGGATTGCAATTAAATGGCATCTTATTCTCAACATTCTCCCACTTGACAATATACATTGCAATTATTCTAAACAATGAATCATTATTATAAATCAAGTACAAGGGTATGTGTAGGATCATGATGGGCCAAAAAGTGGTGATATGATGGGTATTTGTAGGGTATATGAAAAAAGGGTTTTTAAAGGAGATTCTCAACTTTCCACCAATATAAATTATGCTTTACTTTGAATTTAATAAATTATTATTATTTGAATTTTCTATTTGAATTATGGCTAAATTCTTGATTGATAGGCTGATTAAAAAAATCCATATCTTTCAAACTGTATCACATTTTTTGAATCTGAAACAGCTTACATACTATAGGATTGAAAAAAATGAATTTCATGAAGTTTTGACCAAGTTAAGGTGGTTAGACATATGATTTTTTATATTTTCTAAAAGTTGTAATAAAAAATTCATAATTAATTATTTATTTAGAAAAAATTACAAAAACTATGCATCGCATTGGTACATGAGTCCTCTACTTATATCTAAAATGATACAAAAAAATATTATCATTTTATTGTGGTTAGGGTGGTCATACAGATACCTCCTTATTTTTTCCCTAAGATTTAAGTACTAGTGCATTGAAATTTCAAATTTTCACCATATAGATTTTTAAAAAAATAAACCTAGTAGTTTATAAACTACATTCAATTTTCTATAGATTTTATTTTTACATATTTTTGAAATAATATAGATAACATATTCAAATTTTTACGTCAAATTTTCTAACTCTGATTTTTCTAAATATTTTGCCATTTAAGGGCCTATTTTTTGCATGATGATCCTGCACATACCCACAGGACTCAAGGCCAATGGCCTTCCTACACCAACTAATCAATCCATGCCAACTTCAAATGAAACCTACATAATCATGAAGCTCCAAGCAAATGATTAATACTCAAAAGCAAGAAAATGTATCTATAGGAATTGGTTTCATAAGATAATCTACAATATTAATCAAAGTGTCAACTTTCTTAATTAATACTTTCCCACTCTCAACCATTTCTCACAGAAAGTGATACTGAACACCAACATGCTTAGTACAAGCATGATACATAATATTTTTAGCTAAACAAATAGCATTCTGACTCACAATCAAAGTTTAACTTACTTGCAACTAAAACCAATACCTTTCCCAAGTCTATGTAACCAAACTATCTCTTTGGAGGCATGTGAAACCGATGAGTGTGTTGAACTCATGTCCAACCACTTGGTGTAGGATTCTCAGTCTTTACTATTGAAAAAAATTCTCTTACAAGTAACCATTCCAACATATATCTCTTACCATAAGAGAACTCAAGCCTCACCTATTTCTCCAAGTATCCATGAGGACCTGTAACCAACCAATCCATGCCACACTCCAAATGCAACATAACACTATCATGAAACTTAATCATACCCAATACATAAGAGAACTACACAAGATCAATGTCAAAGCTCCAATCATGAATTAGGAACATAAACATGAAAACATGATCTGACCATCTCCTCCAAGGAGATCACATACATCATAACATACATAAACATCCTAGTCTCAAGAGAACAAGTACCATGTCAAACTCTAAATGTGTATCAAGAGTAAACCATGACATAATAGCAACCACTCTAAACCAAGAAAAAATATATCCCCAATCACATGAGGATAACCTTACCAATGATGCGTCCACATCACTGCCAACAACTCCCACTAAACCGTGGTATGAGCTACACATGGCATCATGACTACCATCTTTTTCATGAAGATCACTCTTTAACATCAAGCAAAGAGTCATCACTAACATTTTTGCATGAAATGATCAATGCATGATTACCGTCATCCAAGGATTCCTTTGTAGAAGAATCAAAACTCTTTTTCTTGTTCTTGCAATCCTTCTTCACATGTGTCAGTTTCCCACGGTTCCAACACTTTACCTTACTTCGTCCTTCGAACTTACCCTTCCCTTCCTTGTCTCCCTTAGGTTCCTTTTTCTCATGCCTACCTTTTACAAACAAGGTATCTTGTATTTCTGTTTTAGACTTCCCCTCATCTCCTCAATAGGAAAGTAGGAATTATATTGTCCATCTTCAAATCTACACCACTACCACTAATAGAAACAATTAGATTTTCCCAAGATTCTGGTAAAGAACAAAGTAACAAAATGCGTTTATCTTCATCTTGTACCTTTACATCTACAAATGCTAACTAACTTAGAATTAAATTAATAGCATTCAAATGATTTGTAATAGAATCACCATCTTTCATCTTCAAAGAATACAACTATCTTTTCAGATACAACTTATTAGTAAAACTTTTAATTTGATAAATATCACCTATTCGAGATTCCATAATCTATATGCAGTAGTTTCTTCTAAAACATTCAAGAGGACATTATTAGCAAGACATAATCTTATGGTCCCTCTTTCCTTCTTATCAAGCTTAACCCAATCCTCATCTGACATCGTTGTAGGTGACTTTGTCTCATTACCAACAGCTAACCATTGATCTCTCTCTTCAAGGAGATCCTCCATTTTTAGTTTCCACATCTCATAATTAGATCCGTTGAATCTTTCAATATCTAAACAAAAATTAAAACTCATTGTAACAAACTTATTTTCCAAAATCAGCAATAACACAATAGTAAAAGCTCCCACTATAGCCAAAAAACCTTCAAACTTTTAAGAGAAAGGTGTCCCAAACTCTACCCAACCATTAGCTCTAATACCAAATTTTGAAAGTGGAGGTAATTATGTAGCTTTAAAACTTATAAAACTAGTATATTGTATATCTAATTAAGTGTTCTTTGTTACAATTTCTTTATGGATGATTATCCATTTAGATTCTTTTTACTGTTTGTAGAAGTAGACAGAAGATTGTAGAAGAATACGACCAGAAGATAGAAGTGATAGGGCATATACTGTGGAGAAACCCTTTTGAGAAAAATCTCCGCCACTAGAATCAATAGTTCTTATATTATTTAACCTTAGAAAAAGATTACAATAATTCTTTATCAATCCTTGTTTAAAATGCTTCTTTTTCCTTCAACAATTTTTTTTCACAACCTACAGTAAAATTTGATAAAACTCTCTTCAACTTGCTCCAATTTATAGACAATAATGAGCCTACAATTACAAAGCATGAAGCTTATCTCACAAAACATATGCCTATTCTTTTCAAGTAGAGTTCTTCCATGAAAAACAATGTCAAACCAAGTCCTTCACCTTTTTGGGAATCCAAAACTAAAGTCCTAACTCAACATTGATTTTGAAGATATCTTGTAAGCTTCTCCTCAAAGTTCATGCCCAAGAATGGGCCCACTTAACTCAGCCTTATAAAATATCTTATCATTCAAAAGTGTTAACTCCAAGATGCCAACTTGGGCACTCAAGGTGGGTCCAAGTCAATCTCTATTAACTAAAACATATCTCTCCACCATTCATGTAAATATCATGCATGATTGAACATCCCTTGTTAATTGAAAGTAGTCACCTACTATATGTCATACAACTCAAGTCATTAGTCATGCATTCCAAGTCAACTGAAGTCAACTAACATTCAACTAAAACTAACTACATGCAATTGAAGATAATTGAACCATAACTAAACTGAACTCCACTCATGTAAATATCAATTCCTAACTTTGAGGATCTTTACATGCATTACTAAAGTGTTATATTTCTCCAAATAGTTAACTGAACTCAAGGTGGGTTCCACCTTCGATGTGGGTGCCCAATGTGCTCCTATTTTGTAGCTCTTCTTGGGCGTCCCCACATGTTCCTATCATTTAGAATTAATTACAAATGTCAATTTACATGTTCATTTCATTCAAATTTAATCTCTTTCTAATCCTAGTGTTGGGGAACACTTTCTAAGGACTTAGAAGATACATTAAATAATGTTTAGGATTGCAATTAAATGGCATCCTATTTCCAACATTCAATTGATCTTGAAATCTCATTGTAGACATGTAAAAATGGCTTTAAAACACATATCACACATCTTGAATTATATTTTTTCATTATCGACATCATTATTATTAATATAATTACATTTCACATCATTTGCATCTTTAACCTTATTTTCCTCTATTAATTTAAATCTAATTTTTTATTATCTTTTTTATAAATTGAAGCATGTCCTAATTGTTCTCTCATATAAAATTAGTCACACATTGAATCTATTTTTAAATAGAATGACTTAACAATGTGTCACACAAATGTGTGTTGAGTCAGCTTGTAAAAAAAATAAGTCCATTCAAATTCAAACCTTTGATTTTACATTTATTCTCACATATTAGTTTTGAGAAACAAATCTTTCATTAACATGAAAATTAAATTATTATAAATAAATTAAAATAATATATATATATTTTTTTTTTTATAAAAGGCTAGTAGCCTATATATATATTAATAATTATAAGTTGGAAATACAATAATTCATTACAATTCAAAATTGATCAAGCTCTGATAAGATCAACTTGCAGCCATTTTTAACTATGTTCATGTGGCTTTCTATTTTATACATAGTCAAACATTAGATATTATGATAATATTGAAAAACCATATTTTGTTGTGCTTGACGTAGACTCGATTAGTCCTCTTGAACATTCAATTTGTAGGATTTAGCCAGGAGCAAACATTTTCCAAAAAAATGTGCTTACCAGCACCAAAACACTTTCTTCGTCAGCTGACCAACTATAACTTGCATACAAAAACCTCCTATCAACACCAAAAAATGACTCCTGGAGGCATGAGTGGAAAGTGTTTGTTCGGCTCACTAAAATACTATATTATTATTACTTTTCCATCCACATAAAAAAAATAAAAAATTTAAAACCTAAAAGCAAATTCAGTAACCATGATAATAATTTTGTGATATTTACCTACAATATTTTGCCTCTCCCTCCCTATCTCTATATCTATCTCTTTGCCTCTTTATCTCTCTCTCCACATTTCTTCTTCCATCTCTCCATCTATCTCTAACTCATTATCTCTCCATCTCTCTCTACCCCTATATCTTTCTCTCTCTACCTCTCTCTATATATCACTTCCTATCTCTATTTTAATCTCTCTCTCTCTCTCTCTCTCTCTCTCTCTCACACACACACACACACACACACTCCCCTATATCTCTCCCTCTTTCAATCCCTAACTCTCCCTCTCTCTCGCCCTCTCTTTCTATTGCAAACATAACATGAGCTTGTTGGTAATGGAACCTGATTATCTTCATGATATAGAGGTTGTGTTTTAATTGTGTTTAGACCCTTGTTAGTAGATGTATAATTGTTTTGAAGCTATCACTTCTCCATTAAGGATTTTTGCACAACAACCTTATTTTCTAAATAACCTACCAATTAACCTCATGTATATTGCACAAATGTATGAAAAAAAAAAAAACCGACCAAAATTTTCCTTGCTTGACCTTCCACACATCTTCACCAAGGTGCGATCGCTAGTAGTAAAACTATTGTAAGCATATGCTATGTATTGTGGCTAACATGTGACAATTATCATGTAAGATGTCATGGATAGGGAGCAGACATTCACAACTCAAGCAGCATAGGGGAACATAGTAGTTTATTAGAACAAACAAATGGAGTTTCCCTAATAACTTTAGTTATTCCACCTTGCTTTACTCATGAATTTGTTTCTATTTCAATGATTTTATGTGTCACTATTTCTATTATTTTATAAAGATGTTGCAATTGTCTTTGAAAGTCGTGGCTTATCCATGTTAGAGATGGATTTAATTTGCAAAACTATGTCCTCTCAGGTTCCTTCAAATAATACTTTTATTTCTATTTCTTCTTTCCAGCTTTTTATTATCATTTTCTCTCAATATATCTTTTCAATTTTAAAATTCCCTTTATTTTATTTGAATTAGCCATTTGAATTATTTAATTTTTAAATGATATTTTTAATATTCCTTTTAGTTTTTATCATGTATTTGAATTTTCTTTTAATGGTTTTCATAAACATTATTGTAGCAAAATTAATTTAATGGTCATTAAATTTGTAGATAATCATTATTTAAGATCCTAGAGAATTATTTTTATGCTATTCAAACATATTACCCTTGCATCAAAAACTTTTGATAAATTAATCTCTTGATTACTTAACTATGTGTCACTATACCAAATTGAATGTAATAGTCTACATTTATAATTAGGCCTACATAGGGCTCCCATGAAGGGAGATCTTAAAAAAACAAAATGCTTAAAATTTGGAAACTTTTGCAAATAATTTAAAAACATTTTTTATTCATTTTATCTAAACATGAAATATATTTAACTTGTGGAATTTTAATGAGTGTCTAAAATTTGGTGATCATCCTTACCTGAGACATAAAAAAACTATGGTAGTTTGATCATTTAATTGTCTATTGTCATTTTGAAAAATATAGATTGTGAAAACTAAATTTATTTTATGAACAATAAAATATAAGAATGGAACTGTTTTCAAAGTTGAATTTTTATTATAAAATTTTGACTTGGTTCTATAATTTATTGTCACTTTTGAACAAGTGGGAAAGCCAACATACAAATAGTATGAACACACGATACTACCACATATTTTTTTAAAGGATAATTAATAAGGATAGCTCACTTCATGTAATTCATGTGCATAAAATAATTGATACAATACTACTAGCGCTTGCACCTCAACGAGGTCCAGCGGTTAGGCTGATAGCAGGATATACTCTGGCAATATATTGAAGGGCAGGGGTAAAAATCACAAGAAAATGTAAATTACTTTTCTTAAAACTAACTATTTATAGCAAAAGTCAATTGATGATAGGATGCAAGAAGATTTGAAAATGAACAAATAGAACATTATTTAATTCGGTATGCTATGCTAAATGGTTTCACAACATAATACTTTTTGTACAATGAAAGAAGACTTGTAACTTACAAGGTCGATTGGTTTAAGTACAGTTGTTGTTGGTTAATGATAATACCTTGTAATTGAATGTAACATAATAGAAAATTGCATGTTGTAGGAAAATATTTTTATAATACAAAAACCATTTTATGACACATGAAAATCACTAACTCAAGAGATTTGATTATGTATAATACAATTGTTAGTGGTTGACAATGAGGTTCTATGATATATGCCATTTGTCTTCAAGGCCTACTGAACAAAAGCAATGGAATGGTTAGATGCATTCATTAGGTGTCAAATTATGGCAAAAAAATTGTAGCTTAAGTAAATAGCTGCAATGCATAATTATGTATGAGGAAAATTAGACATATTTTAAGCACTAATTTTTTTTTAGTTGTATAATGATTTCTACTTATTTAATTTATAGTATTACTTTATTAGAATTTTTTTTCCCAATGTATGAACAAAATTACCATAAGAAGTTGAATATAGTGAAGTTATTGATGATGTTGATGCTATTGATTGATATGTATGCTTGAGTCTTGATACCTTGTCCTTGTAGCTGATTTTGTCATGGTATGTAGCTGATTTTTGCAAAAGAGAAAGTTGTAAAAGTTGTCATGCGCATAATTTTTGCTAGAAAAACCCCACATTTTTTTTTAACATCATGCCACCATTGCACAACACTTCTAAAGTCTATCACTATCTGATAATATTACATTTGAAAGAGAGACAACTCAATATATAATTAGCAATGGATTCTTATTGGTTGACTCCCTTAGGCAAGTTTCATGGAGGCAAATCTTTGGTTTGGATAAATTAGTTTACTTGAAGAATAGTTGACTCTAACATAGTTATTGTGGCATTCACATGGGGGAGGTTAACTAAAGAATCCTCTATACCCAAAATACTTAGATGCAACCAATTTATTCATTTTCGAGCATAACTTGTTATTTTTAATTAAATGCATCTGATCTAGTGTGAGCCTAGACAACATTTATTAGATGAATCATTTAAGTTTTGCATATACGACATTGCATAAAGGGGATAGTTAGATTAAATAATTATTCTAGCTCAAGTTCTTAGCCAACAAAGTATTGATGATTTGATTTGAAATGTTTGGCTAGAGGCTACTAAATCATATGATTAATAAAAAAACCTGTATAATAATTGTTTCACAAAAACATTACTTTATACGATATTGCAAACTAATTGAGTAATGAGTCCAAATATTGGATAGGATAATTAAATTAAATTTGGCAAGTTATTATAATTAAAAGGTGTGGGAATATGTAATGTCCATATTTTATGGTAGTGTAAGAAAAAAAATGCAACTATCAATTTTTGTTTTATATTTTTTTATAATAATATTATTTTTACCCTTTACATTAATTATATTGCCAACATTAGTATTAAACTCTCTTCTTGCAACGACAATGCTATTATCTTAATACTTCATTTTATACTAATATATTAATCTCCTTAATATTAATAATGTTAGACCCAAATGACAATATCTCTTACTTCTATATAAAATGTATGTATTTATTTAGCTATCTTGTTTATATCTATATTTAAATAAATGTGGATAATTATATGAATAGTGAATACTATAAATTATTACTCATATATATTAAATTTATTTACTATGGAAAGAAACAACATAAATAAATAAGAGAAACTTCCTTTATTTTAAAGAACCTAATTCTTCCTAAATCTTAGTTCTTTCTTTTTCTTTTTTTTTTAATATCCTTTTTAGTTAAGATAATTCCCTTCCTTCACAGGAAACTGGGAAACAATTATTTTTAACTCTTTAAATGAAATTAAAAGAAAATGGATTCATATTTAAGAAGGGCTTCTTGGAAAAGAGAACGCGGGCCTACATGGTGAAAGATTTTCCTTCAAAGCACTTAATTTATTTCTTTGATTTTTCCCTAACTCATCTTAGGTCTTAGTGGTGGGATGCATTCCCACAAAAAGATAAAATAAAATTTAAAATTCTAATAAATGAAATCCACTGATCGCAGTGACAAACATAGCTCCTCCTACGCTCCCCTTTATCCATTCTTTGTTTTGTGAAAACGATGTAGGTGATTTCAAAGTCTAGTTTTTTTCTTTTTCCTGTAAAAGCTTGATCGAGATTAGCGAAGATAATACATACTCGAGTTATTCACTTTCTTTTGGTATAGCTAGCCTATGAATGAAGAATAACCAAACTGTAAAACATGATGGTCTTTTAATCTATATGATCATTTGCGTGCCTTCAGACCACTTACTAAATGTTCCCAACATAGTTATCAGGACATGAAGGGGTACATGTACCAGCACAGGGATGGGGATGCTAATCAAATTAGGGTACACGAGTAAATGAATAAGGAGACAACTATATTATAGAATAGAATAGAAGACTTTTAACGTCCATGAGACCAAAAGAAGGCCTATGGGACAATGACCCCTGCTATTTTAGCATTGTGAAGCGCTGTTCTCCTACCATTAAGTTTGATGATGAGATCTCCCATTTTGCCCAACCATTCCATGCTAAATAAATCTTGAAAATTTGTAGTTGTTAACCATTTGTGTAGCTTCCTCTGATGTCACTGTAAGCTTTACAATCTAGGATAAAATGTTTTTCAGTTTCCACTTGCCCATCAGCACAAAAGATACAAACCCTTTCTTCCCAAACTTCTTTTGGCCTTTTCCATCTCCCTGTTTCACACCAAAGACGATGTGAGTTAGTCCTCAATTGTGCAATGAGAATCTTTGATTTCCACGAAATATTTGCCTCTATATATGCTTTTTGTTGATGGTCTAAATTGGGATTAAATTCTTCTACATAATATTTTTTCTTTCTCCCAACCGCTCTTCTCCACATAGCCTTGCAAAAATTTTCAACCACATATAACTAAATAATTCCTTACTATTATTAGAGCACTCGTTGAAATGAATGTTCCACTTGTTCATCCATTTAAAATTTTGTTTCATCCATGCCTTTTTTCTCAGCCCTAAGACACCTCTAAAAATAACATTTGGCCACCGATGAGCTTCCATTTGCTCAACCTTTTTCAAATATCTCAAAAGACTTACCATAGCGATGGCCTCAATAGGAATTTCCACCGTTTCAGCAAGAAGTATCTCATAAGGAATCGAAGCTTTTAGTTTGAATTTGCTTCTGATCAAACACTTTTGAATTCTCTCTATTTGTGTCCACTTGATGCTAGAAGTGTTGCTAGCCCAAATTTCACAACCATAGAGGACCAGCGGTATAACTAACAGCCCAAACAATAATTGAATAGTTTTCCAATCCCATAGCTCTGCCTCTCTGCACCTGTTTTGGAGAGAAAAAAGGGCTCTCCACCCTCCCAAGGTTCTTTTTCTTCTGCAAGTTTCCCAACATAGCTTGTTGTTGAAGTCAATTCCCAGGTATTTATACTCTATTACTTCCTCTAGGATACTTCCTTTGAAATAAAAGTCAAACTAATTTTTTTCTTCTTCTTAGAAAAAACCATGATCTTGGTTTTACTAATGTTAACTTGCATACCAACATCCTTGCAAAAATGCTCAAGTGTAGCCAAGCTTGCAACCCTTGAATAGACCTAGTAATCAAAATAAGATCATCAACATATAAAAGAAGCTTTACAATATACACTCCTAAAGAAACCCCTTCTCCACCCTCCAAATTCAACCACTCCTCAAGTTTATCTATATATAGGCCAAAGAGTGTAGGAGAAAGAGGGCAGCCTTGTTTAACCCCAATATCACTCCTAAAGCTTTCTGAAGTACCTGCCTGAGTTCTGATTTTTACCCGAACTTCTTCATACAGCCTATGGACAGCAGCTCTAAAATGCTCAGGAATGCCAAGATCCTTCATTCTATCCCACAACTTTTGCCTAGGAACTGTGTCAAATGCCTTCTTGAAGTCCACAAAACAACAAAAGGCTTCCTCTTTCTCATCCCAATTTTTTTCAATGATATGCCTTAAAGTGATGCCATGATCGATTGTTGAGTGCTTTGACCTAAAACCCACTTGCCCCTTGGCTCTTATTTTTAATTTCTGCCCATTTGTTGATTTTTTGTTCAATCATGCTGCCAAACAATTTTGCAAACAATGGATTGATCATGATGGTACGATAGTTAGATGGGTTGTTTGCATCTCCACTCTTGAATAGAGGTATGGCTAAGTTGGTTATCCAATCTTTTGGAAACCCAAACTGAATGATGTTGATAAATATATGCATAATGTGAGGAGCAATGATTTCCACCCCCCACTTTAGATACTCTGCTTGAAGCTCAACCATGTCTCTTGCCTTGCCTATCCTCAAATTTTTGCATATTCAAACCATTGTGCCGAGGTGATGTTATTCTTCGTTTCCTCTTTCTTTGTTTGAAGCTCTTTCCAAAAGAGCTTTGGGTTGTTCTTGCCAAGATATAACAGTTCTTCCTGTCTTGCGCTCATGAAACCTATTTTTTTAACTTTTACCATTTGCTTCTATATTCTTTTGTTTTCCTTTTCCTTACCTAACTACTTGCTTGTTTTCCTTGCAGCTTTGCATTCCTCATCAAACCATGCATTTGCCAGAAATTGACTTATTTTTTTCCTCTTATTCTTTGCCCTTTTGCAGCCATCAAGAGCCTCTTGAATTTTATGCGTTAACTAATGACTTTCTAAACCTTGCAGCTGATCCCTTTCTTGTTGCATTAACTTTTTTAAAGTTTTCATAAATATGTTACAATTTTCTTGCGTTAATAGAATTCTACCCTTTTTTTTTGTTTGGTGAGCAGGTTGTGCCTGTTTCATAGATTGGACACTTTTAGGCCAAGACAACAAAAGGCAAACAAAATTATGATCAAACTTTAAGTCTTCCACAGGTTCCTCAACAACTTTCATTATTTTGCAAACAAGGCTTTGTGAGCAAATAACATAGTCAACAACACTTGCCCCATTATATGTTTTGCATGTGAAATTACCAGAATTCATCCAATGGCCCATTCCATTACAAATTAGTAGATCAAAAATGCCATAGAAAGCAAGTAACTCTTCGCCAAAATGGTTGATGACCCCTCTATCCTCTGAACACCTTGCCCAATGTTGATTAACTTTTTCTGTTAACCAAAGAGGATTGTTATCTTCTTTGTTGCACAAACTACACGCTTGTTCATTGCCAATCCTTGCATTGAAGTCACCTACAAGAAGAACTTCTCCTTGCTAGGAGAAAGAGAAAATATCTTTTTTAAGAGCTGCATATGGGTCCTTACCATCTAGGCCATTCTTTTTATACGTTTTTGACCCTTGCGGGGCAAAGTAACATGCTGCAACTATGATGAGTTATTATTTTCTAAGATTTTAAACCATAAATACTGCTTATTTGGGTATGTTTTTCTAGCTAAACATTTCTACCCCAAGCTTCTTTTATTAGGACCAAAATACCACCATACCCCTTGCCATTACCAGCTGCCTCATTCCAAACTGCAAATTTCGTAAAACCTTCAAAAATAGGTGACTTGCAACCCTCATGCTCATGCGTTTCTACAAGACATATAATGTATTTCCCATTAGCAATCGACCCTAACCCAGGTCCTCTCCTCCACAGATAGCCTCTACAATTCCAGCACACTAACTCTAGTTTTTCCTTGGGGGGGCCTAATTGCTATTTACCTTGGGGCCAAAGACTCACCACTGAGGTATTAGCTTTTTTCAACCATTTTTGCTATGTTTCATTTGTTGTTGCCATTGTTGCCCTTGCATCTCCTTTGTTATACCCTTGCTGCATTGTGTTATTTTGCAACAAAGGATTGATAATGATTGTTTTACCCTTATACAGCCATGCCCTTTTACCCTCTCCTCTGGCTGTTCTTATTTTGGACAACTCCTCTCTTCTTGTTGCCTCTTGCATCAGTTAAATCTTCATCTAAGAAGAAGTAGGAGCCCTTCAACAGCCTCTTTTGACTTAACAGCTGGTGTTTTTCTTCTTCATTTTTCAAGGTAACTTCAATGGGCCTCCAACTCTCTTCTCTTAACCTTCCAACCCTTTTCGCTTGCAAAATTTGACCCCTCCATTGCAACATGTCCTTCAAAAAATCACTTGAAAGATTGTGCGTATTCTCATTCATGCCATAATCCTTTACTCCTTTAATGATTATGTTTTTTTCCCTTTCCTGCCTTTCTCTAATCTCCTTTGCTTGCTCTTTGTTTGTTTTGCCCATTGCTTTTGCTAAACCATCTGATGAACTTTTAACTACTTGAGTCCATGAATTGATGCCCTTTGAATTGATTTCCCTTCCACTTTCTTTTTTCTTCAGAATTTGATCACTTGCTTGTTTCAAAGGTTGAGCCTCGTTATTTTTCCTTTATGAACCTTCCACCTTTGAAAATGTTTATATTGTTTGTTGTAATGATAGCCATTCCTGCTTCATACCCTACCATTCTAGCTGCCCTATTTTTAAGACTTTTTGTAATGTTGCCACCTGCTCTTTTAGCAGCCTGTTTTCCTCCATTAAGCTTGGTTAACCGCCATACATCCATTTACCTTATGTTCAGTTCCTTGGTCCTTTACTTCCAATGACTCCACCCAGTTTTTAATATTTAATAGCTCTTGCACATATAAATGTGCAGACCAGGTAAGAGGAGTTGAGATGGGGCTATAAACACCCTCTCCATCACCTGTGTCTTTATCAGCTTGCACCCCTATTTTTTTTGCCATAATCCTTACTTGTTGAGTTTTTGTGCTTTATGTGTTAGTTGTAACCTTCCCTTTTTGCACTTGCTTTCTTTTTGTGTGTTCCATTTTTACCCTAGATATTCTCCATTTTAGAATGCCTTTATACTGTTTTGCATTCACCCACACCCATTTGCCAGTTTTATCTTATAGAACAATTTTCATATTCCCAAAAAAGTTTGATTTCCCTCCACCCAAGGTTTTATTTTCAATGTGTGATGCTTGCCTATTATCCATTGGGATGCAGATTTTTGTAAAACGACAGCAAAAGGAGAGGAAACCTATTTTGAAATGGAATGAGACAAATTAAAGCTCCTTTTAGCCACTGACCTGATCCACAAAGCCTTTGTATAAAGCAGCTGGACCCATTGCCCGCACAAGGAAAGCACCAGAAAAAGTCAACAGAAGTTGGGGACCCACGAATCACCCATAGTGCCCAACGAAAACAAAAAGCCCGTTCCTTGTGCTGCCTGCCTGTGCAAACAGGAGCCAGAAACCTTGCTTCCCACGCCTGAAAATGCCCTGAAAACGCCTGGAAATCGCTCACTAAAGTGGAGCGTGAATAGGTAGACATAAATGCCTTGTTGGCAGACAGTTTGCACCCCACTTTGGGGACTTTCTGTAAAGACTAGTGAAAGGCACTTATAGGGATGGGGACCTTATATATAAATGTGGTCACCAAAAATTGTGGATATAGGGATGGGTATGTAGTCCATGTTCTTGTTATGGAGTTTATTGGCAACTATGGTACCCAGCTATCACAAGATTGAGGGTTTTAGAGGTAGCCATTGCAAGCCATACACAAAACCCATACACGAAGCCACAGAACCGAGCTTTCATTTAATAGATTTATTTTAGAATGAAGTGAAACACAGAAGAAAAAGGATATAGCCACCTACAGATGTGTCCCAGAAGATACTCAGAAATGTATATCAGATTTGAAGAATCACAATATTCAGACTTAGCATGAGCTTACAGATGCTTGACATCAGTGATACATGTAGATATAAGCTACAGGTTTGAACATTTCAGTCATAGCATTAGCAGATCAGATTACATATTTAACTCTGAGCATTTAAATCTATGTTACAACAGTTCATACTCTTCCTCATACACATTCAAGAGTGCATTACAAATTTGAGGGACAATGCTATGGTAATCTACTAATCAAAGGTCTAATTTATAATGCATGTAAACTCAGAAATTAACATCAAATTTGTATGGCACCAAACTGACCAACTAAATGCGAAATGAACTACCTAATAACTCTGTGCAACTGCGATCCTATTTTCTGAGCAATATTGGTAGCAGAAATTACATTCTAGAGCAGATTTGTGAATGCATTGAATATCAAGGAGTGTAATGCTCACACTTATAGCAGCAAATACAATAACTCAAAAATGATAAAGAACCTGATAGTGGTCGCTGGTATGACTGTAGTAGCAAGTGAAACAGAGGTTCTGGCTACTATGAGAAGGCCCTAGGGCTAGGAACACGCCATGATTTGGTGAGAAATGGGCCTGAGATGAAAGCCATGATTTCACCACTGCAAACGATTCTTCATAATGTCCACGTTTTTCCTCGTTAGAGCCAATAATCCTCCTTAAAGATCCACATGCTTGCAATTTTTCTCTTGCTCTGAAGAAGGGTCCCCCATGCCCTATTAATGGCATGACTCTCCTCTTCAATCACACGCCCCTCTCCTCTTTTAATGATGGTTGTCTGTCTGTTATTTCTTCCAGTTAATTCGACTATACCTGATCTAAAATATTTTTTTTGGCAGATGCTTTGTTCGATTCATTGTACTCTACACAAAGTTTTAAAGCAAGACACTTCCTATCAATTTTCAACATACTTTACAGCTCCACAAATACCGTATGATATGACACTACTCTTTGTTGTACACTGCAATGTTCTGATGGCTTGCACTACACTTCAGTGTGAACTGTCATCCCATCCATTCTTATAAAGTTATTTTTAAGATGGAAAACGTTGTGTAATCTTCCCAGTATATGTCAGTTCTTATTTTATTAACTTTTATTTATTCTGTTGACCATTCCTACATGAAAGGCGTCCTTATGACTGGGAAGTAACATCATTTTCTGGCATCAGACAATTCCGGTGTGATTTCCCACCCATAATAGTCTCTCGGCTAATAAAAAGTGCAAAAATGATAAATTATATTGATAAATGAAACATAACAAGAGATTGAAACTTCTGAGTAAGAGCCAAATACTAAGGGGTATCCATTTTGTCAATTTTGTTTGGGGCACAATTCTGACCTCATCTCTTATGGTGTTGGGACCTTACATTCAACAATACTTTATCCATGGTGAGTTCATTTAGAACCATAATCTCACTAGCAAACTAAGGATCCATTGACATATTATTAGTTTTTTTTGCAGAACATTCAACATTTCATCCTCTACTTATCATTCATATGTTTACTTTCCTTTTATCTCTAATGTTAAAGAGATTAGTGAATTTCTTGTTTTCTAATTGTTAAACGAAAGAGTCAAAAATTCATTCTAATAAAATCAAATATATGTTTTGAAAACATTTACAATCTGACTTCAAATAATTATTGTATTATCTTATATTTAATTGAAAACACAATTCCCTAACTCTACTTCTAAAAGATTGAAAGTCCAAAACCAAATTTTTAAAAAAAATCAATAAATAAAATTAAACTTAAAAAAGCTTTAAAAATAAAACAAAATTTTACAAGATAATTGATAAATTAATATTGCTTCAATATCCAAAATAATAATTGAAAAAAAGTAAAGATTAACTTTATATGTAAGGGATGGGTGAAACAAGAATCTTCAAGGTAAAGTGAGTATGCTACGTCACCATTCCAAAATATGTTGAGATTGAGAATATGCAACCTGACTTTTTTATATGTGAGCAAAGAAAACTTAGCAGCCCGCTGACCAGTCAAAAGATGAGCAGTCTATGACTTGCCGTGAACGGAGGGAGAGCTTAGAAAGATCCCTGCAATTTCTACGAATCTACTTACTCAAAGTTTCAACCATCTGGAAACTTCAATCTCGGTCAAAAGATAACATACTTCAATTCTAGAGTATTTTACACGAAAGCATATTTCACGTGCACCCTGCACTCACTGAATCTTTGAGAAAATTCCCTACTTTGTATGCGCTGTGGTCAGTGCCATTCAATTTCCATGATTTTTCCTGGACATTTCTAATGCTAAAAGCTTTCGGGTGTCGTTGCCACCGTCTTATAAACTCCTTTGGGTCCTGTGAAGCAATCGATCGTTTACACTTTGTTCGGGTAAAGAGAATTTCTTCATATTCAAATTAGGCGAACTGCCATGGCTCAAGAGTGGCTTGTCGATGTTAAAGCTTGCTTTCATAACCATGATCTGGTTAATGAACGAACATTTCAGAGTGTTTCCATTTATAAAGTCCCCAGTTTCCTTTTCCAACTGAAGTAGAGCGCATATGTTCCACAAATTGTGTCACCTGGCCCACTTCATCACACCAACGCTGCACTTGCCGAAAACCCTTCTATGCTTTCTAAGAAAGTGCACGCTACCCATAAAATGTTTCAAAGGCTGCAAGCTCTTGCTGCAACTAAAGTCGAATTTGAACGAGATGTGATAGGACCCGTTCTTGCTCTCCTACCCTCTGTAAGGAAATGCTACCAAAATCAAATTTATTTGGATGATAATTCTCTTGCATGGATCCTCACTTTGGATACTTGTTTTATTCTAGAAATCCTTAGGGCTTTGAATGGTAGCACAAATTCTTACCACAATTTTTTTCATCGAAATACTATTGAATATACTGCATATCCCATAATAAGTGACATGTTGATGCTGGAGAACCAAATTCCTTTCTTTGTGCTGCTCAAGATACTGGAATTGGAGCTTCAAACAGATGAAGAAAACGCATGCCGTGAACTCTGCGTTTTGCTGGATGGTGCTCGTATAACAAGATTGTTCTACCCTTTTAACGAGACGGCTTCTTGGCTACAACAGGGAATTCCCCGTGGACAGAAGGTTAAACATCTTTTGGATTTGTTTCGTATGTTAGTAATATATTCATCCTTTCCGGATAGAAAAACGGTCTGGAAATTCAATTGCAGCATGTCTCCTCACAAACAAGAATATATAATCCCCTCTGCTTCCGAATTAAGGCGTGCTGGTATCAAATTCAGAAAGGTCGACGGAAAGTTTGAGGAGATCCGAATTAAGAACAACATATTTCACCTGCCCAGAATCAGAATCTCCAGGAGCATAGAAATTGTCTTACGAAATCTGATGGCTTTAGAAATATGTGAGGCAGAAGACACCTGTGTGATATCAAGGTACGTTCTGCTAATGTGTGAGTTGATTGATAGTGAAAAAGATGTTTCTGTGCTAAAGAAGGCTGGAATTATCAAGAGCTACATGGGTAGCGACAGAGAAGTGGCGATTTTATTTAACGGGCTTAGTAAAGGCATCACTAGAAGCTATGGAGATCCGTTTGCTAAAGTGAGAGAAGATGCACATAGACATTACCACAGCAAAATCAAGGTCATAGTCGCCGAATTTGCAAACGACCACTGTTCAAGCCCATGGAGAACTATGTCTCTTATCGGGGCATGCTTGATTTTGCTCTTGGCTGCTGTGCAAACTATTTTCTCACTGCATCACAAACTTCTGGCGAATTAATCTTCTGGCTTAACAGATAATCAGGTGTGGTAATAATAATCCGTCTGTAATTGGACCTACAAAAGATTACACTATTGCGGGATCACTTAGGATGACACTAAGTTGGAGAAGCATGGGTAGAGCCATAAACAAGAGGAGTGCACTGTAAAAGAAAGATACGAAGTGGAGCATTCCAGGTAGAGGAATGTTAATAGAGAATTGCTAAGTTTCTTTTGAAAGTAAAATGTGTGCCATGTGTAAATAGGTTCAAATGAAGAAGGGGGATTTGACTGAAGGCTTTTGCTTTTTTTTCTATTTTTAAATGTTTGTAGATTCAAAAACTCACTTTTTCACAATTTTTTTTTGAAATTATTTTGTTTAGCTTTACCCAAAAAAATCGAATTAAATATATATATACTTTGAACTTTAAAAAAAAAATTCATGAAAGTAATTTTGATTAGAAAATCTAGAGTTAAAGTTAATATTTAAAAAGGGTTAAGATACCACATTGACAATCTTGAGTGAGATTATTTTAATTTGAATGCTTTCATCCAAAAAGGTTTATACCAAAACATTGTATGTAAATTCCACCTTATTTGAGTTTTAAAAGTAAATTATGTCTATTTAAAAATTCTAAGAGAAAGGGTTTCACTTGAAACTCTTTGTGCCACATAAGTGTCAAGTAGATTCACTAAAAACTATTTCATCTAAAACATTTTTTTTGACTGAGGTTTTGTACTTTTATTTTCTTAAATTTTTGAATTCAACTCTTTCTTTTAAAGTAATTAATAGTTATAATGATAAAGGTGTTTTCTTCAAAATAATCCTGAACAAATTAACCACAAAGTCCAATCGTCAAGTGAAAAATGGCCAAGGTGAAGTTGTGTGCTGGTGCACGTTTTAGGTTTCTATATTTTTGACACATTATATATTTCTAGATAAAATCACAGACTCTTTCTTCATATTGTTCTTGTAATCACCCATTACATGATATCTTTTGAATTGATTATATCACACTAACATATCCTCACATATGCCTCCATATGCATTTTGGGTGCAATGAACTTATTTGATCATTTACATATCATAACTTAATAGTTCAAGAAATTCACTTAATAAATTATTTTATATGCTTTCAATCATGAAATCTTAAATAATGTCTTTGATTTTATTTCATTCAAATTTGTATAACCCTTTCTAACACACAATTCCTATTAAAATATCACTTTTATCATATATATTAGATACTGTCTTTTATTAACATTTTGTACTCTATTTATTTAAACCTCATAGATTTGGTTTCCACCATTATCACATTCAACTTTAAATTAAAAAATATTAAATAAATGTTAATAAAAATTTATGAAAATAAAATACACCTTTCCATGAATTTTCTTTAGTACTTTCAATAAGACAAAGACTATCATGAATTGTGATTTATACTACAGTCTGATAAAACCATTTTTTCTATAGTCAAGCCATTTGTGCTAGTTGATCAGTCAAAGGCTGCTGAATTTTCCTAGGCTTTGTATGAAAGGATCATTCATTTTTATATATAATGACAAATGTCTAAGCGATACCACTTCGTTGAAAATTTTGGTTTTATAAATTTGTTTGTATTTACTTTTAGGAATTGATCTTAAGGGATGTGTTTGTGTAGATTTTAAGTCTAAAACATTTCACTTATCATCTTTAAATTTGTATTTAAGTATTAATCTTCATTCATTTTAATGTATCTAAAATTAATCTATTAAGAGCATTCAAGATCACCTATGACATAATTAGAACATGATTGCTATATTGCCTGCTTAAATAGTCATCTATGATTTTGTTTGTATAATTACAAGTTGTCTTCAATATTTCCCAAATTTCATTCAATTAGTATCCTAGGGATTCAAACAAAGGAGAATCAATCTTTACGCTTGAGTAATGTGATGTCAGCCTTTCTATTACAACAATTACCATATGCACAAGCAACTAATGGAGCAAGTTAGGTGGAGGTAGCCAACCTTTAAGAAGAGCTTAGATTCCTTAAGGGGATTATAATGATTCTATGAGATCACATAATAGGACTTATTATAGTAGACATAGCAAGTGGGAGAAGGATCATTTAGGGCACATTCCTCCAAGTGAAACATGTTTATATGTCAGACACTATGTTATGTTTGAGCTCTTATTTTGATAACGTTGGGTATTTTATCTCATATGTTGTGATGTACTTTGATATTTTAATAGTGAGATGGATGTTTATTTTTATCCTTTAAACTTAGTTTTTATTCACATTATGTGTGGTTTGTTTATATGTATGCATGTATATGAAAAATATATCATGAATAATAAATACAAACAATTTCTTTGGTGATGAATGAATACTAAACCTTTTCATGGAATTCTCAAACAATGAAGCAATCAGTGGAATGAAGGAAATATATATTCTTGAATGATGGAGTAACAATCACCCTATTGGTTAGATCAATGTCATGTGATACTCAAGGATAGGTAACTATACCAATAGATAAGCATGTAGATACAGATAGGTAGGATGTGATCATGAAAGTGTATGAATGGATAATTTCCTCTAAATGGGAAGAATAACAAGGTCATTAAAATGATATGGGCTAAATAAATATAATAATTGATGAATAATTAGCCCCTACAAATACAAATCACTAGTAGTATTATTGTAGGTGCTTTATGTTAACTAGGTCCTTCACTAGTTTTATATTAGCTATAGATAGAATAAAGTCAAATTGATAAACTATGAATTATTGATGAAAGGGATTGTCTAATTAGGTCAAAGCTTATCATAGAGTTCTTTCTTATCATATGGATAATTTGGATTTGTATGAATGAAAACATATTCTATTTGGAAGTCTTATTAGATCATTACATTATTATAGGTTTTCTTTAGTTGTCTTTTTAATATATTTATAAATTATCTAATGTGTTCACTATTCATTCATCAAGGGTTTTAAGCTCTTGCAATAAGTGTTCTTGGTATGTGTAAGATCATCAATAATATCATAGAGGGAAACAAATAATGATGGATTGTTTAGTACAATATAAACGACAGTAATTTGCATAAAGTAGTATGATATTCACATAATATAGGGACTAGTTATGCATGCTAATTTGCATCATTCTTATCAATTATTTTCTCTAATATTTCTTCAATAGTTTTATTTTTGGCATTTTCATGTCTATTGCCTTACAAATAATATGGAGTGGAAAAAAATATGTACATACTAAATTTCAAGGAACTTCTTGTCTTCCTTGTTATAAAAACATATTTTATTGTTAGTCGTGATGGTTGATGTTAGGCCAAACCTAGAGAAAAAATTGTTGATTATAAATTTGCAAATGTCAATTGTAATGGTAGTTTTTAAAAGTATGGATTCAATCCATTTTATAAAATAGTTTTTGATACAATGATGAAGGTGTGTCTTTCAAAATAATTTGAAACAATTTTACCCACCAAAGGTATTTCACAAATGGAAAAGTCCAAGATGGAGTATAGGGATGAATTTAATGTTTTGAATAGATTAAAGTTGGGATGAATTTTTTGTTGGTGCACGATTCAAATTACTATATTTTTGACACATTGCACATTTTTGCATGAAATTTGAGCATCTTTCTCCATTTTGCACCAATAATAGCCCATATATAGTATATTTTGAAATAGTAATTTCAAGCTAACATGATCCCTATATGTGCCTCTAAGGGATTTTTGGAGAACAATGAACTTCTCTTAATCATTTAGGTTTCATACTATCAGCCCAAAAGATTAACTTAATACATCAATTTTATTTTTATGCTTATATCTAGAATTTCTTTACCCCTCCTAATATATAATTCTAATTAAAATATTTCATCATTTTACTATACATCTTAGGTACGTACTTTTTGAATGACCTTTTATACCCTTATTTATGTATATCCCCCGTGCATTCATTTGATTTACCATTATCACACCTAGCTCCAAACAAAAACTTTGAAATAAATTTTGATAAGGAATTTTTAAATAAAATACATTAAAATAATTTGAAATATCTCTAAAAATAATATGATTGGTAAAAATAATTGTAACTCTGTGATATAAATATGTGGTCATTCTTGATCTCTTTTACTTGTTTTGAGGGAAAATTAAATTAGTGCATAGACATAGGGTAAATTGCAAGAAACTAAAAGTATAATTGTTTACCCATCTCATATATAACTATTAAAAGTGGAAAATTCATCTTTAATGTTATATTGTACCACAAGAGTATACAAGTCAAATCTCTTTTTTGAATCAAGTTTGTATCTCCTCTAAAAATTACAAACAACTCCATGAATTTCACCTATTTATGATTAAACTAATATTTATGCAAACTCCATATAAATAGCCAATTATTCCTTATGATCACATGAAAATATATATATATATATAT
>VDFB02358134.1:49686947-49807251 GCA_007258455.2 Sequoia sempervirens
TATTGCAGAATCCAAATGCCTTTAAAATTTTAAAAAAGAATTTCCAGTCAACTCTATCATAGGCTTTGGAGATATCAAGCTTAAGCAGAAAGCCTTCAGTCTTAGATTCCACCAAGGAATGGATATTCTCATGCATAGTGACAATAAAATCAAGGATCTATTGACTGGGGACAAATCCATTCTGTTGAGGTGAGATCAGAGTGGAAAATATTCTTGTTACTCTTTCATGCTTCTTGATGATTATAATCAAACTCCTTTCTATTCATGTACGCCCCTCCTCTTCCTTTCCTATGTGTTGGCTGTTAACTCTTATTGTTGCCTCCTAACTAGTCGATCTCCTCTCATGTCCATGCATCTCTTCACTTTTTTTGCACATGCAAATCTTACCAAGGATGGCACAATTAGTATTCATTTCTATTCTACCTTATCTCCTCCTTTACATCCACAACCCTCTTCATTTTCATTCTTACATAAAACTCTTTCTTTCTTCTCTATGAGTGCAAGTTATGTTGGAGATAAAACCTAATAAAGCATAATAAAGAAACACAAATTACAAACACATACACATACAAACAAGTATAGATTCTATTTTAACATGGTTCACCTTATGGGCTACGTCCACAAAGAAGCAAGGAAATCTATAATTTATTAATCTTAAACATGTTTCTCTTCTCAGTTACAAAGTGAATAATAAGGGGTGATCCCACAATACTAGTTTACAATTTTTGGCCAAATTGGACATTGAACTAATTTTTTCTAACTAAATCTTCACTATCAGGCACCTATAGCAACTAAACCATGAGGAATTTGAAGATGATGAAAACTAGTGATTTGTGAAATTTTGTCTATAGATTCTAAAATATTTTTTCAATTTTTTTGGAATCATATTGCACTTCTTTTTCCATCTCCTTTAAAAACTAGTTTTTTTCAATAAACAACATTTTTAAGGAGTGACACTTACTGTATAATGCATAAATTTTTTTCCATGAAGGATAAAATTATAATTTTTTTAGATTTAGATTTGTAACTAGGATATCTAGTGCTTCCAATTGGTTTCATAATGTTTTATTGAATATTTTTTCCTTAATCAATTTTCGAAGTCAAACCAATTACAATTCAGAAATAGGCAGACCATACAATGCGTAACTTTTTTGTATGTATCGAAATTTAATGTTTTTTTCATTGGATCAAGGATTTCAATATCTAGTGCACTCATATTTTTCAAAAAAAAAATTGATAATATGCTATTTTCCACATGTGTAGAACAGAGAGCTTGATTTTTGGTGAAAAACTTACATTCACAAGAAATAAAAAATAAATATGTAATAATAAAATTAAATTTATTTAAAATTATAATTTTTGGGAAGCTTATAATAAGGACTACATACTCACAATTTTTTTTTTAAATGAATTCGTTTGGTCCCCCAAAAGGTAAATCAAAAGTGTTTTTTAATCAACATTTTGATAGGTGTAAAGGAGACTTCGTTATAGGTATGGTTTTAAACTAGCGGGGTTCTATCCAAGGGGGTTTGATCTAAGGTGGTTCAATCAAACCCTCTTCAATTGGAATCCTTTAAATGGAACTTTTCAAGGCTTAAATCATTATATTTTCTAAAAATATGTGATTTTAGCAAAAATCAAGATCTCCCGAAAATTGTAAACTAGTATTGTGGGATCACCCTAAGAGGAGTCACTAATGGAAGGTGAGGATTCATCCAAAAAAGACAAAAAATAACCATTGGTTATGTGTTTAGGTTGGACTTCACTATCTAACAATATCCCACTTGAAGTTCAACCACAGCTACAACCAAAGATCAGTGATATCCCCCACTTCAAGCTCATGGTCACATCGAGACAATGCCGAGAGAAGCCCTACAAAATTCAAACTTCTCTCATGGTACAATCTTCATCAAGGCATCAACTGGATTCACTTTGGTTTCAATCTTATCCACCTACATCTTGCCCTCTTCAAGGACATGACAAATGAAATGATATTGCAACTCGATATGCTTGGCTTTGTTATGAAAGGAAGAGTTCTTGGCCAAGTGAATAGCATTGTTGCTATCACAAAGCAAAGTTAAAAAAAATTGCTTACACCCCAAATCGACCAATAATCATTGGAACCATATCATCTCCTTCACTCCTTCAGTGCAATCAATATATTCTGCCTCAGTAGAAGAAAGTGATACCACTTGTTGCATGTGTGACACCAACTAATCACTGCCCCAAAAAATGCAAACACATATCTTGTTGTAAACCATCTTTTGTCCAAATCTCTAGCCATATCAGAGTCAACATAACCTCATAGCTAAGTGCATTGACCTCCAAAACACAAGACATGATTAGATGTGTCTTTCAAATATCATAATATCCACTGTACTGCTTGCCAATGAGCTTTCCAAAGATTTCTTGTAAAAGAGCTCATGACTCCCACTACATGAGCAATTTTGGGACGTGTACAAACCATGGCGTACATTAGACTCCCAACTGTTGAGGAATAAGGAACACCCTTCATGTAATCTTTATCTTCTTTAGTTTTTGGACACATGGCTGAAGAAAAGCGAAAGTGATCAGCTAAGGGTGTACTAACAAGCTTGGCATTCCTCATATTGAACCTAACCAAGATGTTCTTAGTATACTTCTGTCGAGACAATCTGATTTCTCTATTTCATTTGTCCCTAATTATGGTCATGCCTAGAATCTTCTTTGTTGTCCCTAAATATTTCATGGCAAATTGGTGGGACAAATGTTGTTTCAATTCATGAATATCTCATAAAGTATTTCCAACCTCTAACATGTCATCAACATAAAGAAGTATAACAAAATCACCACTTGCAACCTTCTTATAGTAGACACAAGGGTCAGAATCACGTGTAAATTGATGCTAAGCCATGAAGCGATCAAATTTAAGATACCACTCCCTCGGTGCTTTCTTGAGGCCATAAATACTTTGCTTCAATCTATAATATAAATGCTCCTGCCCCTGTGTAATGAAGCCTTTAGGCTGCTCCATATATAATTCTCCATCCATTTCACCATGAAGAAAGATAGTTTAAACATCAAGCTGTTCAAGTTTGAGGTCCCACACAGCTGCCATACCCAGGACTGCTGGGATAGTGGACATCTTTACTACTGGAAAAAAAATCTCATTGAAATCAATTCCCTTTCATTGATCAAAACCTTTCACAACCAATCTGGTCTGGTAGCAATGTTTGCCACCATATTCTTCTTTCAGTTTATATATCCATTTTTTTTTTAATGGTTTTTGATTCAATGGAAGTTGAACCAAATCCCAAGTCTCATTTGTGTGCAAAGAGTCCATCTCGTCCTGCATAGCTGCCATCCATTTGACACAATTGGAGTCTTCACAAGCTTGTTTGAAGGTTACTAGATTAGTCTAATTTGATAATAGCGATTTTGGCTCTATATAGTCAGTCATTAAAAGATCATAATCTGTAAATTTTTCTAGAGGCTCCTTAAGTTTTGTAGACTGCCTTAACAGAGGAAGTGGATGCTTTGAGTCTATATTACTTTGTGTTAAAATAGGACTTTGTATGCCAACATTATCTTGTGATTGAAAATTACCCTAAGCATTGGTCTCTGGATGTTGAATTTCAGTATTATGTTTGTACTATAGTGAATCTGAAGAGGCGTCACAAAATGATGCAGCCAAAGAATGACTTACGTTTTAAGTGTGAATGAGGGATAGAAACAACTATGTTCGCACAATTTGCAAAGACAATAACTTTTTGTGTTGAAATTTAATTTTTCCCAAGCGATATGTATACATTAGACTCGGGACTTTCTACCCGTGTCAGAGTAGCATCTCTCCTAGGTTGTGAGCAATCTTGGACTGGAAGTACTCTACTAGGCTATGAGTAGTTTTAGACTGATAAATCTCTGCGAGGTTGAGAGTTAGCAATGGAGCATAGTTGTTGGTCTTGGTCCTCACGCAGAGGAGAGTTAAAAAAAGTTTGAGGAACATTGAAATCGTTAACATCATTTGATGTTGGAGCTTGCAAACTCACTCCTCTGTCCTGTGACATACCAGTCATACTAGGTTGAGAGGAAACTTTAGCATATTGCTTTTCTTGATCAATGTCTTGTGAGGAAACTGTCATGGTGTAAAAATATGAGAGAGGGAATGAAATAGATGAGTGTGATGCTGAGTGTGACATTCCATAAGTCACCGGATGTGGTTTAGAAAATCCATTTGTCATGGCTGAGATAGAAATATACTCTTTTCGTTCCATCCCCTGTACTTGCTTAGCTAGGAAAACATGTTCATTGAAAACAACATCTCTACTGCGAGTGAACTTCTTGGAAATAGGATTCCAAAGATAGAAACCAAATTGTTCCTCACCATATCCAATGAATATGCACCTCTTGGACTTGGGATCTAACTTTGTTCACTACGCCTTGGGAATGAGAGCAAAAGCTTTGCAGCCAAACACATGTAGGTGATTATAAGAAACTCTTTTCCCGAGCCATCTCTCCTCTGGGATATCAAAGTCTAATCAAGATGAAGGAGCTCGATTGATCAAAGAGACAGTTGTATTACACGCCTCTTCCCAAAATTCTTTCCCCAATCCAACATTAGAGAGCATAGATCGAGCCCTCTAAAGAATCGTTATGTTCAACCTCTCAGCTGCATGATTCTCTTGAGGGGTGAAGGGAACTATCTTAAACTGACGAATACCATGATCTACATAATAAGAATCAAATTTTGAAGAACAAATTCTCAAAGAACTATCTTATTTATTGATGAATACCATGATCTATACAATAGGAATCAAATTTCAAAGAACAAAATTCTCCCCCATTGTTTGTTTTTAAACATTTGATTTTGTGCCCAATTTGATTTTCAGCAAGTGCTTTGAAAGTTTTAAATTTAGAAAACACATATGCTTTTCTACTCATCATATAAATCCATACTTTTCTAGCATAGTCATCAAGAAAAGTAATGAAATAATTAGCTCCTTCAATGGAGGCTACCTCTATAGGGCCAAACACATTGGAATGCATGAGCTCTAGTGGTGTAGTTTTCTTTTCATGTCTAGTTGTCAAGAAGCTAGTTTGTTTTTGTTTTCCATAAAGGAAATGCTCACACATGTCCAATTCAACTAGTTTCAAACCTGGAAGTTTTTTCCTCTTTTTCATGACTTCAAGTCCTCTTTTTCTCATGTGTCCTAATCTTTTATGCCAAAGTTCTAAATTGTTGTTTGTAACCACCATGGCAACTCCCACTTCAGTCTTATTTTCTACCATATATAGGTTTCCAACTTTGTATCCTTTTGCAATCACCAAGGCCCCCCTAGTTACTTTCCACGAATCTAAGGAGAAGGTAATGTTACACCCTTGAGCATAGAGCTGGCCAAAAGAAATCAGATTTATTTTTAGTGTGGGAACATGTCTTACATCCCTTAAAACCCATTTGTTTCCATTTTTTTGATGCAATGTCACATCACCTTTGCCTATTATGTCACATGCTTTGTTATCACCAAGATAAAAACTTCCAAACAAACCTAAATGATAATTTGTAAAAATATCCTTGCATGGAGAAGCATGGAACAAAGCTTCAGAATCCAATACCCATGAATCTGCAGTGGTGTCACTAGCTGATAGAACGAGAATTCCCTCATCATTGTCATAGGAAATGTCAGCTTCACTCTCATTGACCTTTTTTTGTCCCTTTTTATAATTCTAACAATTCTTTTTAATGTGACCTTCTTTTCCATAGTACCAAGAATCACTATTTTTATCCCTTGACTTTAATCGTTTTGCAGATTTGGATCTTCTATTATTATTATTGTTGTTGTTGTTGTTGTTGTTGTTGTTGCCTCTTTCTTGAGGTCTTCCTCTGCTTACAGCAGTCAAGGCTTCTCCCATTGAGGGTTCTTGATTTTTTCTCCTCATATCTTCATTGATAAGGGTGGTTGCTACATCATCAAAAACCAATTTACTCTTGGTTGCCACCAAAGTGCTCATAGCCATCACAACACCTTCCCAGCTATTGGGTAAAGAACACAACAACAAAAAATTCTTTGATCTCATCCTCCAAATTTATTCCCACCAAGATCAATTGTGTGATAGAAGTGTTGAATTCATTTGAATGATTTGACATGATTCCATTTTCTTTCATATTTAGATTATACAATTTTTTCATAATAAAAACCTTATTGGAAGCAGAAGTCATTTCATACATACTTGAAAGCTTATCCCATAGCTCTTTTGATGTCTTCTCTACTGAGACATTGAAGAGTACGCTGCTGGACAGCGACAAAAATATTGTAGCCCTTGCTTTCTTATCAATTTTCTCCCATTCTTCATCATCCATTTTTTTTGGCTTCTTGGCCTTTCCTTCCGATGCAATTGAGAGGTCCTACTTTATGAGAAGTGATTCCATCTGCACTTTCCAAAGTCCAAAATTATGCCCTCCAAATTTCTCTATCTTCATCTCCTCCATCTTTCTGGGACTGATTTTGAAGCAGCTTCACCTCCAACTACTCCACCCAACTTTGATACCAGTTGTTGGAGATAAAATAGAATAAAGAAGAATAAAGAAACACAAAATTACAAACACATACACAGATAAAAAAGTATAGACTTTGTTTTAATGTGGTTCACCTTATAGGCTATGTCCACAAAGAAGTAGGGGAATCTTTGTTTTATTAATCTTAAACATGTTTCTCTTCTCAGTTACAAAGTGAATAATAAGAGGAGCCATTGATGGAAGGTGAGGAGTCATCCAAAAAAGACAAACAAGAACCATCGGTTATGTGTGGTGGTTGGACTTCACCGTCTAACAAGTTATTTCTTCCCTTCTAATTTGCATTTTAAAATCTCTCTTCATTTGGCATTCTCCTCTTGTTGTGGATTTTGCACCCCTATCTTCCTACTTGCATTCACAATTTTTTTGGTTAAAATGTTCAAAACCTTCTCCTTGATTGCAACCCCTTTCTTCCCTATTCTCTTCACTTTGTTAATTTTTGTATTGATTATTCTTTTCCCTCTAGGGCTCAACCTACCCTTTCTCATTCCACCCACATGCCCCTTCAATTCTTCGTTTTTCCTTGATTGCATCACTTCATGCATTTTATTTCATTTTATTCTGGAATATATTTCTTCCATGATGTGGTATCCTTTTCAAGTTTATATTTTATCACTTTGAAAAATTATTGTTTTTCTTTCCTTTTTAAATTAGACTCCAAAGTCTAAAAATAGAGTAGAAAATTTGCATTGCCACGTTCATTTGGGAAGTGGTTGATTTCATCATTTAACTTCCTTGCATATTCTTCTTTTGTTAAATATCACATTACGAATAACTTTTCTAGTCTAAACAAAAAATAATAAAAGATAGTTGAAGCTACAAAGAGACACAAAAATCCTCAACCAACCACTAGTAAGTAGGTTTGCATCTACAAAGTGACTAGACTTAAAATATAGAGAAACAATGACATAACACCATCATTTTTGTTTCATGATTAAAATTGAAAAAATTAAATTAAATCCATCAAACATTGTAAAATAAATGTCTGTTTAGAGTTAGAATCAATTTGTGATATTTTGACAATCAATGTCAACAATATCAAACAATATCCATAAAAATTGACAACCAAAACCAAATTAAATTATACTTCAAAAATGAAAAGAAAACTAAAGAAATAATAAAATTAAACTATTTTTTGGTGATGTGGATCACCAATTCACCTGAATGCTCCTGTATCAACACATTGGGTAGGAAGTTTGTGAGAATAGACTAAAGAAAGTGGAGTTTAATGGTAGAACCATAGCTTGCAATCTACATCAAAGTCCATCACTATGATAGGTTCACATGAAATTATTTATTCCTCATCTTCTAAAATCTTTCTAGATTATTCACCATTATCTTCTAGCAACTGGGTATGTGTAGGATCATGATGGGCCAAAAAGTGGCAATATTATGGGTATTTGTAGAGTATGTGGCTGACAACTTTTTTTTTACCCAAAATTTATTAAACGAAAAGGGTTTTTAGAGGATATTCTAGCTTTCCACCAATATAAATTATTCTTTAATTTGAATTTAATAAATAAGTATTATTCATTTTCTATTAGAATTACGATTAAAGTTCTAATCAATAGGCTGATTGAAAAACATTTATAACTTTCAAACAGTATCACATTTTTTGAATCCGAAATATGATTCACATTCTATGCTTCACATAATATAGGATTAAAAAAATAAAAATTAAATTTCATGAAGTTTTGACCAAGTTAAGGTGGTCAGACATACGAGTTTTTATATTTTTTAAAAATTTGTAATAAAAACGTCATAATTAATTATTTACTTGGAAAAAAATTACAAAAAAATATGCATCACATCGGGACATGAGTCCTAAACTTATATATTAAATCTTATAAAAAAATATTATCATTTTATTATGGTTAGGGTGGTCAGACAGACACCTACTTATTTTTTCCCTCAAATTTAAGTACTACTGTATTGAAATTTCAAAATTTCACCAAATAGATTTTATTTATTTTTAAATAAACCTAGTAGTTTAGAAACTAAATTCAATTTTCTAAAAATTCTATTCTTACATATTTTTGAAATAATATAGATAAATTATTCAAATTTTTACGTCAAGTTGCCTAGCACTGATTTTTCTGAATTTTTTTCCACTTAAGGGCCTATTTTTTCCATGATGATCCTGCACATACCCAACTCTACATCCTCATAAGTGTGGACTCACATCCACCATATATTCTCCTCCTCCTCCAAAGAATTTCTTCACTTCTCTCCTCATTTGTGGGATCCAACCCACCATTATCTGACCTCCTCCAGTAAACAATATCTCTACTCTTCTCCTCTTTCATGGGTTTAAACTCTATTTTTACCTCTTTCTCTTTTTTTCCCAACATCCTTTTCTTCATCCTTTACTACAACATTCATCTTCTCACATCCAACAACAAGCTTTACTATCCACTCATCTTTTATTGATGGTAAATTCTCTTTACCCTTTTTATTTGTTGCAACATTCTCAAGATCTATCACTACAACAACATCTTCATCTATAACAATTGCTACACTTTTTTTGGCTGCAAATAATTCTTTTATCTTCCTTATCTCCTCTCTTAGTAAAATATATTCTCCTTCCTCACCAATCACCTCATCATAATTAGGACACTCAAAGTCCATCATATCAACTTTTTCTACAATCTCTTCTTTTGCACTTACAACCTCCTCATTCTCCACCATTATGCCTTCAAAGAGACATATTTTAACAACATTCTCAAGTTCATTTGAAACCTCTCCTTCAAAGAATCTTTCTATTCTTCCCAAATTTTATTTCACTAGGAGATCATCCTCATCTTCATAAAATATAGGACTCTCTAAGTCCTCTTTAATTTTATCCTTTTCTATCTTAACCTATGAGGTACTTTCACCTCCTTCACACTCTCTACTTACATTAGTTAACTGATGGTCCATACTAACCATTTTCTTATATCTGAACTCTCTTTCTTTTGTTTCTTCTTTTTATTTACACATGTGTGGGTTTCTCTCACACATTTCTTCTTCCCTCTTTCTTCTATCCAAAGGCTACATTTTTCCTAATTTAAGAGAATTTTATTCTCACCGTATCTCTCTTCCAATATTCTATCTTCCTCTTCAATCTTCTTTTCCAACACACCTAATCAGGTTTGAATATTTTCCAATTCTTCACAGAGCTTTCTATTTTTTACTTATTCCCAATTTTTTTCCAATTTTTTTTTTATCAAGGGTCTCCTCATAACCCATTACATCCTCATTTTTTAACACATCTTGCTTGGTGCAATCTCTCACCATTCACATACTATACTCTAGAATCTTCACAACTTCAATTCTCACTATTTAGGAATTCTCTCTCACACCTACAATGGTCCACATGATCTCTTCTTCACCACGCTTTCACTATCCACCCACTGGTCTTGGCATAGGCTACCTCACATTCAATGTTTTTCCTATACTCTCTGAACATCTAGCTTTGATACCATTTAGTAAAGTTCAGAATCCATGAGTCTTGTTAAAAGGGTGAATTCCATAGCCAGTTACTCTCCTAATTTGACAATTCCATTTTTCAATTAAGATTCAATTTGAAATTTCACTAAACATTGATAGCTATTTGACTATTTTTAAATAATTTATAAATACACCTCTAGGATTGACATTCAATTTCAAATACAATGAAATTACAAGAGTAATTTGAATTTATTTATTTGAATTATCTATCCTTAGACCCAAAACACTTATAATCTATATATTGAACATTAGTTCTAGTTTTCTATTATTTTGTTTCTTAATTCTCTGCACCTTTATTTTCTCTCCCTTATACACTAGTATTCTTCCTCTATTTATTTAATTTCTCACACCACCTACACCCAAGTGTAGGTAAATTTGTTCATTACTCTTTCATGTTGATTGATACTTATAATCCAACTCCTCTTTGTTCTTGTATGCCCCTCCCCTTCCTTTCCTATGTGTTGGTTGTTAACTCTTATTGTCTCTTAACCAATCGATCTCCTCTCACTTCCACACATCTCTTCACCCTTTTCTACATACAAAAATATTACCAAAGATGACACAGTTTGTATTCATTTATATTTTTCCTCATCTCCTTTACATCCATGACCCTCCTCATTTTCATTCTTACATTTAAAAAATTTGTGTTTGTCTATGGGAATGGCTTATTCCTTCCCTTCTAATCTACATTTTAAAACTCTCTTCATTTGGCATTATCCTCTTGTTGTAGACTGCACACCCCCATCTCCCTACCCACATGCAAATTTTTTTATTCTTTCATTAAAATATTCAAAAGGGGCATGCCCAGGATCATCATGGAAAAAATAGGCCCTTAAGTGGCAAAAAATTTAGAAAAATCAGAGTTAGGCAACTTGACTTTAAAAATTGAATAAGTTCTATATATTATTTCAAAAATATGTAAAAGGAGAATTTGGACCAAAATGAATGTAGTTTCTAAACTACTAGGTTTATTTTTTTTAAAACAAAATCTATTTGGTGAAAATTTGAAATTTCAATTCAGTAGTACTTAAATTTTAGGGAAAAAATAAGTAGGTGTCTGTCTGACCACCCTAACCATAATAAAATGATAATATTTTTTTATAAGATTTTAAATATAAGTAGAGGACTCATGTCCTGATGTGATGCATATTTTTTTGTAATATATTTCCTAGTAAATAATTAATTATGATTTTTTTATTACAACTTTTAAAAAATATAAAAACTTGTATGTCTAACCACCTTAACTTGGTCAAAACTTCATGAAATTCAATTCTTTTTTTAATCCTATAGTATATGAAGCATAGAATGTGACACAAGTTTTAGATTCAAAAAATGTGATACCATTTGAAAGTTATAGATGTGTTTCAATCAACCTATCAATCAGGACTTTAGTTGTAATTCAAATAGAAAATGAATAATAATTATTTATTAAATTCAAAGTTAAGAATAATTTATATTGGTGGAAATTAGAGAATATCCTTTAAAAACCCTTTTCATTTCATTAATTTTGGGTAAAAAAAAAAGTTGTCAGCCACATACCCTACAAATACCCATCATATCACCACTTTTTGGCCCATCATGATCCTGTACATACCCAAACCTTCTCCTTGATCACAAATCCTTGCCCCCCTATTCTCTTCACGTGATTCATTTTTACATTTATTATTCTTTTCCCTCTATGGTGTGGCCTACCCTTTCTCATTCCACCCATGCATCCCTTCAATTCTTTATTTTTCCTTGACCACATCACCTCATGCTACATACCCCTCTCATATATGTCTCTTCATGAATTTTATTTCATCTTATTCTAAAAAAATATTTCTTCTATGGTGCAATTATCTTCTTCCATTTTTTGTTTTATCACCATAAAAAATATTGTTTCTCTTACCTTTTAAATCAGACTCCAAATTCTAAAAAAATCTAGTATAAAATTTTCCTTGTCACATTCATTTGGGTATTGGTTCATTTCATCATTAAACTACCTTGCATATTACTCTTTGTTAAATTTCACATTATAAATAACTTCTCCAATCTAAACCAAAAGTAATAAAATATAGTTGAAGCTATGTAGAGACACAAAAAGCTTTAGTGAGCCACTAGTAAGTAGGCCTAAGTTTGCAAAGTGACTAGACTTCAAGATAGAGAAATAATGACATAGCACCTCCATTTCTTATTAGCCTAAACCCATTGAACTATGTCATGACCAAAATTGAATAACCATCAAATACTACAAAATAAATGCTTTCTTAAAGTTAAAATCAATGTGTGATATATTGACAACCAATGTCAATAATTTCAACGAATCTCCATCAAAGTTGACCATCAAAACCACATTAAATTGTACTTTAAAAATGAAAAGAAAAATAAAGCAACCAAACCAAACTAAAATATTTTTGGGTGATGCAAATAACCAATTCACCTGGATTATAATGCATCAATAGGTCATTCTCCATGAATTTTATTTTAGTGAATTTTATAGTAAGTTCCTTATTTGATACCCTATAAGATTGAACATGTCTTTGATAATGGGTTTATCAAACTACATGTAGTGTATTCATCTTGGTTAGCCCTATTGGTTAATGGCCATAGGTGATTGTATAAGGAACCTATCTACAAAGAGGAACACATTAAATGAATCCAACATGATTATAACTTGTAGTTTTTAGATTCTAACATAAAATATTATATATAAATAAAGTCATAATAAAATAAAATATTAATGAATCTAGACAAGAAACCATCATAATTTTCAATCAATGTTTACTGTATATTTTTTATGTATTAGCACTTATTGTTTTTCTACTCTTCTATTGATCTATAGTTTTGGGTGATATCTAAATTATACGTGTCTTAAGTGATTTTGCATCCAAATTAGTACTTATTTTCAACCATTCTTGCATTTTATTCCTATCCTGAGACTCGTTTTAGGTCTTTTCTTGGTACCCCAAAGCTAGCTAGAATCTTGCATTATTGACCAAGGGTACTCATTATCAACTAGATTCAATGTTGGGTCTTACCCAAAAATATGGATTTTCATGTCCTTTTTTTTCCCTTAGGGTTTGTAAATTTTATATGTTAATAACTAATATGAGATAAACTTTATTAGGCTTTCAATTGTGGGTATAATGTTAGGATTGCATCTTGGCATTCATCTTTCTATCAACTCTATGGTTTGATGTGCATATTCTTAATTAGGGAGCTATGGTCATGCTATTTTGGGTGTCACTAAAGTTTTTATGATCATTGTGGTTTGATTCTTGTGTCTAGTAGTGTTCTCTATTTCATTAAGTTTAAGATATAGAGTTATTTAATGACAACCTTTAGATGTGTTTTCTAACCATAATCCCTTGGAATTTTTCCTAAACATTAGGGATATGCACTATGGACATTCATATATTTTTCCCTTGGGATATTTATCCTAAATATGAGGGATATGCATTATGGAAATTCAAATATTTTTCTCTTGGTTTCATTATTCATATTGTTAGCTTATATGTTTCCATAATTTGTAGTTTTTTCTAATTTTCAAATAACTTAGTATCACACATGGATATAAAAATAAGGGCACGTTTTTAACTCAATTAATACCACACTCATCACTCAAGAAAATATCATCAAATACTAAGTTCCCATCACCATGGTATTCCATTTTCTTTAGCTCTTAGTTCCTCACACACAATCACTTTCCATTCTATCCTTTACTCACCTCCATTCAATCTAGTTATCTATCACTATCTCATTAGTAGTACAAAATGACTAAACATTGGGTTTTAGCTTTCATTTTTCTATTATTTCATTGTCATTTGATCTACTCTCATGCTCCACTAGCAAATAGATCTTCCCAAACTTTCCCACTTATAAACTCCTTTATCTATATTTGAGTCATTTACTATGTTGGTATCACTTCTTTCATGTGGCACATTTCTATTATCTAATGTAGGCTCCAATGATAGCTTGATGTACTAGATGATGTTATGTGGTCTAGTCATATAGTACCACGTGCAATTTGTATGATATTATGGGTACCTTGTTATTTTTCCTATGTATTCATTCAAATTTTCATGTGTGTCCCCATGAACCTAAAACTAAACCTTTTCAACTATGTATCATTTTTTGGGTGCTAGATAGCTCTATAGATTAAAATAATCTATTTTTATTGATAGGTATTTCAATAAGGATAAGTTGTTCAATTTATTCTTACATGGAATCTACTTTTTCTTTAAAAAATCAATAATGGGTTTTGAATAAAATGGTTGTGGTTTGTGTGTCATATTTCATGAGTGGTCAATCCTCACACAATGGGTAATTATTGGAGTGTGTACTTTTTTGTTTTATTCATTGGTTTAGGATATATATATGATACATGTTGATGTCCATGATTCTAATAAGGTTAAAACTATAAGGTTTTGAATGTGGTATTAGTTGCATGGTGGTAGTGTATTTACATTTATTTTAGTATGCTCAACAAATAAGTAAATTCTATGGTTGTTCTTGAAGCTATATTTTCTAGCTTAACATTGTAGTTGATTAATCATCCATGTAAAAGATTTAAAAATATGTGGAAATGTATTTGGGATGCCCCTTTCAATGTAATTTAATGATTTATCTTGTAAATTTATGAATTTTTGAACTATGATTCATCTTCCATGATTTGGTTATTTAGAGGAGTTTATTTATTGGATCATAAATCCCAACTTATGGGTTGTAAATGTAATCTTAGTAAAATAATTTTTTATATTTTACATGTGTTATAGTATGTGATGTCTTATATTCACTCAATTTAAAAAGTGAATTACAACATCAAATTGAAATTTTTTTTTCATTCAATTGCATACATGATTTACTTAAGCATCTTTTTACGTATATTGTACTATAGTTTTTCCCTATGTATATGGTCATTCTAGTATTGAATGGCCATTCTCTACCCCACCTTTTATTAGGTTGATCTGCACTCCTACTTTTCATTCTTCCTCTTCCTGATGATGGATCACTGAGTGTGATCCGAAATGTTGATGAAAAAACATACACAGTTAAATCCAAAAGCATATTATCTATTGTAATTTTTTCAAACCTTAAATGAGTTCACATTCAAGTTGTACTATTAGAGGTTCAAACATATAAGAGCATCCTCATGTGTACTAATTGCTATAGAAATATTATATCTCTAAGAGAGCTAGTGCATTACAAATATCTAGATTATTAGACTCTCGAATTTTGAAAGATACATATGGGTATGTAATGTAAGAGGATTCATCAAAAGTGATTCAAACTTGTATTTTATCAAGGTTTGTATATGTATGTATGTCCATATTTTCTTAAGATGAGGTATTTATGTTTATATGTGGGTTCCATTAGGGCATGGACATTTAAGGTTTATCAAGATATTTGTATCTCTTTAATTGTCATATTAAAGGCCTCAAGGATAACTCTCCTAGGTTCTAAAATGCTTGAAGAAAAAAAGGATTTTCTCTACTCTATGAGTTGGTGTCTTATTTCCCTCTCCTTATTGTTGATTTTCCTATTTTTGTAAGATTTATTTATCCCCTTGTCTTGGTTTATGAGTATTAGTCAAAGGGGAAAGGATCTTGTAGTTAAGAATATTAAAGTAAAGGGTATTATCCTAATTGTTTAATTACTTAGGTCCCTTTTCACTCTAACGAATTAAGCTTACTTAGGTTATGGTTTTTTTGTATCTCGAATCATAGGAAGAGGAAAAATGTCATGATCTTCTTTTATCCTCACCTAAGGTTTCTCTAGGGATGACTTTTGCTTTTTTATTTTTCATTTTATAATAATTCTTATTGTATTCACTTAATAGTGAGGTTTGAACACTAATAATGATTTATGTTTTGGATAAATAACTCTTGGTCTCCATAGCTTAAATTATATTTATCTTTCTATGATAGGCATTTGATTGTAGGTGATCCTTGGGAGCTATTGGATTGAAGAATAAACTCCAACAAAGAGGTGGGCCATATTAAGGGATAAAACGTCTAGGAAAAATTATGGGCAATGGAGAATGAGCTAATAGTGTAATAGGAGTAATATTTTAGGATTGAAGAGAGGAGGATGTTTGGGTAACACTATAGGATAGAATAATACTAGTATAGGTATATTCACTAATTGTGTGATATTCTTCGCATTACCTAAAATAATAAGTTCTTATATAAAATATTATTCATCTACATTTGCATCATGACCATTATCTTTATAAGAAAACTAGTATGTTCACAATTATCACTAGATTGAATCATGTGTGGATTTAAACAAGCACTCCATTGCAAATGGAAATGAGAGGGAATACCTTTTGTCTTGAAAATAAATTTCAAATTTCTAAGAAGATAAAATAAATGTATAAAATAACCTAAGGGTGTTAATAAAAGTATCAATTAGTTAATAATCTTGGGATAAAGAAAAGATTAGATTCTTAGATAATTTAGTATGTTAAATGGATGTAAATAAATATAAACAAAAGTGGAAAAAATGGAGAAAGGTGTTGGAACCCTAATTTTTATCATTCCACTGATGCTATGTTCAAGCCTATGATACTATATTCTTCAATATCACTAGGGTTTAGGATTTTATGTTCTATTCTTATTACTCTTGATCCGTTCATTGGCATATGTTCACTTGTTGACTAGCTACATTGGGTAACCATTTGAATTAAGTGACGTCTTATGACCCCTCCTTCTGTCCTTGATCGACCCTATCCTCCCAAGTCACCTGTTGCACCTAGGAAGGCTTCTTCTTTATGAATGACTTATTTTCACATGTGGTTTCTACTTGGTGGAAGTGTCGCTCACAGTCTATTTCCCATCGTAGGTTCTATTCTAGAGTGTCATACACAACATGCGATGAGCGATGCCTTTCCACCATATCACCGTTAAGGTCCATTACTTTGGACTCATCACCCATTGCAGGTTGTGCTTCATTTACTGAAGAGAAACTAATGATGAGCGATATGGTATTTTCCTTTTGAGCCTTGGTTCATCGCCCATCACATGATATTGTAGCTACTTTGAGGAGGTTATTGACGATGGGTGATAAATAGTTTTATGTCCATGAACTCCATTGACTATCATGTGTCATGCCCTTGTAGTTGGAGGGTAACACGCGACGAATGATGTGGGATAATTCTTATGACCCATCATCGACACTTCATTATAGCCAGTTGGATTTTGTCTTTCAAAGAAGAACCCATGACCATCAATAGTTGAGGCTTATTCCCATCAAGTGGGTGGGGTCTATCACTAGTTAAGGTGGCTTGCTAGGAAAGGAACCTACAATGAAGAGTGTAAAACAAAGATCTTCAGGTAAAGTATTTTGATGGTCAGATCAATGGTCAACAGTTCATTGTTGGGTCTAAAGCCATTGTGTGATGATGTTTTGAAACAAGTTTCAAATCGATGATGGGCGATGCCTTAGAGATGTGGTTGGGATTTCTCCATGATTCAAATGATTGATAGACAAAGTAAGGACAATCGGCAAGGATGCAGATGGACGCATGACTACTTTAAAACATATCTTCATTGTTTCCTAGTATGGTTCATAAAGCAAGTGGTGACTCTTAATGTGCCTTGTCGATCGAGTTTTAAATCTATGGTGATCAACAATTGAGATTGGACATGCAGTGATTGAGCTTTCTACTCATGCGAGCGAGCCGAGATGGACATTAATTTAAGATAGCCTTACATTCTCTTATTTAATGAGGATTTTTGTAGATGAATCAAGTCATTCGTGCATTAGCAAAGATAGCCTTACATTCTCTTATTTAATGAGGATTTGTTGCAGATGAATCAAGCCATTCATACATTAGCTAGAGTGTAGAATTAATTGCAGTGGCCAAGGAAGAGATATTAACAGAAGTTGAAGTGCAAGAATTGCTAGGGTGGTAGCTTAGTATCATTTGGTATGTGTATGTTCTACATTGCTAATTGTGGCTCAACCCTTTTCCTACAATTTGGGTCTTGAGGTGTCTACATTGCTTGTACATGTGGATATTCTGGAAGTCATGGTTTTTGTTTTTCTTCATCACCAACATTGGTTATTGTGGTATTCTAAGAAGATGAGTGAACCAAGCACTCTTGTCATGCCAATTCAGAGGTCCCAAAGGCTAAGTATGCAGAATCCAATTGCATACGTGCCAGAAGAAAAACCTCTCTTGCCAAGGGTACCAGTTGTTCTGAAGAAGAAGAGAAGTGTACATGGAAAACACAAGAAGGTGGTTGTTCACAGCACCTATGCTTTGAGGAGCAGGATTGTCTCACTAAAACTGATAGGAAAAATAGAGAAGGGACCCATGTTTGTGAAAGAATTAATGAGGTCTAGCTAGAGTCTTGGGGTTTTTTCAGAGAAACCCATTGCTCCTATCCTGGTTTCTGATAGTTTGTCGAGAGAAGAAGGAGAAGTTGGTTGTGGCCCTAGTCTGAGCCTTGCTCCTCTAGTGTTGTATGGTGATTCAAAGGATGAGATTGTGATTGCAACTAGACACTCTCTATTATAAGACCCGATGAGGGTGGTTACTCAATGCTTGATAAAGCCAAGTAGCACCTATGTCCTTTTCCAATTGTGTGGGGTTTTGGGTGATGTGATGATGTGGCTTCTGGATGGTAACTTTTGTTGGTTCATTTTGATGGTGGCTAGTTTGTGGGTTTGTGCTGATGGTCATGATGGTGGTTACTCTGGTATTGGTAAATGTGCCAATTTTGTTGGTGCTTTTTGGAAGGCTTATGTGACATCTCCGAAAAATGGGTTAGCACTCATTTTGCTTTTTTTTTCCCATGATCATGGAATGATTAAATGTAATGGTTTGGGAAATTAACCTTGATGAAATGAATTTTGAAATGAACATGAAATGTAATTACATATTGAGTCGAATGCTTTGTCACTCCCTTGTGTTATAAAAGGGATTTCATGGCTCGATGTAAGGGGGTTCTGGTCTAAATTTTTTGAGTCCAGTATGTCTTAGGTATAAGCTGATTGAGTAGGCAATGATAATGTTGAATGCTCGATGAATTCACTAGAAATTTGTCTTGGGTATAAGTCATATAGGTTATAATCTTAATAATTTTTGTATCGATCACTGATATTAGAAAAAAATTCAAAGTCCAAATTGCATGCTCTCCTTTGTATATTTTCACAGATTATAAATGAAATTATCAAAGATCATTTCATCTATCGTCAAAATTGTTCAATTGAATGTGTGGCTTTATTTCTTTGCTTCAAATCAAAGGATTAAGTAAAATTCTTAGGAAAAGTCATGGGTATGTGAGAATTTGCAAGGATTTGGTAAGTAGTGTTTAGATGACATGAGTCCTTGTAGTGTAAAGCATTACATAGATAGTTTAAATATATCAAAATTGGATAATCGGCGTATTATTGGTTGTTTCATATTTGACTCCATTTACCCAATTTGATGAGACACTAGTTGTTTGTTGACTATTTAGCAATTAAATGAATGAATCACATATCTGGCTATGGAATTAGAATCAAAACAACATTTATAAAATTCTGCTAAATTTGAATCACATATTTGAAGTATACCCACATTCTTAGCAAAATAAACACTAATTTGCTCAAAGGTCTACCAAATCTTTAGTGAAACTAGTGTGTTTGCATTAGACAAGAATGGATCTGTATTGAAGTGTTCTTGAAAATGTTGATGTACCAAATGAAAACAGTGAGGAATACCCTCCTTGGTCCTACAGAGCTGAAAGTGAAGGAATAGAGACCTCAAAATTCTATGTCCGTTGTGTTGGCCACTAGCTCTTGGTGATTTTTGAATATAAAGGTTGGCTACCTTTTAGAAGATTCCAAGGTTAGCTAGAAAAATCACCAGTAGAATGGAAACTTTGGTGGGGACATAATTTTCATCCTCTAGTTTCAGTTTGTTGTAGTACAGAGTCACATGGTGATAAATCTATACATTTAGTTAAGATCTTCTACAGTTCTTGAAGCTGGTCAAATATTTTTAGCAACAAAGTTTGAGAGTTTTGAAGGTGACTCAGTTATTAGAGAAAACCCAAAACTAGACCTATTTTGGAGTTTTTTCAATTTGTTTGAAACATAGTCCTGTAAACAAGGGGTGACAACTTTGACTTAACTTGAACTTGATAAAGAATATGATAAGGCTTTAGATCCACACACTTCAAGATCGAAGGTGAAAAGTTTCTTTGCAATTCTAGGTATTCTCATGAATCTAAGGAAATATTATTATATTTGCAAATAATTTGTGGGAATTATCAAGATTTAGGTCATAAATATTTCCCAATTTGGTGAAATAGCACCTAGATAGGGAAAGGAATTATATCTTTGCATAATCTTAAGGTACAAATTTGAAATAAATGTTGAGATTTGTCATATTCGTGAATGCAACATATTGAATAGTATTATGCAAAGAGGATTTGGAGTATATATGTCATAAAGGTTTACGCCATTAAAATAAATTTGGGTTACCTTTTGAGGATACTGACAAGATCTGCAAAGGATAGAACAATATGTCTTGTCAGGCTTTACACCTAGAACCAAAAATAAATACAACTACACATGATGAATACCCCTTGTCACATCAAAGGAATTTCAGTACCGAAAGGTACAGAGCCATAGATTTCAGTAATGTTATTAGTTACCCAAATATTATACCACCCAAGATCAAGGATAAAATACCAAAATTTAGTGGTGAAAAGTCAAAATCAGCAAGCAGATATATGCAAGAATTTGTTGATGTACATAATGGGTGATTATGAGATAGATTGTGAAGATGTAGTTATGAAGTTATTTTTTCAATCCCTAAAAGGAGATGCAAGAGATTTGTTCTCTTATTTTCCAATGTCTTATGTACATTGTTGGAGTGCACTTAAGACAATTTTCATAGGACAATTTGGTGAGAGGATAAACCCAAGTGTTGCAAGGAAGAATTTCATGAAAATATCTAGGGATAAGGGAGAGTTGATCCTTTCCTTTAACCTTAGATTTGTGAAAGTCATAAGAGAAATCCTTGAACACATAAGGCTTAATGATGTAGAATGTCTAATTGTATATTTAGGGGCATTTGATAGTAAGATGTGTTTATTGTTGAGAGATAAAGAGCCTGCTACTTTACAACAAGCTTATCAAAGTGTCATGGATATTGAGAAAAATTTGAAGTACTCGATCATGAAGGGATCTATGATTTCCAATATGAATGGTCCTGATAGAATCTAAACCATTGAGCCAATCCAATCAGGAAATAAAAGTGTTTGTCAAGAAAAGGAGCCCTTAGATGTTACATTTGCATTGCTATCAAGAGATGCAGAACAAGAGCGAGCATCAACCTCACATCAACCAAGGTCAGGAAGGGTTGATTTAATTTCCTCTGTTAGAAAATTGTATGAGATAAAGAGATATGCAAATGAGTCACCATACGACTTGTTTTCAAGATTCTTAGATGTTATGATGGAAATACCCAAGAGTTTTAGGCCTAATGATTTAATGTGCATTGATTTGTTTTATGAAGCTTACAAATCAGGAGCAAGCCAATGGCCTAAGAATCAAAAGCCTCATAGTCTTGATCAAGTAGTGGACTAGATAAGCATTGTGGAAGGCACTAAGTATAGTCATATGCCACTTATTGTTTCCTAGAATGGGGAAAATGCTTGCTATAGTGAAGAAAATCAAAGGATAGAACTGCCAAGTCAAGAAGATGCATTGGAAGGAGGACAGTCAACTGATAATTGTTGTTATTTTACAAGTACTCTAAGTGTGAGCCCATATAGTAGTGATGAAGATGAAGAAATAGAATACAATGATAAGGAAGTAGTACCTAATTTTCCTCCATGAGATGTCATAGGATATGAGAAAATATAGGAGGTACATGGTGAAACCCCACAAAGTGATTTAGTCATGAACAATGATTTGAATGCACCGAGTCTAAATCATATGGCATGAATGAGGAATCAAAGGAATGAGATTGAACTAGGATAGTCTTCTAATGAATATGATTCTTCTTACAAAGTGGAGGTGGAGTCCTTTGCTTCAAGTGAAGGATATGACAATAGCCTTGAAGGGGTTTGTTTCCTTGGTAGTGAGCATTTTTCTTCATGTGAAGAATTTTTTGAATGTCGATCAATTTTTATGAGCGCAAATAATGAAGAGGATATTGAAAGTGTCTCCCTAAGTTCTTTAAGTAATTTCACTAATTTTGAATATACTAATGATCAAATGTATTGGGATCCAAACACTGACAAGGATGAGGTACATGTGACCATCATGAAGACATCACAAAATCTTTTATTTGATGAACTTTCATTGGAAAGTGAGGATATAAATGATGACTCCTATTGGTGTAGAAGCAATCCTCTTTTTGAAGAGAATCTTAATGAATACTTGGTAAGCATTACTAACGAATATGTTGTGGATAGTACAAACAAGAGCCAAGTTGATAATGAGTTAGGTGAATTTATTTTTTAAGATGTCAACTATGTCTTAATAGTTCCCCAATTGAATGGAAAATGTGGTGACAAAAACATTGATGAATTAGTGTACCAATATGTGATTGAGAAAATTGTGCATGATAAGCATGAAAAAATAACTTAGACTTTCTAACATTTAACTTTGATAATGGCCCATTTGATAAAGAAAATGAAGATTGTGATGGTAACCTCAAATGTAGTATTACTATTAAGGGAGATGTGGATGATTGTGTTGATTCTCCTATGATATCTAGAGATGTGCTTGAAAAGATGGTTGAGATGTTAGATGCTTGGGTTCTAGATGATGATATTTTCCCTCACATAAATGGAAGTCTAATTTTGGATGAACAAAGGGAAAGTCGGGATTAATGAATGGATACTCGGGCAACATCATAATATGTTGAGGAGAGGGAATTATTTGATGACTCTACATAATATGCTAATATTTCCAGACTATTTGATCCATGTGAAGAGCAACTCAGAAATGTGGATAACTAGAAAAAAGATGTCGATCAGTATGAAGTTACATTGCAGTACTTTGTATAGTTTCCATATCTTATAGATCTTATCATGGGGCTGCTTCCACCTGAAGGAATGAACATTATAGTGGTGTAGAATGCATATTATCCCATGCTTGCATGCCATTTTTTGAATACCTCAGAGGAGATTGAATATTGCACACAAGATGTTCATCAATACCTTCAGCTTGGTGAACAAGTTGAAGATAATGCCACCATCTATGATTAGGTGGAATATGAAATCTTTACTTTTCAAACATATCTGAGTGAGCCTATAATACAACATGGCAATGAAAAACATAACTCTATGATAAGTGGGATGGATGAGGTTAGCTAAGGTAGAGTTAGTTTCTTGGATGTGTGTAATATAGATCTTGATCCATTGAGACCAAAGCAAAACATGGTATTTGATAGAGGAAACGATTCTTCTTAAGCTTTGGGAGGTCATCAGGCCTCCAATTGAGAAGATAAAGCTAATAAGATGAATGTCCCCTTGATGGTATGCTTCAATTAGAGATTTTAGATTCTTGCTATGCCTACAAGAGGCATACATCCCCAAACAAAGCCACTGGTGGAACCCTAATTTTTATCATTCCATTGATGCTATGTTCAAGCTTGTGATACTATATTCTTCAATATCTCTAGGGTTTAGGGTTTTATGTTCTATTATGGTTACCCTCAATCCATTCATTGGCTTATGTTCACTTGTTTACTGGCTGCATCAAGTAACCATTTGAATTAATTAGTGTCTTATGACCCCTCCTTCCATCCTTGACTGACCCTATCCTCCAAAGTCACCTGTTGCACCTAGGAAGGCCTCTTTATTAATGAATTATTTGCACGTGCAGTTTCTACTTGGTGGAAGTGTCGCTCATGGTCTATCACCCATCATAGGTTTTGTTCCAAAATGTCATACACAACATGCAATGAGTGATTCATTTCCACCACAACACCATCAAGGTCTATTACTCTCGACTCATCAACCATCGCAGGTTGTGCTTCATTTACCGTAGAGAAATTGGTGATGAATGATATGGTATTTTCCTTTTGATCTTTGGTTCATCGCCCATCACATGATGTTGTTGCTACTTTGAGAAGCTTACTGGTGATGGGTGATAAACAGTTTTACATCCATGAAATCCATCGCCTATCGTGTGTTGTGCCCTTGCAGTTGAAGGGTAACACATGACAAATGATGTGGGCTACTTCTTATGACCCCTCACCGGCACTTGCACTATCATCAGTTGGCTTTTTTCTTTCAAAGAAGAACCCATGATCACTAATGGGTGAGGCTTCTCCCCATTGTGCGGGTGCGGTCTATCGCCGGTTAAGGTGGCTTGCTAGGAAAGGAACCCACGATGAATAGTGTAAAAAAAAGATCTTCAGGTAAAGTCTTTTGATGGTCAGATCAATGGTCAATAGTTCATCATTGGGTCTAAAGCCATCGTGTGATGATGTTTTTAAATGAGTTTCAAATCGATGATGGGTGATGTCTCAGAGATGTGGTGGGGATTTCTCCATAATTCAAATGATCTACAACAAACAAAGTAAGGATGATTGTGAAAGGATGCAGATGGATGTGTGGTTGCTTTAAAGCATATCTTCACTATTTCCTCATTTAGTCCGTAAAGCAAGTGGCGACTCTTAATGTGCCTTATCGATCGAGTTTTAAATTTGCGGTGATCAATGGTTGAGATTGGACATGCAATGATTGAGATTTATGCTCATTTGAGTGAGCCAAGATGGACATTAATTGTAGATAGCCTTAGATTCTCTTTTTAATGAGGATTTTCTGCAAATGAATCAAGTCATTCATGCATTAGCTAGAGTATATAATTAATTGTAGTGGCCAAGGAATTGATATTATCAGAAGTTGAAGTACAAGCATTGCTAGGGTGGTAGTTTAGTATCATCTAGTGTGTGTATATTCTTCATTACTAATTGTGGCTCAGCCCTTTTCCTACAATTTGGGTTTTGAGGTGTCTGTGTTACATGTACGTGTGGATATTCTGGAAGTTGTGGTTTCTGTTTTTCTTCATCACCAACATTGGTTATTGTGGTAGTCTAAGAGGATGAGTGAACCAAGCACTCCTATCATGCTAGTTCGAAGGTCCCGAAGGTTAAGTATGTAAGAGCCAATTGCATACGTGCTAGAAGACAAATCTCTCTTGCCAAGGGTACCGATTGTTCTAAAGAAGAGGAGTGTACGTGGAGGAGGATTGTCTCACTGAAACCAACTGGAAAAACAAAGAAGGGACCCCTATTTTTGAAAGAATCAACGAGGTCTAGCTCAGGTCTTGGGGTTTGTTCAAAGAAACCCATTGCTCCTATCCTAGTTTTTGATAGCTCGTCAATAGAAGAAGGAGAAGTTGGCCCTGGCCCTAGTCTGAGCATTGCTCTTCTAGTTCTATATAGTGATTCAGAGGATGAGATTGTGATTGCAACTCCACTCTCTGTTATAAGACCCGACAAGGGTGGTTACTCAACGACTGGTAAAGCTAAGTAGTACCCATGTCCTTTGCCAATGGTGTGGGGTTTTGGGTGATGTGATGATGTGGATTTCAGATGGTGACCTTTGTTGCTTCATTTTGATGGTGACTGGTTCATGGGTTTGTGCTAATGGTCACGATGGTGGTTATTATGGTATTGGTAAACGTTCCAATTTTTCTAGTTCTTTTTGGAAGGCTTGTGTGGCATCTCCGAAAAATGGGTTAGCACTCATTTTGCCTTTTTCTTTTCCCATGATCATGGAATGATTAAATGTAATGGTTTGGGAAATTAGCCTCAATGAAATGAATTATGAAATGAACATTAAATGTAATTACATCTTGAGCCGGATGCTTTGTTGCTCCCTTGTGTTATAAAAGGGATTTCATGGCTTGATGTAAGGGGGTTCTGGTTTGAAAGTTTTGAGTCCAATATGTCTTAGGTATAAGCTGATTGGAGTAAGCAGTGATAATGTTGAATGCTCGATAACTTCACTGGAAAGTCATCTTGGGTATAAGTCATATAGGTCATAGTATTAATAAGTTTTGTATTGATTACTCATATTAGAATAGAATTCAAAGTCCAAATTACATGCTCTCCTTTGTATTTTTTCACATATTATAAATGAAACTATCAAAGATCGTTTCATCTATCGTCAATTGTTCAATTGAATCTGTGACTTGATTTCTTTAATTTAACTCAAAGGATTAAGTAAAATGTTTAGGAAAAGTCATGGGTATGTGAGAATTTGCAAGGATTTGGTAAGAAGTACAGTGTTTGATGACATGTGTCTTTGCAGTGTCAAGCATTACACAGATAGTTTAACTATATCAAAATTGGATAATCAGTTTATTACTGGTTGTTTAATATTTGACTCCATTTACCCAATTTGATGAGGCACTGGTTGTTTGTTGACTATTTAGAAATTAAATGAATGAATCACATATCTAGCTATGGACTTAGAATCAAAACAAAATTTATAAAATTTTGCTAAATTTGAATCACATGTTTGAAGTATACCCACATTCTTTGCAAAATAAATGCTAATTCGCTCAAAGGTCTGCCAAATCTTTAGTAAAATTAGTGTGTTTGCATTAGATAATAATGGATTTGTTTTGAAGTGTTCTTGAAAATGTTGATGTGCCAAATGAACATAGTAAGAAATACCCTCCTTGGTCCTACATAGCCTAAAGTGAAGGAATAGAGACCTCAAAATTTCTTGTTTGTTGTGTTGGCAACTAGCTCTTGGTGAGTTTTTAATATAAAGGTTGGATACCTTTTAGAAGATTCCAAGGTTAGCTGGAAAAATCAGCAACAAAATGTATTAGATTGTGAGCCAAAAATTAGCATAAGAGTGTGCCACTTGTCAATATGCAATTTTATTAAGTCATTCAATTAAAATAGGTTTATTAAATAAAATAGGAATTGGCATTGGGTATGTAAATTTCACAATTATAATTATTATGTGACAATCATACTACCATGAGTGTATTGTAATTAGTGATTTCAAATAATCATGTTTAAGTATCATGCCTTTAAATATTTTACATTAATAATCAAATTCAAAATCCATTACGTTCAACCCATGCCAACCATGTTAAACCATAGTTAGAAAAAAAATCCTTTACATATTTTGATAAAATGTTGGATATTCTAATGCACAAGTCTTATATTTTTATTGATGTATCAATGATTTAAAATAGTTTAAGACATGTACACATATGTAAAATTATTTTGAATTTTATTAAATTATATCCTTTTCTTTTTTTTTTGTCAATAATGATAGTTTTATAAATGCACTATCTATATTTAAATTATTTATTTTAAAAGCTTAAAGATAACTTTAAAATCATAGACCTAATCTTATTCAATTCTACAACTTTGCAAATACCCTGTCATAATGAATAAATAAAATAGAGAATACAAATTGACCCCTAAAAGCATATGCTTATGAATTATCAATAAATAAATTATGTATAATTTTACAACATTGAAAATAACTTGTCATAATGAATAGATAAAATAGAAGATTAAAAATGACCCTTGCTAATGAATTATACTTATATATATATATATATATATATATATATATATATATATAATTGAAAAACAATATAGACACACATGTAGATATATATTTAAAAAACACATCCTAAAACCAATTTTGAAAACTTGTTGGAAAAAGAAGGTGTCTTAACCTTTGATTTGTTTGAAGATTTGGGTTTTCTAAATATTAAAAGTTGTTGAACTATGTCTTTTTGAGTTAAAACTTGCAGTTTCTATTCAAATGAAGAGTCAAGTTGGAAAGTTGTTTTTTATAGGTGGAGTTGTGCATAATTTTATTTTCTATTTTCATGTTGAGTTTACATGGAATGTGAGTTTTCGAGGTGCAGTCATTTTGGAAAGTGAAGTTTTCTATAGATTGGCATGTGGTGACAATTGCAAACTTATCGTTGTGTGTCTATAGTGTTTTTGGTGCTTTCCATGTTGCGTGTTCATCCTTTGGTAGTTGTTTTATAAATTTCTAATTTATGCATTGTAAGGTCTTATATATTGAGCACTTGTATTTTGGAGTTGTGTGTTGCTATTGTATTGAAGTATTGTTATGCTACCTAAATTACTCTAGAATTGTAAATAAGTGTGAAAACTCTTGCAAGAGCATAGCTCTAGAATTATATTGTAACTTGTTATTGTTGTTGAATAATATAATTGAGCCATATTTTGGAGTGTGGGGTTTCTCTCCCGAAAGGGTTTTCCTCACGCAAATCTTTGTGTTATGAGTTCATTATTTATCTTATTTATGATATGTATGTGCATCTAAATTTGTAACAGTTAAAGTTGTTTAAGAAATTTTTGCAACTCTCTCCTTCCTAGATTAGTGTAGGAAGTTGTTTTTACTTACTCGGCTTCCTCTCAGCCAATATCAAAGCCTGACCAGCTTTGATTTTTTTGTTGGGTTTGAAGGGTTTTTTGAGTTGAAATTTTTTTCAGTGGGAGTCTTGTAGAATAATATTTTGTGACCTTGTTGTAGGAAAGAGATGGAAAGAACATCCAATAGAGACAAAATGGAGAAGTTTAATAGTGCAAACTTCAAGTGTTGGAATTGTGGCAAATTTGGTCATTTCAGAAAAGAGTGCAAGGAAAAGAAAAAGAAGAAGAAAAAAATAATTTCTTAAATTTTGACTCTAGAAAATTCTTTCAAAATGATGCAGATGCATTTTTCACAACTTTGGAAATGCATTCATCAAAAGATGTGTGGTTGATAGACTGGGGTGCTTCTTTCCACATAACCTCTCACAGAGGTTGATTTTCAAAGTATAAAGAATATGATGGTGGGAAGTTGTATCTAGGTGATGAATCTCACCTAAAGATAATTGGTCATGGAAGAGTAAAAATAAAATTCCCTAATGGAAGAGTGAAGGGGACTGATGGTGTATTGCATATCCCAGGTTTGGCAAGAAACTTTCTTTTTGTGAGTAAATTGAATGATGTGAGAGTGCAAGTTGTTTTCTTTAGTGGAGGATGCAATATGATGAGAGGAGCTATGGTGTTGGATAAGGGTGTGTGGATTGGAACCTTGTTCAAGCTGGGTGCATGCATGATTTAGTGTAATAGTTCTTCTAACAAACCACAGAAGAAATCTCTAGAATTTTTATCCTCACTACTAGATCGAGTAGAGAAATATGTAGTAGCTACATCTAATGATCATGCATTTTGGGTACCTAAGGGTGCTCATTCCTTGGAAATAAAGCTTCCTATAGAGAAGAAAATGCTATGGCATCAATGACTTGGTCACATTGGTAAGAAGGGTCTTAGAGCCCTGAAATCTAAGAGCCTTATTAAAGGCCTTGATGATTGTAATCTCGAGTTTGAATTTTGTGGACATTGTGTTTATGGTAAAAAACGTTGTGTCCCTTTTCACTCTAGTAGACTCACAAGTCTTCTGGGGTTTTGGACTATGTTCATGCAGATGTGTTTGGTCCTATGAATGTTCCTTTGTTGTCAAAATCTATATATTTTATTTTTTTCATAGATGATTACATTAGAAGGACATTTCTTTATTTTCTTAGAAGAAAAGCTAAGGTATTTAGTTGATTTAAGGAGTTCAAATCCTTGGTAGAAAATTATACTAGTAGAAAGATTAAGTGTTTGAGGACTGACAATGGCAGTGATTTTTGTTTAGTAGAGTTTGAAAAGTTTTATAAAGAGCACAAGATTGAGAGACATAAGACAACTCCATACACCTTATGAAAAAATGGAGTTGCAAAGAGGATGAACATGATGTTTATGGAGAGGGCTAGGAGTATGTTGAGTGGTGTTGGCCTTGAGCAGAAGTTTTGGGTTGAAGCAGTAGCCATTGCATGTTACTTAATCAATAGATCTCCTACATCAATGCTTGTTGATAAGACACCCATGGAGGCATGGTCTAGTAAAAATCCTTCGATGAGACATCTCAGAGTATTTGGTTGTCAAGCTTACACTCATATTCTGATTGAGAAGAGGTCTAAGTTGGAGAACAAAGTAGTTAAATGTATCTTCATTGGCTATGGTGTCAGTGTGAAGGGGTACAAGCTTTGGGATTCAGTGGCCCAAAATTTTCTTTATAGCAGAAGTGTGATTTTTCAAGAGATGAAACCTTTCATAGTTGACATGTAGCTAGAGAAAGAGGAGAAAAAAAAGGAGGTAGTTCAAATTCCACTTACTCCGATGAAAGAAGAACTATGTACTCTTGTTGAACCTAGTGATGAGGAGATTTTGAGGAGATCTAAAAAAATTGAAGAAGAAGAACCTCAACCTCAACAAGCAAGGAGGTCTACCAGAGATAGGCAACAGCTTGATAGGTTTGTATATTCACCTGAAATATTTGGTTATTCTTTGTTGGATTCTAGTTGTATTTTTTCTTTAATTACTGAACCTAGGACTATTAGAGAGGCTATGGGTGTGAGTAATGCATATTCCTTGATGAAATCCCTATATGAAGAAATGGTTGCATTGAAGAAAAATGATACATGGGATCTAGTACCTATGCCTAAAGGATGGAAACCCGTTGGATGTAAATGGGTGTTCAAGAGAAAATTCAGTCCATATGGAAGTATTGAGAAGAATAATGCATAGTTGGTCACTAAGGGGTATTCTCAGGTGGAGGGAATTGACTATGGTGATATTTTCTCTCCTATTGTGAAGATGACATTTATCTAGTTCCTATTATCACTTGTAGTAGCGTATGATCTAGAAGTGGAACAGATGGATGTGAAGGAAGCATTCCTTCATGGTGATTTGGAGGAAGAGATTTATATGTCACAACCAAAGCATTTCATGGTTAAAGGTACAAAAAATATGGTTTGCAAGTTGAAAAAGTCTTTGTGTGGTCTTAAGTAGTCTCCTAGAATGTGGTACCAGAAGTTTGATACCTATGTGTTGTCATTGGTATTTTTGAGTTCTAAATCTAACCATTGTGTTTATTATAAATCTAATAATGGTCACATTCTCATAATTGCATTGTATGTAGATGATATGTTATTTTTTGGGAATGGTAAAAGTTTGATTTCAAATTTGAATTCTTAGTTGTCAGCACAGTTTGAGATGAAGGATCTAGGTGCCATGAGGTATATTTTGGGTATGGAGATTAGAAGGGATAGATCTAAAAAAGAGATTTGGTTAAGCTAGAGAAAGTATGTGAATACAGTGTTGGAGAGGTTCAACATGACAACTTGTAGACAAATAGTTGTTTTTGTAGAGCAAGGGATGAAGCTTTCAATGGAGGATTGTCCAAAATCTCCTATTGAGATGGAGGACATGACTAGAGTACCTTATGTGAGTGTTGTTGGTAGTCTTATTTATGCTATGGTCTATACAAAGCCAGACATTTTCCAAGTAGTGGGAGTCCTTAGTCAATTTATGGCTAATCCTGGACGAGTACATTGGGATGTAGAGAAGAGAGTGTTCAAACATTTGTGGGGTACTTTATAGTATTCCTTATGTTTTCATGGTTATCCTATTTGTGGGGTACTTAGTGAGTATTCATGGATATGTAGATTCAAATTGGGTAGGTTGCATTGGCAGCAGAAGATCCACCAGTGGTTATGTGTTCATGATGTATGGTGGTGCAATTAGTTGGATGAGTAAGTGGAAAGTTTTAGTTGCTTTATCCATGACAAAAGTAGAGTACATGGAAGCTACTCATTCTTGTAAGGAAGCCATTTGGCTTAAGCATTTGTGTTCCAATATTGGTTTTGATACATGGAAGATTACTATCTATTGTGATAGTCAGAGTGTCATTTTCTTGGCAAAGAGTCCTACTTTCCATGTCAGAACAAAGAATATTGATGTTCAATTTCATTTTTTTTGTGATATGGTGGACGATGGAAAGGTGAAGTTGGAGAAGGTTGACACCCTGATGAATGTTGTAGATGTAGTGACAAAGCCAGTGAGCATAGACAAGTTCAGATGGTGCTAGAAATCTATGGGTCTTACAACGTCTAGCATTTAAATCTTGTTACTTTCATTGGCTCTTCAAAGGTTTTCAACAAGTGGGAGAATGTTGGAAAATGGTGTCTCAACCTTTGATTTTTTTGGAGATATGATTTTTCTAAATATTAATTTTTTTAAAATTTTTATCACTCTATCTTTGTGAGTCTCAATTAGGGTTTTTTAGGGGTTTAAATGTTGAATAAAAATCACCAGAAAATACCCAAAAATTAGGCAAAATCACTTGTATTGGGACTAAATCGCCTAGAGGGACATATGAGTCCTAGTTTAGGGTTTTTGTAAAGATTTTAGAAAATTTTGAGTGAAAGTTACAAAGTTTTTAATACTGTAAAATTTTGTTTGTGTTCTTGTTTGTTGTGTTAGTTACCTGTTTCAGTTTCCATAGTTTCTATTTTCTTCATTTCATTAGTTTAATTTCATTTACATCAAAATTAGAGCATAACATTTATCTTGTGTTCATTACATCTTGCATTTCACTGATTGCCCCTTGCATGAGCTTTTCAACTTTTTGTCCTATTGCTAATACTATAGTGAGATTAAGTTTGAGACTCATTCTATCCCATGATAGCACAATCATCATGTATCTTGGGTTATCTAGCTCTTTCACTACTAGTGTTGACACTAGTTCACTAGGTATGGACCATACCCTTAACAACTCTTTGCCATCAAGTAGTGTGAAAAGTGTTGAAACAATGGTTGCTAGTATTCCACAAAAAAACATAATTCAAATTCATAAAGACTTAACAAACCTACAAAATCAGATAAGTACTGGAAATATTTCAACCACTATTATCCCTACCATAGATAACATACATTGCATGATTGAAAGTGAAGGAGTTTACCTTGTGTGTAACATAGTTCAAATTTTTGGAAAATATCTCACCTCAATGACTAGCTCTTCTTTACCTTCGAGCAATGTCCAAAGTCAAGGAGGAACCTAAATCCCTCCTCCCATATCCATTGCCTTTATTCCTACCTATACCAACCCTCAAGTTACAACAAAAATGCAACCTAATAGTAATTTAATTCCTTCCTTCGGTATTTACGCTAGCATCCCTAGTACCTTTATGGCATCACACATCATATCTCCTACCACTTTACCTCCTATAAGCATTCCAATCACTTGTCCCTTGAACACATACACACCTCCACCTTATTCAACTCCATCTCAAAATACAAACAATGATCCTCTCATAGATCAACTTTTGCAAACCATTTCATCCCTTCAAAAGCAAGTTTCCACCATAAACCAAAATCAAAGTGGCAAACCTACATATTACACCAAAATAAATCCCTTATCCTTGGAGATATTGAGAACACCAATACCACAAAGGTGCCTAGATTTGAAAAATATGGGGGGAAAGAAGATCCTTCTAACCATTTTTCTGCTTATACTGCCTAATGTAGTGACTTAATTCTTGAGGATAAGCTGTTGGCTAAGCTTTTCCCTAGATCCTTGAAGGATACTACCTTAGAATGGTTTTCCTCATTACTAAACAACTCAATTAGTTCATTAAATGAACTTTTTGAGGTATTTATAAACCATTTTCAAGTGCATATTACTCCTAAGATGATCTTAGCTAATTTTATGAGATGTAAGTAAAAAGATGATAGAAAGATTATTGACTTTATTTCATGCTACCAATTGCTTTATTCCCAAATCGATGTAAAGATTCCTAACCCTCACCTTCAAAGGATGTTCATTAAGAACTTGAAAACTAAGATAAAAGATAAGATTACCATGATTAAATTCCCCTTCATGCATTTGTGTACTACCCTTCATGATTAAATCAAAATTTGGTTAGTAGTCATGAAACAAAACCCACCTCTAGCCGACCTGAAAAGTGAGAATCTGCAAACCAAAACAATTACCAACCTTTTAGAAAATAGAATAAAGGATTCCTTCAACTAAATCACCCTAAAAAAAAACTCAACATGTTGATACCCAAGTGGCTACTATAAGGAAGACAACTCCTTTTGCATTTGGGGATCTAACTAGGCAATTCACTCCCTTACTCGATACCCTACATAACATAATGTCAAAACTTTTAGAATAGAAAATTATTACCTTACTTCCCATTAAAACTCTCGATCCTAATAAACCTTTACCTCCAAACTTTAGATCCAATTCCTATTTCCATTATCACCAAAAAAATGGACATGACATGGAACATTGTAAGCGGCTTAAGCATCTTGTACAAGATCTCATTGATTTTGGTCGAATTTCAATTGGAGGAGCTAATGATCAAGGAGATAATTATGTTGCCCCTCCTAACCAAAACCTATATATATTTACCAACCCTATGCCTAATCATAACATTTCATTTTTCAAATATAGTGAAACTAAAAAGAATGATGTGATGAATGTTGACACAGATGATGACAACAATGATATTGCTCAACAAGATCCCATAGACATTGATGAACAAGGTCCTATGAATGATATGGTTGGATTTATAAAAGTTATAACGCACAAGGGACGAACTAAAAAGCCTCTTGGAATTTATTTCTCATCTAAAGAAACACTTAATCATGCACCTAATGTTCCTCTTTACATAGCCAGATGAATGTATGATAAGCCCACTACTGAGATATTAATTGATCCCATATATGGAGAGAATGTGATCATGGTTGAATTCTTAATTGTGCATGAGCTCTATCAAGAAACATATGATCAAATGAAAGCATGGATAAAGATGCATAATGGTTTCACTTTCCCTATGATGGGATCGATCACCCTTCCTTCACAAATAGGACCGAAAATATTAGATGTCTCATTCTCCATCTTCTTGATGTCAGATCAATTTCATGTTAAGCTTGGTTACCCATGGCTATGCTCCAAGGAATCCATCTCATCGATCGTGCATCAATGTTTAAATTTTCCCTTTTACATTGAAATATTTATCGTGTACCATAATGGCTTTGATCCTTTTTCCTTCCGAGGGAACTTTCCATTAGATTTATTTTGACTTGAACCTATGGGACCTATTAAGCCTCATAAGGAATGAATTTTCAAATATTATCAAAAGTTCAAGGTGAAATGTATAGTGAAACTATCCCTTACAAACATGCCTTAGCCTATGACTGAGCCTACCATCCTTGAAGAAACCATGATTGAACCTAAAGATATTCCAAACAACCAAGACCAACCTAAGACAAATCTTTTTCCTATCTCCTACAAAAGACCAATAGATAACGAAAGCAATCCCACCACGCCTCCTAAAGTAAAATAAGTTTACAAAGCTAAAGAGAAAGTGGCTAAAAAACCTTCCATGGTTTCTACTATTACTCCCCTTAGGGAAGAAAAGAAACCTATGGTTGATAAACCTACTCCTACACAAATGCAACTTGAAAGTTGTAATAAAAGAAATAGAAATGATAGAGAGCATAGGCATATATGTCATGCTCTTGCTCAAAGGTTAAACGAAGAAACAAACAAAGAAAATCAAAATCCAAACTAGACTGAAGCAATACATGATGAGTCTCCCTCTTTTCCAAAGCAAATAGATCCTCTACCACAATCGCAACAGGAGCTAAATACCTCTTTAGATATTATCATTTGACCTCCTATTGTGATTAACTTAGATGATGAAGATGAAGTTGCTAAAATTGACAAAGAGGTGCATAATGAATTAAATACATATTTTCCTCTTCCATGAGCTTAAATGATAATTCTCCTAAGAAGAGTGTTGAACTTGGTGGTGACCATAGTTCGGAACTTGCTATTGTCCCTTTGGCTAGTTTTCCACCTTCTGTATACAATGAAAATGATTAGGATACGTGCGTGACCTAGTAATAATAGGTTGAATCACATGTGCCTTACTAGTTCTTTGTTTTCTTTTTCATGTTATGTGTGTGATTGCATGTGCATATTGTGATCCCCCGTGCTATTATGTTTGATGTATCTCTCTCTCTCTTTGTAAAATTCCTCTATTTGTACCTACATTATTCTCTATGTCATAAAAAAAATTAACTTTTCATTTGTCTTGTGTTTTCCTTTTGGGGATGACACAAGGCGAACATTCATGTCTCTTCCATGTTGACCCAAAAGCTTTTTCTTTAACTTTTAATTTTTCGTGTGTTTTCCTTTTGGGGATGATGCAAGGAATTAATACATTCATGTCTCTTCCATGTTGAACCAAAATGTTTTTTCCTTGTTTTCGGTCTCTTTGTGTCATTCTTCTAGTTCTATGAGTATTTGGGGAATGATGACAATTTTGAGCTCTCTAAAAACATTGTAGTGAGAACATACTGACCCCAAATCCATGGATCCCTCATGTGTTTGGAATTTTATTTTTGGGGGAACCCATTCCTTTTTTTCATGATGTAGCTTTATTTGGAAATATATGACTTGGTATAGGGGTTTCCAACTAAGCTCTCACATCCTCTTTATTGTTAGCATTTATCATTTTCTACTTTAAAGTAATTTCTCACAACATAGTGTTTAGCGATTTCTTTAAAGTGGGGGCATACATTGGCATTATCCATTTTTCATTTTTCATGTTTCATTGTGTAGTCTTCTTACTTCATGTGATGCATCTTTCACTTTGTGGATGACATTGGGTGCGATTTCCCTCAAGAGCGTGATCTCTCTTAGCATATTATATTCCTCTTAGTAGCTTGATGTGACACACTACATCTCGTAAGTTGTGAATCTTCTATTTTCCTATTGGCCCTCTCTTGGAGACATTAGGAACAATGTTCACTAAGTCAAGACCTTACATGAACTAAGAAAAAATCCTTTAAACAATCACTACATTGCTTTTACAATTTCAGTTATATGGCCACCTTGTATAATACACTTTGCTTGCCTGTGGAGCCATCTTGTTTGTTCATGTGAGTATCAAGCATACAAAGTTTTTCTTGCCTTGAGCATGAAGCTTGAAGTTCATTGTTGTGGCACCTTATCAAAGTTATTAGGAGGTATAGCTTTGGTCTGGTTGAACAGGAAGCCAAAATTAGGAGTGACTTTCTCGTAGCCACTTGCTTGTCTATGTGAACACATATCGGCCATGTGTGTGTGTGTCTCACCCTTTTGGATACTCACCTATCAAACAACCTAAAGTTCTATTGCCTCATAGTGAGCATGGATTTTTTGGAAAAAAATATTAGATAAGATCCACAGCATGTGGGAAAAACAGTCGAAGCTTGATCCATTCCTCTTTTTTTTTTCTTTTTTTTTTTCTCTGTCTTTGGTAGTGCATACTTGTACCTTATTATTGCTCCTTATATCCTTTTTCATGTGTGTTCTTTTGTGCCTATGTTGGTTTTCCATAGGATCTTGATCCTAGGGACTTGTCTAACCCTCTTGGTAATTTCCATCCTATCCTACTAGAATTGGTACATTTGAACCCCTCTTTATGTGATTTCATCTACTTTAGTGTGAGTTTGAAGCAAGTTCCCCCTCTCACTAAAATGGGGGCTAAATTTAGTGTTGAAAAATGTCATCTATTACATTTTCACACTAATTTAGTCCCTTGTGAACTAAATGGACTTAATGGTGCCTTACTTAGGGTGTTGTGAAGTGTTTCTTACACTTTCACACTAATCTAGAGTTTTCATTAATAAATTGGGATTCTTTATGCCTTATTTGGCCTTATTTTGCATCCACAATATGTAATTAATGCATATTTACGAGGATAATCCCAACACATGTAATGACCAATCAGAAATTAATGCTTTTGGATTGTGTGGCCCAGATTTAGTGATCTAAGACTCATATGCCACCTTGGGCATATGGGTCTCACCTAGGTTTTGGGGCCTTGATCTATATTTCACATGAGTCTAAGTATTTCTTAAAAAATGTGTCCCTTGGCCTAGCCTAAAGGGACTCATATGCCACTTCTAGCGTATGAGTCTCGTGTTGCTTAAAATTAAATTAAATTCAAATTCTTATTGGGATTTTATCCTCCTAGATCTGATGTTGGCTTGTAGTGTTGTAGTTTTAAGAAATTTTGCATAAACAAGTATAAATACAAGGTTATTTCACTCATTTTGAACCTAACAAGCAATGATATAGGGTTTCATGATTCAAGAAAGCACTCAAGTTAAGATCTACAATACTCAAGCAAGAGCCAAGATCCACATCCATTGGATCCATTTCATACATGTTTACAACCTTTATTTCTATGGTTTGGTGAGTTCCAACATTACATTTTATTCATTCATCATTCCTCCTTTACATTTGTTTCCATTACAAGGTTTGATTACCAAAATAGGGTTTGACCAAGGAAAACCCCTTTCTACTATCAAAACAACATGTTTTCCTCTCTTTAGTGTGTTATTTGTAGATATAAGTTGAAGATCCTCTAAGGATCAATATTGGAAGGAAGTTGTTAAGATTATAAAGCTTTCCAAGTTGCCACCTTATTTAGAGGATCATTAAAATACATCTATAAATCAAAACTCAACAATTCAGATTCAAAAATTAGGTTGAAAAGATAGAGTATAGGTTGAAGAGTAGATTCATATCCTGATCCTTTGAAAAATCCAAGCAAGGATAATATGCCACTTCTATCCTATGAGTCCTAGAATAGTGGATTTTTTAGTTTTTAGGTGTTTCAGACTTGTCTTTGCCAGATTTTTGTTCTTGTCTAGAAACACTAATCTAGGACTAAATCGCCCATCTTGGAATATGAGTCCTAGTATGCGTTAGATTTATCTTTCAGCATTTTAGGTCTTCAATCAAGTTGTTACAAGTTTCCAAGTGCACCTCTATACTTTTCCAGTTTTCCATTCTTTTTTGCATTCATTTCTAGGTAATCTATTTAAGTCTTTCATATCATTAGGTTTGATCATTAGCTCTTGCATGTTACTTGTCTCTCCAAGCCCTATCTTGGTGGTGAACCCCTCTTTATTCTCTAATCAAACTCTAAGACACCGTATTGCAGATCTATTTCCCTCATTCTATCCTTGGATTGAGATCTCTATGGTTTTCCTTGAATGAAAAGAGAAGAAAACCTATTGTTCTATGATATTTGGTCAGAAGGAGGTGAATTGAACCCAAGTTATAGTATAATTCACTTGTTCCATAAGCCAATAAATTCACATCACCCATCAACTTAAAAAAATCAATGACAAAGACTGGAGTCATGGCCATTAGCGGGATTATCACCTATTTTGGACTACTCCATTGAATGAATATTTGACATATAAATAAATAATTTTATTCACAAAATTACCTACAATAATCTCAATTCAAAATAATGGAGAGGAACAAACAACGGTTAATGATGACTACCCGCACAAATTTTTCCTAGACATCTATATTCTTTCAAACTTAGTTCAAGTATATATCTCACAATTAATGGATTTTTTAATGGAAACAAGTGGGATTACATAGATGTAGTATCTATGTCCTTTTATAGTGGATTATAACACTTTATGAGTAATCATAATTCTAAGTTAGAAGCCGTCTTTGGCTAAGCAGCTATGTGCAAGGGGATCCAATACATCAAAGTCACTAAGGTGTCAAACTTGACTTGAACACACCTCTAGGGTTTTGAACCTTGATCGATAAATTTTATATCACATACCATCATCCTCACCAATTGTTATCAATCTAGAAGAGAAAATTATATGTATTTTTTTCTTTTTTTATAAATTTTGATGACTAAACTTTAGAGTTTAATATATATTTTTTAATTACTTGAAATAATATTTAACATTTTTCTAACATAGATTATTATAATCAAATGTAGATGACTAAATATAAAATATATTACATGCTTCAAAAATAAAAATAAAATATTATGAATTTTTGACAAACTTGAATTCAATATCGTGCATGTTATGTTAATTTTTTTTAATTTTAGAGTAATATTGACCTATTTATTATAATTTTTTTTATTTCTTTAACTTGATATTACCTATGATCTACTCTTTTAGGTTTAAAATTTAAAAAAATCAAATCCAACCAAATTATCTTAAAATATGTCACATCCCTGCTAGTAAGGACCCCTTTCATGTGAAAAAAAAAAAAATGATTGAAGAAAATTGTTGTGGAGGTGGTGACATTTTCCATAGAGGAACCAACTGAGATAAGGGTGTTAATTATGGATCCATCTACCCCTCTCATGATAGGAGACCTCTTGAATTAAATGGGAATGGGCTCAGGTATGGTGGGAATGACCATAGGGCATGGAATCCCAATTCTTTGAGTCGTCCAAGTGACATGTCGTGTGGAAAAAAAGAAGAATAATTTGGATAATTTAAACCTTCATGGCCCCTATAATTTCTCATTCAAGTCTATATTGGAGATCAAATAGAGTGCACAGGAGAAGAGTACAGGAGAGACTAATGGGACGAACAATGGGAGGAAGAAAAATGAAGAGGAAGGTAGGGAATAGAGGCAACCAGTGATTGAGGTGATGTAAAGGAAATTTGAAGGAAGAAAAACATTTAGATGCATGTAACAATGTAAAAAGGAAGAAATGAGAGTCAAGAGAAGGCGCGAAGGTGGATAAAATTCCCTTAAATAAACATGGTCTCATGGGACTACATTGATTGTAGGATATACACAAAAATAAAAATAATTTTTTGAAAAGGCTTTAGAAACTTTTGAGCAAAAGAAATTGGTAGGTGTGAAACCAAATTCAACAACCATTGCCCAAATCATCCCTACATGTGTTACCATGAAAGTTTTTGAATATGGTAGGGACATCCAACAAATTATAAAGGAAGGATCAAGAGTTGTAAAAATACAAGGAGAGTAGATTTCTAGAGCCAAAGCTACAAGAATGTTGGAAAGGGAAAGTCATAGGAGTATGTTGTGGCATTGGAGGAATAACACAACATTAGAAGCACCAAGAGAAAGGACTGCAAATTTTAGCACCTTAATCATGAATATCTTCAACTCCATCCTTAAAGCTAAGTATAAAATTATTTCCAATAGTATGGGGTTTCGAATATCTACTCTTCTAGTATCATGTAAATATTTATGGGAGACCAAGGTAGAATAGTGAATAATAAATAATAGTTACATGGAATTATCTATGTGTATTTGTAAACCTAATTTAAAAGATTTGATATTTAAATTTCCATATTATCAATCATAGACTTCATCATAGATCATTCAATTTTTAGAAAAGAATAGGGGTGATAAGATATTAGATAACCCATAACCTCGTCATAGTGAAATTTTGGTCAAAAGCACCATGATTTATATTACACTTGTTAATTCCAAAAAATGTTAACTTTAATTGAGAAATAGGAGGAACATTATAAACTATTATGGTTTATAAGGAGTTAGTTATGTGCCTGTATTGAGGTTATGTCACTTGAGGCCTATTTGAGAATAAATAGGAATGCATTAAGAACTTAAATATTGTATTTGTTCTTGTTAGTCCACTAGTTTAATCTATGTTAAAACTAATATTTTGGTGAATTTAACCTCAAGAAAACCTTTGTAAAAATGTGATGGTAAAATGCTAAAAAGATGCAATGATAGTTGTTATAATTGTATGAGCCCTTATTAATTATAATATTTTTGTTAGGTTAAGTTAGGTGAACCATTTCATTATGGAATTGGATTCATAACAAATTTGTTGTGGATAGTGGAGTTGGATGGGGGCTATTAGAACCCTCCCTAACCCCATACATTTATAATAATACTCATATACTTTAATAATCATAAATATGTTTGGGTTAAGTATGGGGAGAGCTTAGTGGTTGAGGATAATAATATTGACTATATATATAATACCTTAATGGATGTGGGGATACCACCTATCTTGTGTATTAATCAAGTACTACTCTTGCTGTAAGAAAATTTGTGACTATCATGTTATGTATTTTTAATTTTACATAAAATTTGTATGGACTTATTGAGGTATGAAACATTCTAATGGAAATCAATGTCATAAATTAATAGGATCATGATGCTCGATCCAAATTGAGGCTTCACATGATTACCACATGTGATTGGATGTTGAGTATTTATACCCCTATTGTTAGTAAATTATCCTAATTATGATATTTATTCAATTGGGTTATTTTTTGAAACAATAGAAATAGGGGGCTCTTTTCTTTTTGAGAGATGGAGCACAAGGATATGGTCCCTATTCCACTTAGTTCCACTCAAGGAAACCCTAGAGATCTCAATCCAAATGAAGAAAGGGGAAAAATATCTTGTAATAAGGTGTCCTAGGGTATGATGAATAGCTAAAGAGGGGTTCACCACCAAGCTATGGCTTGGAAAGACACATGGAATGTAAGATCTAATGATTAACCTAATGATATGTAAGATTTCACTAAATGTCCTAGAAATGAATGCAAAAAAGAATGTAAAATTGAGAGATCAAAGAGGTGCACCTGGAAACTTGTAGAAGCTTGAATTAAGACTTGAAATGTTGAAAACATTGAAATTAATGTCTTTTGGGACTCATACAACAGTCTGGGTGATTTAGTCCTAGATTAGGGTTTTTGGGCAAGAACAAGAATCTAGCAGAGATATGTTTGAAACACCTTAAATCTAGAAATGTCATTGAACTGGGACTCATACACCAGGAGTGGCATATCAATCTAGTTTGTCCTTTTTAGAGAATCAAGATATAAATCTACTCTTCAATCTCTGCTTAACCTTCTCAACTTGATTTTCAGGTCTAGATTGTTGAATTCTGCACTGTATAGGTCTTCCAATGATCTCCTAAACAAGGTGACAACTTGGAAAACTTTGAACACTTTGACAACTTTCTCCAAAATTTCTCTTCAATGTGTCTTCAACCTAGATCTACAAATCACACACTAAAGAGAGGGAAAAATATTGTTTTATTAGTGGAAAGGGGTTTTCCTTGGTCAAACCTCATTTTGGTAATCAAACCTTGTAATGAAATAAAATGAAGGAATGATGAATGAAAAACATGCAATATTACAACTCACCAAACCCTAGCAATAAAGTGTTGCAAATGTGTATGAAATGGTTTCAATGGATGTAGATCTTGACTCTTGCTTGAATGTGATAGATCTTGAATTGAGCACTTGAATCATGAAACCCTGCCTCACACTTGTTAGCTCAAAAAAAAAAATGATGCATGATGACTTTGACATGATGCTTGAAACTTAAATAATGCTCCAAAACACTTGATAATCAACTCTTGAATGCTATTGTAAAATATTGAATGCTCCAATTTTCTATAATGTATGAATACTCATGATGCAAGATCACTTGTAAACTTGCTAGGTGAAAATGCATGAAATAACCTTGTATTTATACTTGTTTATGCCAAATTTCTTTAAATTACAACACTACAAGCCGACATTAGATCTAGGAGGCTAAAATCCTGCCAAGAATTTGAATAAAATTTAATTTTGAGCCACATGAAACTCATATTCCAAAAGTGGCTTATGAGTCCTATTAGGCTTAGCTATGGGACACATTTTCAAGAATGCTTAGATTCATTTGAAATTAGGATCGAGGCCACAAAACCTAGGTGGGACTCATATGCCCAAGGTGGTGTATGAGTCCCAAATCACTAAATTTGGGCCATACAATCCAAAAATACATGAATTATGATTGGATACTAATTTATGTCATATTATCCTTGGAAAGATGCATTAATTAAGGCTTGTGTATGTAAAATAAGATCAATTAAAGCATAAAGAAGCCCCATTAATGAATAAAACCCTAGATTAGTGTGAAAGTGTGGTACAACACTTTAAAACGCCTAAAATAAGTTACCATTTGGTCCATTTAGTTTACAAGGGCCCAAGACCTAATGTGAATGTGTTAAACACATTATAACACTAAATCAAGGCAACATTAAGCTTAGTTTAACAAGGAGAGACTAAAAAAGAAGGAAAAAGTAGAAGGATACTTTTTTGATTACCACATTATCATATATGAATATTTAAGAGGTTTCTTACTCATATAATATAGTGGTTCAAGATATCAAGAACCAAGACATATGTGATATTTAAGATTACCAAATTATGTTGTATACATGTTATCATGTTCTAATCTATATGAGATTATCATTAGTCTACTAAATGTTGTGTGATATCCTCAATAGTTAATTGCAAGGGTTCTAGGATGTTCAAAAAGAATAAGGATCAATATCTATGGGAGGTCAAGTGTGATATGGATGACCTAGTTGTGAGTTCCTCAATATAGGATTACTATATTGTGAGCTTAGTTAAGTGTCTTTCTACCTAATGATAGAAAATAATAATTGAAGGAAATCATTAATGAAACCCTATTTATTGGAACCCATGTGTAAGCATCCTTGAAAGATATTGTGAGGAGAAATACATTTGAATTTGATCTGTATGGAAGTGGGATGTAGGTGGTCCTTGGGTAAATAATTCTTGTGTGACCTCAATTCCATAAGGGGAGGGTTTAGGGGGATAACTCCAAGGGTTGGGTTTGTTCATAATTGGTTTGACCTTTCCTCCTCTGACATAATCTTTAGTTTGAGGATGAAATGGGTACCATATGGGTATGAAATGAGATAAGGAAATTTAATATCATGCATTTAATACATAATATGATTTTATATAGTAAAAAAAGATTGACTATTTCATAGTTAGTATTTGATTATATTTATATGTCGAGTAAAGTTATCTCATGTTGGTTCCACTTAAAAATTATGTGTGTGAAAAATAACTCCATATCTAGAGGTCTCTATGTATAGGCCCGTGTATCTATGGATTGTGATTGTGATTCATGTTATGTATGAGCCACCCAAGTGTGAACCTCTAGGATATTTGATTAGTGACAGGAAATCATTGGATCATGCCAATGACTGATGTCTAGGCTACTCATAGGGACTAGTTGGAATTCACCTATTTCATGAAGATGAAGGTTGCTATGGGCTACCTTGGTTATAATATAGTAATAGTTGCATGGGTAGGGACCCATCCATGCGGGTAAAAATAATTTTCTAGGGCTAACCATTATTTCAAGGGGGTTCACTAGATATCATTGATAAGAATGGAAGTGATTGATTCCAAGTGCTACCCAGAATGTGAAGAAGATAGTTGGTGACATCACTAAAGTCACAAGGTGGTATATGTCAGGAGCTACTTCTTCCTAGGTGGATGGACTTGCCATCAATGGCCTATAGGTGATTTAAGTTGGGATCCATCGAGCTATGGTAGGTTCACTACATGTAGAAATCCTTGGGATGGAGGATGGACCCATGGTGTAGTATGGGATGCACCGAATCCCCTTCCCAGTTGTCAGATTATATACTTGGCCTTGTTGGGTTGAGGATGGACATACATTGTAGTATGGGATGCATTGTATCCTCTTCCCAGTTGTCCAATGGTGTAGAATACTGGAAGAAAGGATGGGACCCATGGTGTAGTGCACAATGCTATGCTAATATTATTTTCTATCTGAGATGCATTATAGATATATGTTAGCCATTATGATGTGTCAACAAATCACTATATATTTGTGATGAATGTTGGAGCTAGTTGCTATGTATTTGTGATGTATGTTGGAGATAGTCAATAACATAATTATGATATGCATATGAGCTAGTTCTTGTTGTATGTGTGATGCACAAATAAGATAGTCATAGTTGTACTTGTGCTGTGCAAATGAGATAATCACTATTGTACTTGTCATGTATATATGATCTAATCACCATTGTAATTATGATCTATGTATGATCCAGTCACTATTGTACTCATGATGTGTATGAGCTCGTCAGCTTGTGTAGATGGAGGTATGCTCATCATAGTCATTGTGTGTGATCTTTTGGATTGTGATATGATATGCCACTTGTGAACATTGTGAATTTTTGTACACTAATTCTTAGTAATGTTTGGTATGAACCCAACACTTGATGGAAAAGTTATTATCATTATATTATAATTGGCTAAGTTGACAACTTACATGTACTTAATTAATAGTCATGGGTTTTAAAGGTGCGGCCAAAGATCTCATACAAGAGATAATGAACTCCCTTTAACATTGTTGGGTGAACTATGAAGCCTCTAATTCCCATGAGGGAAAACATAGGTAGTGTCACCATGAACCCTCAAGGTTTAGGTTTGGGTCTAGGGATGACACTAATAATATCAACTTAGCAATTTTGAGTGTAAGCATATAAGTGGCGATGTTGATTGTTGTCACCATGGTGAAAGAAGAGCTATTGAAATTAACACTTCTATTTTAGATGGAATATGTTTGGTTGGTTAAGTTGGTAGTATATGCAAATTGAATTTTTAAAAAAATTGTAGCACCTGAGGGGTAGATTTAAATTGGTATTAGAGAAACTAGGTTTAAATGTTTTTACCTATTAAGCTCACTTGACTCTGGGTAAAGTATGTTGTCTTACAGTAAGAACTAACCATAACTAATTTGGTCACTTTATATGTATGGTTTTGTTTTTAATATCTTAAATGGACTTTTAAGCTCCTAAGAATGGATGGCTAGTCCTAACCCAGAAAACTTGGATGGGTGAAAAGATAATTTTGATATATAAAATATAAATAAATATTAGAGTGCATAGTAGAAGCTTAAGGTAGTTGATGATTTCTAGTTCCCATAGTTCACTTGTTGGATTTGATTTTACCCCTTGATAAGTGGAAGATTTCATTGCATGCTTAAGATTATTAAAATTCTCTCATGATATGAACATGAATTTCCAAGAACATGAAATGCAAAAAAATTATGTATGTTTGAATGGGTATGTTGTAACTACCTTAATTCTTAATGGTGAAAGTAATTCTTTAAGCATGGTACATCGATAACATAAATTTTAATTGGTAAATTTATGCACCCAATGGTATAATATAGATGTATTTTAAGAAATATCAACCCCTAAATTCATAATGGAGGATTGAATTAATTGATAATGCTTATTCGAGGGTATATATTCTAGTATGCATCCTATTTAATCTAATAAAATTTATTCTAAATTGATCAAATTAGGGAAAATGGAACCACTTGAGAGGCAAGGATAAGAGGTTCAAAAGAAATTAAATTGGCTAGTAACCCTAAATTTTAAATAAATTATCAAATATAACCTTCTAATAAGATAGGATGGGTTATTCCCAAGGGGGGGGGATGTCACATCCCCACCAATAAGGACCCCTTTCATGTGGACAAAAAAATAAATAAAAAGAATGAAGAATTTTTTTTGTGGAGGTGGTGACATTTTCCTTGAAGGACCAAACAAAGATAAGGGAACTATTTATGGAGCCATCTACCCCTCTCATGATAGGAAACTACTCAAATTAAATGGGAATGGGCTTGAGTATGGTTGGAATTTCCATAGCATATGGCATCCTATTTCTTAGAGTCACCCAAGTGATAGGTCATGTGGAAAACATGATGCATTTAGACAATTTAAAACCCCACTGCCCCCATAATTGCTCATTCAAGTCTGGGTGGGAGATTAAAGAGAGATTACAAGAGAAGAAGAGTACAAGAGAGACTAATGGGATGAAAAAAATGAGGAAGAAAAATGTAGACGAAGACAGGGAATAGAGGTGACTAGGGATTGAGGTGATGTAAATGCAATTTGAAGGAAGAAAAACCTTTAGATGCATGCAACAGAAACACAAAGGAAGAAATGAGAGTCGAGAAAAGGCATGGTGGATAAAATTCCTTTAAAGAAACACAATCTCATGGGACTACATTGTGTAAGAGAGGGGGACCAACCACGTCAAGGCCCCAGGTCATGGAGAGACAAGAGTGGAATGCTGCCCTAACTTACCTCACTCTAAAGGGGTATTTTGAGATAAGGGACAAGAATGATGAGGACTAGAAAGTCCTTCAATCACTCTGCAGACCCAAACTTTAGTTTGGGATAGGTGAGCTCACTTTTTGGAGTAAGTTTTATGCCTCAGACAACTCTTTATTTGAGGATGACAGTGCAATTTTGGGACATCAACACAATGTGTTGGTGTCTCTCAGGTACGCTAGCATCTATATGGCTAGATAAAAGTGAACACAGTAAAACTTCCAAAAAGACCTACTAACAACCTATCTAGTTCAATCTAGATGGTAAAAATAGAATGAGAAAGTATGCAAAATAGATATTGAAATGATAAAGTAAATAGACAAGAACTAGGGTGACAAAGATAATCTCACAAAAGTGCTTATTTTCCAGCTAGCTCCAAATATACGTCCACCTACACACAAGAAAGAGTAGAAATTTGTTGGGGTTGTATAGGGGTCTACCTTAGTCAAACCCCCGTTTTGGTGTTTCCACCTCCACAGACTGCCAAATAGCAATGATAAAGAAATACATATGATAAAGAAGTAAAGAAAGGAAGCAGATGAATAACACTACAAAATAGTATATAGCTACTTAACCAAATTGTAAAGGAGAGGAATGAAATGTTATGACCACCACCAAGAGCTCACTAGCCAATGATGGAGAAAGAGAGCTTGAACAATCACCACAACCTTGATTCTGATGAAGGGGAGGTGTTGCAAAACCTCAAGCCCTTGCTGCAATGGTTGGCTTCACACTTGCTTAATGGAGTTGATGGATTGTTGTTGCTGCAATGGAGTGTTGAGAATGCTGGAAATGCTAAGAAACTATGAAGAAGGATGAAGTGAATGCTTGGAGATTGCAAAAAGAGATGAGTTGAGTGAAGAATGGAATAATTTGAAGGAGAAGAGGGAATAATCTGTCATTTTTAGGGTGAATTGGTCAAAGAGGGATGTTACAAACCATTCCCAATAGGAAGTGTAATAACTCTACCAGCTTCAAATGTAGGTATTTTTTAGAGATGTAAGTACTTCGTGTAGAAATTGTATGTCGTGTGGGTGTCCTTGACAAATATTCTTCTACCGACACAACAAACAAATGCCAAGTGGAAAGAAGGCAACTTGTTGATGTGGAATTTCACCTTCATATTTGGTTTTCTAATGTGAGGATGTACAAAAGGGGAATTCACATAAGGGGTGGAAATTCTCTCCCATACATTTTTCCCCCACTTTAGCGAGCATGAATACTGATGAGTGCTTCGGTAAAGTAGATCAAAGAGTGAGTAGGGTTAGAAATTTACACTTGAACTATCAAGAAGTAAAACCACAATCTAGCAAGCTCAAAAGCACAGGGTAGGCAAAGGATTCCATAGCCCTACAAAACCATGAAGCTATAGAATGAAATCATCTTATAGGACTACATAGCCACAAGGAGGCAACCTCCAAGATCTCTCACATGAAGGAATCCCCAAGAAGTAAGTGCCTCATAGGCCTGCAAACCTAGAAGGAGGCTGTCCTCTAAGATCTCTCACATGAAGGAAACCTAGAAAAATGTTCCTCAAAGGCCCGCATACCTGCAAGGAAGATGTCCTCCAAGATATATCACATGAAGGAAACCCCAAAAATGTTCCCTACAAGCCCGTAGACCTGTAGGGAAGGTGTCCTCCAAGATCTCTCACATAAAGGAAACCTAGAAAAAGTTCCCTACAGACCTGTAGACCTATAGGGGAGAGACCCCCAAGATCTCTCACATGGAGGAAGCTCAGAAGAAGTGTCGTACAGGCATGTAGACCTATAGGGATATATCCCCCAAGATCTCTCATATGGAGGAAACCCAAGGAAGGGGACTTCGCGGAGTTGAAAAGCAGCTTCACAAGCGCACCTACAAAGCAACATGATTACCCATAGATAGAACATGTCTGAAAGTGGCCATGTAGGAAAGTAAGTGGATAGTCATACAAATCATCGATAGATTGGAAAGATTTCAAAGGGGTCCCTTGGGAACCTGGTGTGAAGAAAGGGGTCCACTCAAGGGAAGCATTGTTTGAAAGTGTAGAAGAGATGTTTCTTTCTCGAATAGATTCATCATCAAGGAATCCTTTCGAAAGATGCTCACTTCATCAAGGAATTTGAAAGGAATAAAATGGCCCCTCGCAAGGGGAAGGTCGAAGTTGCTCCCACCTTGAAGGAAAGGTATCTTGTTCTTTCTTTACAAACCCATCATGAAGGAAACACATTCTATTAGGGCTTCAAGTTGGGAATGTGATTTTTTGAAAAAAGTTTTTGAAGATTCTCAAGAAAAGATTCATTTTGCAATGAATACATTTTCTAAAAATTGAACTATTATAAAAATGGAATTGTCACACATGAAAAGGACAACTCAAGCAAAGAAGAGAGAAAGAAAAAAAAAGCTAAAAGAGAGAAAGACATCACGAACAAAGGGCACAAGGGTTATCTAATATTTTAGGGTCAGAATTGCTCATATATATATATATATATAATAATAGTATATAAAATGAACTTTGATGAACCCCTTACTATATCAGACCATGCGAAGACTGCACGAGAAGAAAAAGTGAAAATTAAAAATTGGGTCAACATGGAAGGGAAGCCTAATTGCCCCCAACGCTTTGCATCATCCCTAATTTGTCAAAAATCAATCACAAACATGGAAGAATGATGATAAAAATAGAAGAAGGTTTATGACACAAAAACCATGCCTATATCCAAGCACCAACAAGGATGAGAATGGTCATCTAGGAACACATAGAACAATCATGGGGGAACACATCACAACACACACACAAATTCTAATATAAAGATAAAGAAGAGGCCTCCCCTAACATTGATTAACCAAGAGGTCATCTTCTTCCCACTCCAAATCATCATAAGGGGAAGGAGGATGAGCCTACAGTAGTGGGATGTTAAGATAAGGAGCTTCCGACCCTCCCGTAACAAGGGATAAGGAAGAAAGCCCCGCAAGGTCTCCTCCACTCGGCTCTTATAGAACAATGGTCAACGATTTTGCAAAGATCACTAACAAGGCTAGAAATTCATCTAGAGAGTTAAACATGCACTTCACTGGAGTGCCATGTCATACCTCAATGGATGGAGAAAGTTGTGCCTAAGGTTCACCACTAGGCTCATCGAGTGACTCGGGAGTGGTGACGAACTCAAGGGAAGCCGAGACTAGTTCTATTACTAAAATAGAACAAGTCAGTGTGGGGCCTCCTTTTGAAGAAATTGGACTCCTCTTACATCCTCCATTACTAGAAGGACCACTCTCCACCTTCTTCTTCATCAAGGGACATGAACTCCCTATAAACGAGGCAAGAGGTGTGGAGGGAGAGGAGGAAGAGAAAACTGCAATATATACCCCCAAAGTGCTCAGCATATCTATGGGTTTTGGGAAGGCAGGACATCTAGAAGGGACATCAACAAGGGTAGCTCCACCAAAGGAGTGATGAACACCTACACCTTTTTAGGGTCAGGCACATTCATACTCACAACAAAAGCCAGAAATGATGCAGAGCATGCTTGACGGAAAGTAGAGGGGAAGAGAGAGGAGGATGTTGCAGGAGGCCCTAATATAGGGGCAATCATCTCCTCTTCCTTCCTTTGTAAGGTGGCCTACTCAGCCATGAGAGCCTTTTACCGATGCTTGCACTCACATGAAAGGAAGTTTCTATGACTCTTTGAGCTAGAGACTAGAGGTTGTGAAGGAATAGAAGGCTCCTACTCAGCCATGGGAGTGTCCTCCACAACTATTTCTAGCATAGGGATAAGTTCTTGAATGGGAACAGGAGTAGGTTGAGAAGCAGTGAGGAGAGTTAGCTCTAATGCCTCAACAATGGGCCTCTTCCCGTTTACCGCCTTGGGAGAAAAAGTGGTAGGAGGAAATGGAGGTTGAGACATAGAAGATTCTCCATGGGGACCTTTCTACCTTCTATACCAAATGGGCCTAGGCTCTGTGGGAAAAATAGGAAGCTGAATGCGGGATGCTTGGACTTTCACCAAGTGGGCACCATAGGATTCTCTCACAAATGTGGAATAGAATTTGAAGGCACCACAATAGGGAAAGAAGGAGCGGCAGAATAAAAAATGGAAGAGGAAGAGGGAGGATCTTAGGACCGCTTCTCTTCTTCCCTTCTACATGGCTTGGCGGCATCACTATCATCTTTTAAGCAAGCCCTATGTGAAACAACATAAGGCAATGGAGGGTATCTCAATATCGACATTAAGTGTCCTCTCTTGTAATTCTGATAGGTTCGATACAAAAGGCCCTTCCTAGGTGGAAGAGGACCAATGGGTGTAGGCCAAGAGTAATCCAATGAGTCACTATCATGGGAAACTAGTGGTTTATAACTGTTGTCATGAATTACATGCATGAAACCCTCATGGATAAATTTTAAACATTTATGCACAACCAAGGGCACTGTATTCATAGCTACTAACTAGGGGATACCCAGCTTCACTCTAAAGAGTTTAGATCTACAGATTATGTTGAATAGAGGCCTCATGGATTTAGGTCCAACCAAAACTAACAATCTACGATACAACCCAAAGGAGGTATGGAAAGTCTTTCATGCATACAAATGGTTCTCATAGCTACATTGTACCCATCTTTATGCAAAAATTCAATTAGCATGATTCCTCAGTTATAATGTTTACTTGAGACATCGGATCAATGAAAACACCTACTACAATTTTTTCCTTGATTCATGCAGGGATGTAGAGAGGAGATGGTTCCCTATTAAAACCGATCGGTAAATCCTATGAGGTGAAGGTTATGCCAGTACCACTGCTCGTAGGTTACACAAAGGGGATAGGTTGATACAGGAAAGAGGCCATCACATACAATAATTGACACTCTCAAAAGGCCCCCAAAGGTTGCAAGATAGGACAGTGACCCAATTAAGTTTTTTTTATGCAACACTTTCAGAACCTTCCAACTACACCTACTAGGGGTCGCAGGTTGGGTTGTAAGACAAAGGCCTCAAAACACTCACACCTACAACACTCCTAGAATATGAGGAAAGGGAATTTTAGTATCGCCAAATGGAACCAAAATGGTTCACGTTGGGTTCACCAAAAATGTAAGAGAGGGGGACCAACCATGTCAAGGCCCCAGGTCACAAAGAGCCAAGAGCGGAAGGTTACCCTAACTTACCTCACTCTAAAGGGGTGTTTTGAGATAAGGGATGAGAATGATGAGGACTATAGTGTCCTTTGATCACTTTGTAGACTTGAACTTTAGTTTGGGCTAGGTGAGCTGGCTTTTTGGAGTAGGTTCTATGCCTCAAATAGCTCTCTGTTCTAGGATGGTAGCGCAGTTTTGAGACATCAACACGACGTGTTGGTGTCTCTCAAGTGCATTAGCATTTGTATGACCAAAAAAAAATGAACATAGTAGAATTGCCAAAAAGACCTACTAACAACCTAGCTAGTTCAATCTATATGGTAAAGATAGAATGAGAAAGTAAATAGACAAGAACTAGAGTGACAAAGAAAATCTCACAAAAGTGCCTATTCGCCAACTAGCTCCAAATGCATGTCCACCTACACACAAGAAAGAGGGGAAATTTGTTGGGTATATATAGGGGTATGCCTCAATCAGACCACCGTTTTGGTGTTTCCACCTCCACGAATAGCCAAATAGAAATGATAGAGAAATGTATGATAAAGAAGTAAAGAAAGGAAGCACACAAATAACACTACAAAACAATATATAGCTACTCAATCAAATCGTAAAGGAGAGGAATGAAACGTTATTACCTCCACCAAGAACTCACTAGCCAATGATGGAGAAAGAGAGCTTGAACAATCACCACAGCCTTGACTGCGATGAAGGGAGGTGTTGCAAAACCTCAAGCCCCTGTTGAAATGGTTGGCTTCACACTTGCTTAACAGAGTTGATAGAGTGTTGTTGCTGCAATGGAGTGTTGAAAATACTAGAAATGTTAAGAAGCTATGAAGGATGAAGTGAATGCTTGAAGATTGCAAAAAGAGATGAGTTGAATGAAGAATGGAAGAATTTGAAGGACAAGAGGGAAGAATCTACCATTTTTGAGGTCGATTGGTCAAAGAGGGACATTACAAACCATTCCCAATAGGAAGTGTATCGACTTTGCCAGCTTCAAATGTAGGAATCCATCAAGGATGTAAGTGCGTCGTGCAGATGTCTACGCGTTGCACAAGCGTCCCCAACAAATATTCTTGTACCAACACAACAGACAAATGCCAAGTGGAAGGAAGGTAGCTTGCTGATGTGGAATTTTTCCTTTGGATTTGGTTTAAGGTGAGGATGTACAAAAGGGGAATTTGCATAAGGGGTGAAAATCCACTCGCATACACATTGATTGCAAGATATACATAAAATAAAAAATATTTTTTGAAAAGGATTTAAAACTTTTGGATAGAAGCAATTGGCAGGTGTGAAACCAAATTTTGACAACCATTCCCCACATCGTCCCTACCTATGATGCCATGAGAGTTTTTGAATAGGGTAGGAACATCCAAGAAATTATAAAGGAAGGCTTAGGAGTTGTGAAGACACAAGGAGAGCAGATTTATGGCTTTTCAAAGCTATAAGAACGTTAGAAAGAGAAATTCATAGAAGTATGAAGTGGCATTGGAGGAATAACACAACATTAGAAGCACTAAGAGAAAGGACTACAAATTTCAATACTCAATTCATGGATATCTTCAACTCCATCCTTAAAGCTAAGTATACAAATCTTTCGAATAGTATGGGGTTTTTGGTATCCACTCTTCTAGTATCATGTGAAGATTTAGGGGAGACCAAGGTAGAATAGTGAATAATAACTAACAGTTCCATGAAATGATCTATGTGTATTTATAAACCTATTTTAAAATATTTGATGTTTAAATTGCTATGTATTATCAAGCCTAGACTGCATCATAGATCATTCAAATTTTAGAAAATAAATAGGGGTGATAAGGCATTAGATAATCCATAACCTCATCATAGTGAAAGTTTGGTCAAAAGAACCCTGATTTATATTACAGTTGTTAGATTGTAATTATTTTTACGATCTTAAATATTAATGCAAAAAATTCAACACAATCTAATCTAGAAATAAAAATAATAAGCATTTGAGATAAACATGCACTTCTCATAGTAGTTTGTCTTGTCTATATGATACAAATTGTAGCTTAATCCTTTTTGGTTGGACCTAGATATGTGACACTTCATGTATGTGTTTTATCAACATTGGTTGGACTTAATACCCTGATCCATGTTTCTATTTATAGTAGCTAATGATTATATTCTATATTATTCTCATGTATTTGGTGGGCTACTCTAGTCAGTCACTTCATGTTATAACCTGCTCCTAGTTTTTTTACCATTATTAATTAAATAAATTAAAAGAAAAAAACCAACCCCTGAATTAAAATAGTTTAATTTATTGGATAGTTTTATCTTTCTTTTTAATTCACTTTATAATAATTTTACAAATTTTTCATTAGTTTGGTCTATATTTGTATTTGATTATATATTTTTTTCATTAACATTTTTTTATCTTCCATCATCACAATGAGATAGAAATAGAAGAGAAAAATGATGAATAATGGACTATTATCCAAAATATAGATGAAGAAAATAGTTTACATTATCAAATTGAAAAACATACAAAGCTAATATCATGGACTGAAAATTTTATGTCTTTAATCAAAATTTTCATTATTTTGGAAAGATGTGTATAATTTAATAAAGCTAAATGTAAACTGTTTCATATTTTTTATAGTACCATTTTGAAAGATATTGTAAATGTTTATACACTTATTTTTTATTTTTAAAATTTAAAATTTAAATACAAATATTAAATGGTTATCATAAAATTAATTAATTCTTATTTAAAAATTTGTTTAATTAACTTGACTAATATTAATTTTGATGATCAACATCAATTAATGTATGTATCAATGGTCCCATCAATTTATAATTTTAAAATTTATATGTATTTCCTATTGCTTTAGACTCATTTTGATTATTGTGTTCTTCATGCAAGGACTAGTATACATGTGGTGTATTACAACAATCAAGTTGACAAATTATGGTATCTTTACCTTTAAATCCCCAACGACTACTTCGTGTTCTCTATTTTATCTATTTATTATCTCAATTGATTTCTTAAATCACAAAACTAAATGAGGTCAAATATGCAAGTGCAATATTGATCCCAAAAGTTTTTAATTTCTAATTTAAATGCGAACCCTTATTGAACTCCTCTTATTAGTTGTTATGAGCCAACTAAATTATGAAATTCATTAAACTTATTTGGTATGGTATTATATTTAATGACATGTCCTCATTCTTAACATAGATCACACAAAACTAAAAGAAAACATATTTTTCTATACCATAAATTATATAAATGAACATAATTGGTAATATTATAAATATAAATCAATAAAAAAAGAATTAACTTAGATTAATCAAAGTTGGATCTAAAATTATAATAAATGTATAAAAATTAAATGTGAAAGTTAGGGGTGCTTATTTCTAAAACCAATGATGAAAGAATGGTGCTCAAGTTATGTAGAATTAAATTGTCAAGTTACGAGATAATTAATTCGTAGTGTGTGATGATTATTTGAAGTTGTGTCTCATCTCAAAAAAATCTACTATTCATTCTCAAGTGTTGTGATTTTGGTCATGAGTTTTTTTAGAATTTATTTTGTCACATGGATTTAATATATGATGTGAAAATTCAATTTGATGAATTAAGTACATGAAAATATATATTTTCCTCCATCTTATTTATAGTTGAATTTGTAGTGGTGTTGTCCAAGGATATTTTTTAGGAGTCTATTGACTAAATATATGAATGGATTCTCTTAGTTCAAACCTCTTTAGTAGGTTAGGTTAGTTTGACAATGAGCAATATTAAAGATAACATACATATATACATGTAGATAGTCTATATATAATGACTTAACAATACGTCACAAATGTGTGTTGAGTCAGCTTGTAAAAAAGGTCCATTCAAATTCAAACCTTTTATATTAAATTTATTCTCACATATTAGTTTTGAGAAAAAAATCTTTCATTAACATGAAAAATAAATTATTATAAATAAATTAAAATACTCTATTATTATTACTTTTCCAACCACATAAAAATATAATAATTTTAAAACCTAAAAGCAAATTCAGTAACTATGATAATAAATTTGTGATACTTACCTACAATATTTTGCCCCTCCCTCTCTATCTCTATATCTATCTCTTTGCCTCTCTATATCTCTCTCCACATTTCTTCTTCCATCTCTCCCTCTATCTCTAACTCATTATCTCTCCATCTTTCTCTACCCATATATCTTTCTCTCTCTACCTCTCTCTATATATCACTTCCTATATCTTAATCTTTCTATCTCTCCCTCTCTAATTTCTCCCTCTCTCCCTCTATATATTTATATCTTCCATCTCTGTCTATCCCTCTATCCTCTCTATCTTTATCTCTCCCTCTCTTGCTCTTTATATCCCTCTCTCTCTCTCTCTCTCACACACACACACATCCCCCTATATCTCTCCCTCTTCAATCCCTATCTCTCCCTCTCTCTTGCCCTCTCTCTATATTGTAAACATAACATGAGCTTGTTGATAATGGAACCTAATTATCTTCATGATACAAAGCTATGTTTTAGTTGTGTTTGGATCCTTGTAGTAGATGTATAATTGTCTTGAAGCTATGATTTCTCCGTTGAGGCTTTTATTGCACAACAAAATTATTTTCTTGCTTGACCTTCCACACATCTTCACCAAGGTGTGATCACTAGTAGTAAAATTATTGTAAGCATATACTATGTATTGTGTCTAACACGTGACAATTAGCATGTAAGATGTTATAGATAGGGAGCAGACATTCACAACTCGAGCAACATAGGGGAAAGGAGTAGTTTATTAGAACAAACAGATGGAGTTTCCCTAATAACTTTAGTTATTCCACCATGGTTTACTCATGAATTTGTTTCTATTTCTATGATTTAATGTGTCATTATTTCTATTATTTTATAAAGACGTTGCAATTTTGTATTTGAAAATTGTGGCTTATCCATGTTAGAGATGGCTTTCACAACCATAATCTCGATTACCGCTAAAAATCTTAGGACGTGCCAATTTATAGTCTCCAAATTCTTTGTCCAATTGAAGCAGAGCGCTTGTGTTCCATAAATGGTGACCATAAAGGAAGTTGGCTAGATTTAATTTGTAAAATTATGTCCTCTCAATTCCTTCAAATTGGTTTGGGCAGTGGGTTTGCTACTCCGCTCTAGGGTTTAAGAGGTGGGGCTTCTTGCGGGAGGGGATCTCACCCACAAGGGACTAGTCTCGCCTTAGCTCACCTCAGGTACCCAAGGTAAGGGTTGTTGGGCCGCTGGGCTAGGTCACAAGACACCCATGTAGTATCAAACCAAAAAAAACTCTTATTTCTATTTCTTCTTTCCAGCTTTTTATTATCATTTTTTTCTGAATATATCTTTTCAATTTTAAAATTCCCTTTATTTCATTTGAATTACCTGTTTGAATCACTTATTTTATGTTTATTTAAGATTGTAGAGAACTATTGAAGCATGTTATCCTTACACCAAATTTTTTTGATAAATTAATCTCTTCATTACTTAACTATGTGTCACTTGACCAAATTGAATGTAATAGTCTACATTTATAATTAGGCCTACATAGGGCTTCCATGAAGGGAGATCTTTAAAAAAATAAAATCGCAAGCATTATTCTTAATAATTTGGGAACCTTTACAAGCAATTTAAAAACATTTTTAATTCATTTTATCTAAACATGAAATATATTTAACTAGTGGGAAATTTTAATGAGTGTCTAAAATTTGATGATCATCCTTATCTAAGACATAAAAAAATTGTGGTAGTTTGATCATTTAATTGTCTATTAGCATTTTGAAAAATATAGATTGTGAAAAATAAATTTATTTTATGAACAATAAAATATAAGAATGGAACTTTTTTCAAAGTTGAATTTTTATTATAAGATTTTAACTTGGTTCTATAATTTATTATCAGTTTTGAACAAGTGGGAAAGCCAACATACAAATAGTATGAACACACAATACTACCACATATTTTTTTAAAGGATAATTCATAAGGATAGCTCACTTCATGTAATACATGTGCATAAAATAATTGATACAATAAAACATAACAAGAGATTCAAGAAAGACATATATATATATATATATATATTAGTGGGCATGCATTTTATTTCCTTTATTGTTTATAGTGTAGACTACATGGAGTAAAGGTTTAAGTTTATATATGAGAAGCCCAAATTCAAGTATCAATTTGATTTTTCTTTCTTGATTAAGGATTTTATATCATTCAAAAGATTTTTTTGCAACTCATATAAGAGCACATCTTAGATTGAAACCTCTTTGAGTAAGAGTCAAATATTAAGGGGTATCCATTTTGTCAATTTTGTTTGGGGCACGATCTTGACCTCATCTCTTATGGTGTTGGGACCTTGCACTCAACAATACTTTATCCATGGTGAGTTCATTTAGAACCATAATCTCACTAGCAAACCAAGGATCTATTGACATATTATTAGTTTTTTTTTAGAACATTCAACATTTCATCCTCTATTTATCATTCATATGTTCACTTTCCTCTTATCTCTAATGTTAAAGGGATTAGTGAATTTATTGTCTTCTAATTATAAAACGAAGGAGTCAAAAAATCATTCTAATAAAACCAAATGTATGTTTGAAAACATTTACAATCTGACTTCAAATAATTATTGTATTATCTTATATTTAATTGAAAACACAATTCCCTAATTCTACTTTTAAAAGATTGAAAGTGCAAAACCAATTTTTTAAAAAAATCAATAAATAAAATTAAACTTAAAAAAGCTTTAAAAATAAAACAAAGTTTTACAAGATAATTGATAAAATAATTTATATGTAAGGGATGGGTGAAACAAGAATCTTCAAGGTAAAGTGAGTATGCTACTTCACCATTCCAAATATGTTGAGATTGAGAATATGCAACTTGACTTTTTTATATGTGAGCAAAGAAAACATAGCAGCCCGCTGACCAGTCAAAAGATGAACAGTATATGACTTGCCGTGAACGGAGGGAGAGCTTAGAAAGATGCCTTGCAATTTCTACGAAACTACTTACCAAGTCAAAGTTTCAACCATCTACAAACTTCAATTCTTGGTCAAAAGATTAAAAACTTCAATTCTAAAGTATTTTACACGAAATCGTATTTCACGTGCACCCTTCAGTGACTGACTCTGAGAAAATTTCCTACTTTGTATGCGCTGTGGTCGGTGCCATTCAATTTCCATGATTTTTCCTGGACATTTCTAATGCTACAGCTTTCGGGTGTCGTTGCCACTGTCTTATAAACTCCTTTGGGTCCTGTGAAGCAATCGATCGTTTACACTTTGTTTGGGTAAAGAGAATTTCTTCATATTCAAATTAGGCGAACTGCCATGGCTCAAGAGTGGCTTGTCGATGTTAAAGCTTGCTTTCATAACCATGATCTGGTTAATGAACGAACATTTCAGAGTGTTTCCATTTATAAAGTCCCCAGTTTCCTTTTCCAACTGAAGCAGAGCGCATATGTTCCACAAATTGTGTCACTTGGCCCACTTCACCACACCAACGCTGCACTTGCTGAAAAGCCTTCTATGCTTTCTAAGAAAGTGCACGCTACCCATAAAATGTTTCAAAGGCTGCAGGCTCTTGCTGCAACTAGGGTTGAATTTGAACGAGATGTGATAGGACCCGTTCTTAATCTCCTTCCCTCTGTAAGAAAATGCTACCAAAACCAAATCCATTTGGATGATAATTCTCTTGCATGGATGCTCACTTTGGATACTTGTTTTATTCTAGAAATCCTTAGGGCTTTGAATGGTAGCACAAATTCTTACCACAATTTTTTTCATCGAAATACTATTGAATATACTGCATATCCCATAATAAGTGACATGTTGATGCTGGAGAACCAAATTCCTTTCTTTGTGCTGCTCAAGATACTGGAATTGGAGCTTCAAACAGATGAAGAAAACGCATGCCGTGAACTCTGCGTTTTGCTGGATGGTGCTCGTATAACAAGATTGTTCTACCCTTTTAACGAGACGGCTTCTTGGCTACAACAGGGAATTCCCCGTGGACAGAAGGTTAAACATCTTTTGGATTTGTTTCGTATGTTAGTAATATATTCATCCTTTCCGGATAGAAAAACGGTCTGGAAATTCAATTGCAGCATGTCTCCTCACAAACAAGAATATATAATCCCCTCTGCTTCCGAATTAAGGCGTGCTGGTATCAAATTCAGAAAGGTCGACGGAAAGTTTGAGGAGATCCGAATTAAGAACAACATATTTCACCTGCCCAGAATCAGAATCTCCAGGAGCATAGAAATTGTCTTACGAAATCTGATGGCTTTAGAAATATGTGAGGCAGAAGACACCTGTGTGATATCAAGGTACGTTCTGCTAATGTGTGAGTTGATTGATAGTGAAAAAGATGTTTCTGTGCTAAAGAAGGCTGGAATTATCAAGAGCTACATGGGTAGCGACAGAGAAGTGGCGATTTTATTTAACGGGCTTAGTAAAGGCATCACTAGAAGCTATGGAGATCCGTTTGCTAAAGTGAGAGAAGATGCACATAGACATTACCACAGCAAAATCAAGGTCATAGTCGCCGAATTTGCAAACGACCACTGTTCAAGCCCATGGAGAACTATGTCTCTTATCGGGGCATGCTTGATTTTGCTCTTGGCTGCTGTGCAAACTATTTTCTCACTGCATCACAAACTTCTGGCGAATTAATCTTCTGGCTTAACAGATAATCAGGTGTGGTAATAATAATCCGTCTGTAATTGGACCTACAAAAGATTACACTATTGCGGGATCACTTAGGATGACACTAAGTTGGAGAAGCATGGGTAGAGCCATAAACAAGAGGAGTGCACTGTAAAAGAAAGATACGAAGTGGAGCATTCCAGGTAGAGGAATGTTAATAGAGAATTGCTAAGTTTCTTTTGAAAGTAAAATGTGTGCCATGTGTAAATAGGTTCAAATGAAGAAGGGGGATTTGACTGAAGGCTTTTGCTTTTTTTTCTATTTTTAAATGTTTGTAGATTCAAAAACTCACTTTTTCACAATTTTTTTTTGAAATTATTTTGTTTAGCTTTACCCAAAAAAATCGAATTAAATATATATATACTTTGAACTTTAAAAAAAAAATTCATGAAAGTAATTTTGATTAGAAAATCTAGAGTTAAAGTTAATATTTAAAAAGGGTTAAGATACCACATTGACAATCTTGAGTGAGATTATTTTAATTTGAATGCTTTCATCCAAAAAGGTTTATACCAAAACATTGTATGTAAATTCCACCTTATTTGAGTTTTAAAAGTAAATTATGTCTATTTAAAAATTCTAAGAGAAAGGGTTTCACTTGAAACTCTTTGTGCCACATAAGTGTCAAGTAGATTCACTAAAAACTATTTCATCTAAAACATTTTTTTTGACTGAGGTTTTGTACTTTTATTTTCTTAAATTTTTGAATTCAACTCTTTCTTTTAAAGTAATTAATAGTTATAATGATAAAGGTGTTTTCTTCAAAATAATCCTGAACAAATTAACCACAAAGTCCAATCGTCAAGTGAAAAATGGCCAAGGTGAAGTTGTGTGCTGGTGCACGTTTTAGGTTTCTATATTTTTGACACATTATATATTTCTAGATAAAATCACAGACTCTTTCTTCATATTGTTCTTGTAATCACCCATTACATGATATCTTTTGAATTGATTATATCACACTAACATATCCTCACATATGCCTCCATATGCATTTTGGGTGCAATGAACTTATTTGATCATTTACATATCATAACTTAATAGTTCAAGAAATTCACTTAATAAATTATTTTATATGCTTTCAATCATGAAATCTTAAATAATGTCTTTGATTTTATTTCATTCAAATTTGTATAACCCTTTCTAACACACAATTCCTATTAAAATATCACTTTTATCATATATATTAGATACTGTCTTTTATTAACATTTTGTACTCTATTTATTTAAACCTCATAGATTTGGTTTCCACCATTATCACATTCAACTTTAAATTAAAAAATATTAAATAAATGTTAATAAAAATTTATGAAAATAAAATACACCTTTCCATGAATTTTCTTTAGTACTTTCAATAAGACAAAGACTATCATGAATTGTGATTTATACTACAGTCTGATAAAACCATTTTTTCTATAGTCAAGCCATTTGTGCTAGTTGATCAGTCAAAGGCTGCTGAATTTTCCTAGGCTTTGTATGAAAGGATCATTCATTTTTATATATAATGACAAATGTCTAAGCGATACCACTTCGTTGAAAATTTTGGTTTTATAAATTTGTTTGTATTTACTTTTAGGAATTGATCTTAAGGGATGTGTTTGTGTAGATTTTAAGTCTAAAACATTTCACTTATCATCTTTAAATTTGTATTTAAGTATTAATCTTCATTCATTTTAATGTATCTAAAATTAATCTATTAAGAGCATTCAAGATCACCTATGACATAATTAGAACATGATTGCTATATTGCCTGCTTAAATAGTCATCTATGATTTTGTTTGTATAATTACAAGTTGTCTTCAATATTTCCCAAATTTCATTCAATTAGTATCCTAGGGATTCAAACAAAGGAGAATCAATCTTTACGCTTGAGTAATGTGATGTCAGCCTTTCTATTACAACAATTACCATATGCACAAGCAACTAATGGAGCAAGTTAGGTGGAGGTAGCCAACCTTTAAGAAGAGCTTAGATTCCTTAAGGGGATTATAATGATTCTATGAGATCACATAATAGGACTTATTATAGTAGACATAGCAAGTGGGAGAAGGATCATTTAGGGCACATTCCTCCAAGTGAAACATGTTTATATGTCAGACACTATGTTATGTTTGAGCTCTTATTTTGATAACGTTGGGTATTTTATCTCATATGTTGTGATGTACTTTGATATTTTAATAGTGAGATGGATGTTTATTTTTATCCTTTAAACTTAGTTTTTATTCACATTATGTGTGGTTTGTTTATATGTATGCATGTATATGAAAAATATATCATGAATAATAAATACAAACAATTTCTTTGGTGATGAATGAATACTAAACCTTTTCATGGAATTCTCAAACAATGAAGCAATCAGTGGAATGAAGGAAATATATATTCTTGAATGATGGAGTAACAATCACCCTATTGGTTAGATCAATGTCATGTGATACTCAAGGATAGGTAACTATACCAATAGATAAGCATGTAGATACAGATAGGTAGGATGTGATCATGAAAGTGTATGAATGGATAATTTCCTCTAAATGGGAAGAATAACAAGGTCATTAAAATGATATGGGCTAAATAAATATAATAATTGATGAATAATTAGCCCCTACAAATACAAATCACTAGTAGTATTATTGTAGGTGCTTTATGTTAACTAGGTCCTTCACTAGTTTTATATTAGCTATAGATAGAATAAAGTCAAATTGATAAACTATGAATTATTGATGAAAGGGATTGTCTAATTAGGTCAAAGCTTATCATAGAGTTCTTTCTTATCATATGGATAATTTGGATTTGTATGAATGAAAACATATTCTATTTGGAAGTCTTATTAGATCATTACATTATTATAGGTTTTCTTTAGTTGTCTTTTTAATATATTTATAAATTATCTAATGTGTTCACTATTCATTCATCAAGGGTTTTAAGCTCTTGCAATAAGTGTTCTTGGTATGTGTAAGATCATCAATAATATCATAGAGGGAAACAAATAATGATGGATTGTTTAGTACAATATAAACGACAGTAATTTGCATAAAGTAGTATGATATTCACATAATATAGGGACTAGTTATGCATGCTAATTTGCATCATTCTTATCAATTATTTTCTCTAATATTTCTTCAATAGTTTTATTTTTGGCATTTTCATGTCTATTGCCTTACAAATAATATGGAGTGGAAAAAAATATGTACATACTAAATTTCAAGGAACTTCTTGTCTTCCTTGTTATAAAAACATATTTTATTGTTAGTCGTGATGGTTGATGTTAGGCCAAACCTAGAGAAAAAATTGTTGATTATAAATTTGCAAATGTCAATTGTAATGGTAGTTTTTAAAAGTATGGATTCAATCCATTTTATAAAATAGTTTTTGATACAATGATGAAGGTGTGTCTTTCAAAATAATTTGAAACAATTTTACCCACCAAAGGTATTTCACAAATGGAAAAGTCCAAGATGGAGTATAGGGATGAATTTAATGTTTTGAATAGATTAAAGTTGGGATGAATTTTTTGTTGGTGCACGATTCAAATTACTATATTTTTGACACATTGCACATTTTTGCATGAAATTTGAGCATCTTTCTCCATTTTGCACCAATAATAGCCCATATATAGTATATTTTGAAATAGTAATTTCAAGCTAACATGATCCCTATATGTGCCTCTAAGGGATTTTTGGAGAACAATGAACTTCTCTTAATCATTTAGGTTTCATACTATCAGCCCAAAAGATTAACTTAATACATCAATTTTATTTTTATGCTTATATCTAGAATTTCTTTACCCCTCCTAATATATAATTCTAATTAAAATATTTCATCATTTTACTATACATCTTAGGTACGTACTTTTTGAATGACTTTTTATACCCTTATTTATGTATATCCCCCGTGCATTCATTTGATTTACCATTATCACACCTAGCTCCAAACAAAAACTTTGAAATAAATTTTGATAAGGAATTTTTAAATAAAATACATTAAAATAATTTGAAATATCTCTAAAAATAATATGATTGGTAAAAATAATTGTAACTCTGTGATATAAATATGTGGTCATTCTTGATCTCTTTTACTTGTTTTGAGGGAAAATTAAATTAGTGCATAGACATAGGGTAAATTGCAAGAAACTAAAAGTATAATTGTTTACCCATCTCATATATAACTATTAAAAGTGGAAAATTCATCTTTAATGTTATATTGTACCACAAGAGTATACAAGTCAAATCTCTTTTTTGAATCAAGTTTGTATCTCCTCTAAAAATTACAAACAACTCCATGAATTTCACCTATTTATGATTAAACTAATATTTATGCAAACTCCATATAAATAGCCAATTATTCCTTATGATCACATGAAAATATATATATATATATATCCTTTCTACTCCTGATACCTAACCATATATCTATTTATATTATAAATATTTAAGATGCCATTAAAAAAAAGAAAAAAGAACAACCAAAATGTAGCAACTTGTTGACTAATCAAAGTAACGTAATTTGTCTCCACTAAACCCCTTGCCGTGAATGGAGGAAAGTTTGATGTTACAGCAGATGCCTAAAAAGATGCCCTACAATTTCCATGAATCTTCCTTAACTACTTTAAAATTTCTACGCTTCATTGAAGTGCGCTGTGGTAAATCAATAAAATGTTGGAAGCTTTAATCTAGTAGATTGATGGAAATTGCAGAGGCATTTTCTTAATCATCAAAATATGTAAATTCTCTCCCTCCATTCATGTCGACTGATTAGTCAAAAGCTCCATCCTCGCATCTTACCCATTATATAAATAAATTTCCGTTCGATTTATTTTAGTAAAATCGTTTGTTTTGGGTTTATTATAGGATTTTCTTTTTAATGTAACGATAAATGTATAAGTGATGATATTTTATTACATAATTTTAATTTTATTTGATTTTATTTATATTCATAAATTAGGGATTAGTCATAATCTATAATTTATACTTTTCTCTTTAAGTTTAAATTTACAATTTGTGAGATTGATCTAAGTCAATTTTATGATTTGTGAAAATGAGCCTAGAATTTATAAAACTCAAATTCAAATATAAAGCCAACCAAATCTTCTAACTAATTATTAGTTGTCGACTCCAAGTCTGAAATATTTCACTTACCATTTTCAGATTCGTATTTAAGGACTAATCCTAACTCATTTTGAAACACTGAGGAATTGATTTAATAAAAACATTGAAGATACATCTATACTATAATGAGAGAGTCATTACTAAATTACATCTATATACATCTATAACTATATGTTGCATTTAGTCTTTTTGAAATGTCATTAAATCATTATCATAAGATTTGACCAAAGGAGAATTGATGCTTATGCTTGAGTGATGCAATTACGACTTTTTTATCACAACAATTAATATATGCATGTAAGCAACCACCTGAACCAATTATATGAAGGTGGTCAACCTTAATAAAAATATTGGCCATCTTAAGAGAATGATTGTGATTCATTACAAGAGATCAAGATCATAGTGTAGCTTGAGGATGAGAGTTGGACTAGGACTTATAATAGCATAGTAAGAGGGAGGAGGGATTATCTAGGGCACCTTTCTCCAAGTGGATTGTGTTTATAACATTGTTTCTTGTTATATGTCAAACACTTTATTATGTTGGAACTCTTGTGTTTATTATGTTGGGAATTTATCTCTCATGCAATGTAATGTGTTTTGATATTTTCATGATGACATAGATGTCTATGTTTATGGTTTAAATTCAATTTATATTTATATTTTCTTGGTTTTTATATGTATGGTTCACATGTATGCATGTGAAAGATATATCATGAATAATGTATAGTCACACAATCCTTTTGTAATGAATAACCACTAAATGTTATTATGAAATCCTTAAATAATGAATTAATCAATGGACCAAAAGGAATCCCACAACGATAATCACATGTGATGAATGAACAAGATGCCTTATTAAAATTTGCATTTGTTTCAACTTAAAAATAAAAACCTTTTCGCATGTACTATTTTTCTAACCAATATGTTATTTATTTGAATAATAATCAATTCCATAATATTGTCTAGTTTCTTTGTCTTTACAAATCTACAAAAATCTTATCCATTTTTCTCAAATCCTCTTAACATTATATATAAATTCCTTGTCCAACTAAAGGATAGCACATATGTTCCACAAATGGTGTCATTAGGCCCACTTCATCATGACACCCCACTTTCTGAAATGCTTAATCACAAAATGCATGCAACACGGAAGATATTTGCCAGTTGTTATATAACTAACATGGAATTTGAGCAACAAGTGATAGGACCAATTCTCGCTCTGGCTCTCACAATAATAAAATGCTACCAATAACAAATCTAGTTTGATGATAATTATCTTGCATGGATGCTCACATTGGATGCTTATTTTATCTTAGAGATCCCAAGGGCCTTGAATGGTAGCACAAATTTGGATCACTGTCTTTTTAATCAAAATACTATTGAATATATTGAATATCCCATAAAAACTATTGAGCGAAAGAAAAAACAATACAAACAACAACAAATAAAATAAATCAAAGATGAGCAAACTCAGAACAAATGCAAAAGACAAAATCCAAGTTTTTTAACATGGTTCATCAAATGGCTACAACCACACTGAGTAGGGGATAGCTCTTTGTATTAAAATCCAAAATCAAATCATCCACATAGAATATATGTACAACTCACTATATATTATACACGTTTGTTCCTATAGATATATACAATTAACTCCACTCCAAGAATAAAAATAGTCAATACACAAATTGCATTCGAAATGCATTAACTTCATCGTGGAAGAGATAGCATGCAATAGTCGATCCCAAAAGAGGGAGTACTAGGAGTAATAGCAAAACTGTTACACTACGAGGATTGGGCTATATAAATAGTCAACATTACATTAACAATCTCCCACTTGAAGTCCAATCCAAGATGCAAGAGAGTTGCCCAGAGATATCCCCCACCCTAGGCTTATTGTCAGAACTTAACAAGGCAAGATAAGTCCTATAGAACTTGAACTTCTCCCTTGGAATAATCTTCATCAAAAAATTCGTTGGATTTACTTTTGTGTCAATCTTCATTACGTGCAACTTACCCTCTACAAGTAGATGTTGAATGAAATGATATCTCAAATCTATGTGTTTGGTGTGATTATGAAAGCATAGCTCTTTGCCAAGTGAATAGTGTTGTTTCTATCACAAAAGAGAGTAAGAACTGATTGTGTACACCATAATTTGTCCAATAACCATTGTAACCATATCATCTCCTTTGCTCCTTCGTTGAGAGCAATGTATTCAGTCTCAGTGGAAGAGAGTGCAACTACATGTTGCAAATATGAAATCCAACTAATTGGAGCCCTGACAAATGTAAACACATACCTAGTTGTAGACCTTCGTTTTTCCAAATCTCCAGCCATATCGGAGTCAACATACCCCCGCAATTGAGTATCCTATCCTCCAAAACACAAAGCATGATCTAAAGTACCTTTGAGATACCTGAACGTCCATTGTACCACCTACCCATGAGGTTTTCCTAGATTGCTCATAAATCTGCTCACAACTCCCACTACATGGGAAATATCCAGATGAGTACAAACCATGGCATACATGAGACTACCCATTGTAGATGAATAAGGAACACTCTTCATGTGTTCTCAGTCTTCGTCATTTGTAGGACCCATAGTTGATGACAACCAAAAATGATCATCCAATGGAATACTAATAGGTTTTGCATTCTTCATATTGAACCTGTTTAAGATTTTGTCAATATACGTCACTTGAGACAATCTAATTTTCCTCTTTTTTCTATCCCTGATTATTGTCATGCCAAGAATCCTCTTGGGTTCCCCTAAATCTTTCATAGAAAATCATTGAGGTAAATGTTGCTTCAATTCCCTAACAAACCTCATGTTGCTACTAGTGAAAAACGTGTCATCAACATAAAGTAAAAGTATGACAAGCTCACCATTTGCAAGCCACTTGAAGTAAAGACATGGATCAAATTCATAGCAAATGAGTTTATGCTCAGCCATGAAGCTATCAAACTTGCAATACCATTGCCTTGGGGCTTGCTTGAGCCCATATAAATTGTGCTTTAGTTTGCAATATAAATGTTCTTACCCGTCTTTTATAAAACCTTTAGGCTGCTCCATGTAGAAAAGTTGTTTTGACATCAAGCTTCTCAAGGTCAAGATCACAAATGGCCGCCATACACAAGACTACACGAATGGTGGTCATTTTGACGACAGGTGAGAATATTTCATTGAATTCAATCCCCTTTTAATGATCAAAACCTTTCACTACCAATCCGACTTAGCAGTGATGTTTGCCTCCATCTTCTTCTTTCATTCGATATACCCACTTGTTCTTCAAAGCTCTCTGATTAGGCGAGAGCTTCATCAAGTCCCAAGTGTCATTGGCCTACAAAGAGGCCATTTCTTCATGCATAGCTTCCATCCACTTCACTAAGTTTTCATCTTTGCAAGCTTGTTTAAAGGTTGTAGGCTTTGATTGATCAGAAAGCAAAAGCTCATAATCATTCAATTTAGTTAGAAGCTTCTTCTACCTAGTTGACCTCCTTAATTGAGGTGTTGGCTCTGTCAAAGTACCTTGATCATGACTAATACTTTGTAATTGAGTTTGAACAACATCTATATCAGACTGGAAATGTCCTCCAATTCCTTGCCTCTAAGCTTTGATCGCCTATGGCAACAAATTGCCCTGTATTTGCACATTGCTCGATTCTTTATTAAAGGTCTATAAGTCATTTGTCATTGGTTGCAATGACATTGCTTGTGATAAATATTTTAAAGGATGTGTTGAATTTAGATGAAGTTGAATTGAAATTGTGCATTCCATTTCAGGCTACCTAAGGCTTTGACCAAGCTATGTGTGGTATCTTAAAGGCTATGCATTATCTCCAAAAGAGCCTGTGACATTATGTAAGGGATGTTTTTGAACTAATTGAGGTCATGTATAATCATTAAAGGTTGTGTTATATGTACTAAAGGAAATTATTCACTTCCAAAAGGCTATGTAGAAGCAAATGAAGGATGCAAAGAGATATAGGAAGGGTTGTCAAACATATTTGAAGGTAGTGATTGACCATCTATAGGTTGTGGTAAAACATTTGAATGCAGTGTACCAATTGTTGAAGATGGAGGCTACACACATGATGGAAGTGATGAAACATTTGAGGGCTACATAACATTTCCCAAAGTCATGGTAACAAGGGGAGGATACATTTGAACTAATTTAATATCCTTATTGCCATTATCAAACATATCAACATGTATGTACTCATTTGATGATGTCCCCTATTTTTGCAGAGCAAGAAAAACTTTCTCATTAAACACGACATTATGACTACACAAGATGCTTGGTGACAAGATTCCATGAGCGAAAACCATACTGCTCTTCATCATAGCCGACAAATATGCATCGCTGGGACTTAGAATCCAACTTCATGTGCTTTTCCTTGGGGACATGGGTGAAGACTTCACAGCCAAAAACTTGTATTAATGAGAAAATGAAATCCATTTTCCCAACCAAACTTCTTCGGGTCCATATCATAATCCAATCTGGATGAGGGGCTTCTGTTGATGAGATATACGGCTATGTTAACTACCTCTTCCCAAAACTCCTTGCTTAGGCCTATATTGGACAACATGCATTGAGCCCTCTCAAGAATGGTTCTATTCATCCTCTCAATTATGTCATTTTCTTGAGGAGTGAATGGGACTACTTTGATTCGTGAAATACCCTGATCTACACAAAAACCATCAAACTCCAAAGAACAATACTCTCCCCCATTATCAATTTGCAAGCATCTGATTTTGTGCCTAGTTTGATTCTCTACCAGTGGTTTGAAATTTTAAAATTTTGAAAAGACTTCTGATTTTCTATTTAGCATGTATACCCATATTTTTTGAGTATAATCATAAATAAAAGAGACAAAATAATTTGAACCTCCAAAAGATGTTACCTTCGTAGGTCTAAAAATGTCAAAATGCACAAGCTCTAAGGGTGATGTTTTCTTATTATGATCAGTTTTCAGGAAGCTAATTCACCTTTCTTTTTCATGGAGACAATGCTCACAAAACTCTAAATCAACAAACTTCAAACCTAGAAGTTGATCCCTCCATAACATAGCTTCAAGTCCCTTTTGGTTCATATGTTTGAGCCTCTTATGCCAAAGGTCTGAGCTATTTTCCACAACTATCATTGTAACTCCCACTTCACCATGACATTTTAACACATAAAGACTACCCAATTTGTAGCCTTTTGCAAGCACCAATGCACCTTTGGTTACTTTCCAAGTATCTAAAGAAAATTTGAAATCACACCCTTGAGCATAAAGTTGACTTACAGAGATGAGATTCCATTTCAATGTGGTAACATGTCTCACATCTTTCAAAATTCATTTATTTCTATTTTTTAATGACAATATCACATCACCTTTTCCTATGATTTCACATTCTTTGTTATCACCAAGAAAAAAAAAATTGAACATACCTTCTTTATAATTTGTGAAAGCACCTCGACATGGAGTAGCATGAAAAGAGACACCAAAGTCAAGCACCCACGAATCTGCAGTAGTGTCACTTGCCAACAAACCAGAACACCTTCATCTTTTTCATATGTTGTGTTGGCTTTGTTAGTGCTCACCTTCTCTTGTGCCTTTTTGTAGTTCCAACAGTTCTTTTTTGTGTGATCCACTTTGCCACAAAACCAACATTCTCCATTTTTTCCTTTGGACTTTGATCTTTTGGCAGATTTAGACCTTCTTCTATTATTATTTTTGCCTCTCTCTCGACCCCTTCCTCTATTTCCAGTACTTACAACAATCAAGGCATCACCATATGAGGATTCTTTATTTTTCCTCCTCATGTCTTCACTGAGAAGAGTAGTTGCAACATCATCAAATTTGAGTTTACTCTTGGCAGCCACATAAGTGCTACTGCCATCATCACTCCTTCCCAACTGTTAGGTAGAGAACATAATAACAATATTGCTTTGATTTCATCATCTAGATTGATACCCACTGAAATCAATTGAGTGACCAGGGTATTGAATTCATTGATGTGATTTGATATGATCCCACCTTCTCTCATTTTTAAATTGTATAACTTTTTCATGATGAATACCTTGTTTGATGTCGATGTCATCTTGTACATATCTAAAAGATTATCCCATAGCTCTTTAGATTCTTCTCAATTGAAATGTTGAAGAGGATATTGGTTGACAATGAGAGAAAAATAGTGGCCCTTGCTTTCTTATCCAAAGTCTCCCACTCCTCGTCCAATATTGAACCTTTTCCTTTGGTTTTCCCAATCAATGTGAGTGAGAAATCCTGCTTAATTGGCAGTGATTCCATCTAAACTTTCCACAGCCCAAAATTATGCCCTAAAAACTTCTCGATTTTCCATTTGTCTACTTCTTCCATTCTTCTGGAAATTCCTCAGTATTCCCAACTAGCTTCTTTGCCGAGCTTCTTCACCAAATCTCTGATACCAATTGTTGAGCAAAAAAGAAAAATATAGACAAGAGTAGATAAAATAAATCAAACATGAGAAAACTTAGAATGAATGCAAAAGAAAAAAGCCAAGTTTTTAATGTGGTTCACCAAATGACTACATCTACATTGAGAAGGGGATAGCTCTCTATATTAAAATCCAAAATCAAATCATCCACATACAATACATCTATAACTCACTATGTATTATTCATCACACTGCTATTCCTACAACTATATACAATTAACTCCACTCCAAGAATAAAAATAGTCAATATACACAAACCACATGCGAAAGGCATTAACTTCATCATGGAAGAGGTAGCATGCAATAGTCGATACCAAAAGAGGGAGTAGTGGGAGTAATAGAAGAACTGTTATACTACGAGGATTGGGATACATAAATATAGTCAACACTACACCAACAATAATTGACATTCTAATGCTGGAGAACCAAATTCTTCTTTTTGTTATGCTTAAGATATTAGAACTGGAGCTTAAAAGAGGTGAAGCAAGCGCATTTAGTGGGTTCTACCAATTTTTGGATGGTGCCTAAATAGCAAGGTTGCTCTACCCATTTAAGGAGATAGCCCCTTGACTACAGAAGGGAATTCCACATGCACATGAAAGTGGGCATCTTTAGGATTTAATCTGTATGTTGGTCATACATTCATCTAATCCCAATAAAGATTTGGCCCAGAAATATTATCCTTCCAAACTAGAGATTATAATTCCACCAGCTTCTGAATTAAGCCATGCTAGGATAAAATTCACAAAGGTGAAGGGAAACTTTAAGGAGATCAGAATTAAGAAGAACAAATTTCACCTTCCCAAAATTAGAAACTCCAATAGCATTGAAACCCTCCTATAGAATCTTATGGCATTGGAAATATGTGAGGTGGATGAAACTTATGTGATATCAAGGTACGTTCTTCTCATGTGTGATTTGATTGATAGTGAAAGAGATGTCTTTTTGTTAAAGAAAGTTGGCATTATCAAGAGCCACATGAGAAGTGACAAAGAAGTGGTTGATCTCTTCAACAGACTTAGCAAAATTAAGGTAATCATCACTGAATTTGTAGATGAACATTGTTCAAGTCCATGGAGAACTATTTCTATTATTGGAGCATGTATGCTTTTTCTCTTGGCTATCGTGCAAACCATTTTTTCATTGCATCACAAACCTTTTGTAAATTAGTCTTTGGATTGCTTAAATATGAGCTACTCCAGCTAATACAATATAATATTTTTTGTTTGTAAATAGGCCTGCACATTGTTCCTAGGGAGGAAGCTAGCTGGATTTATTTTGTAAATCCATGTCCTCTCAAGCTCAGGTACAAATAATACCTTCATCTCTATTTCTATTTTTTAATATCCTTCATTTTTGTTCTTTTGTGACATTGTATGTATGGTGTATGTTTAATGTATATTTGGTTTTATATGTTTGTGATTTTTTTTTATTGATATATGCATGTTGGTTTTATTTCTTGTGCTAATGCAAGGATATATGTAGTATGGGATGTATGTTAGCTTTGTAGAGAGACATATGGCATCATTTGAAAAAAGATTTTAAAGTAACAAATGCGAGTAGCAATTCATTTTGGTATTTCAAATGATCTAGAGTGTATTTTAGAAATTTAAGGCTAATAGAGTTATAAGGTCTTGTGAAATCTATGGATTATCATATTTGGCATGTTTTAAATATTTTAGTCAAATATGTATTTCATGTTAAAAGTGATGTTTACATGGTGTTGGCTATTTTGGAATAATTATTTTATATTTGTCCATTGTTGCAAATGTATGTTGTGAATTTTACTTTATGTGATTGGTTTTTTTAGATTTGTGGGTTTTCATGTATGATTATGCATTAATAAAGTAGTGAATTAATCAAGATAATCATTATTGTTGAATGTAACACAAGTTCTACTCAACTAGTAGCTTGTAGTTGCACCCATCTTTCCAATCTGAATTCATTCAAAACATGTTTAATGTCCTTCAATCATAATTATACTAATATTAAAATCATAGAAAACATATATATTTTTCCAATGAAGATCCCCCATAAGATTTAAGTATTGTTTTCATAGGAATCATGTAACTAGGTTTTTCTATTCAATTCTTTCCAACCTAAATTAAAAGAGTTTTATAAAATGAAAGATATATCATCAAAATACTAACTAAATTCTTACTTGTTTAGATTCATTCTTAATCCAAATATAAATCTAAAAACTATAAATATCTTGTTCTTTATAAATCTTACTAGGTTTCTTCTTCTACAAGTAACCCTAGTTTTCAAAATCTATCACTCTATTTTACACCAAATTGAATTCATTCACTCTCTCAAATCATCCACTAATCTACATTTTTTTATTATATGGGAAAATCAGGTTTTGAAGGAACTTGAAACACTTTACATCACATTACATCAAAATGTTGTTAAGAAAGAGAAGACACAATAAAGCATAAGAAACAACCAACCTAGCCAAGAAATAGTGAACAAATATCAGGAAAGGAGAGACACAATAGAACAAAAATAGACTAAGAAATCACTTCAAATTCTTCAGAGTATTGGCCACCTCAATCTCCTAATTGTAGTGCAGGTTAATCGCATCCAACAATTCTTATTTTTCTTCTTCAAAACTCTCCCTTAGGCTCCCCCTCATTCTAGTGCTCAGGCGTTTAGCCTCCTCTTTGACATTATTCTTACCCTTTCCCTTGGAAGTCTGATCCTTTTCAAACATGTCTACAAAATACATTTGATCCTCATGGAGCTAGCTGATTTTTTCAAAGAGAACCTTGAGAGATTTTGCACTATTTTTGATAGAGCTATGACTAATTTGTGGGAGCTTTTTGATATCCTCATTCATTTCCTTGATCCTTTCCTCCAATACACCAAGGCATCTTTCACACTGGGCTTTGAAATCAAAAAAGGAGCACTCCAAATCCACCAACCTCTCAATGAGTAGGTTGGAGGAATACCCTTTTGGTTGATTAGTCATGTTATCTTTCAAGCCCTTGATTTTAATATTGACGTTGTTGAACTCCTTCAACACTCATTTAGAAATTTTAAAGGTACATGTTGTGCCAGACCTGGTCATGTCCAGCAGCTCATACATAGTAGTGTTATCATCATCAAGATAGGAAAAATCCTTAGACAAAGGATTAACATTTATAATCTTTGGCTTGTCGAGGGTCAGATTCTCACCCACAACCTCTTGCACATACCTTTCACCCAAAGCATCCTCACTAAGTTTATCCCCATCAATGTCCATATGGAGAGGAGATTGATGAGTAGGGAAATCCTCAACATCAATGACATTATCAGTAGCGACCTTTACCTATTCCAATTCCAATTTCTCACCCTTCCCACAACCTTTAGACATCGACCTATGTAGTTTAGCAAGTCTTTTTGAGGCCCTCCAAGGAACCCCCTCATCTACATTGTCCCCCAACTAAAAGGAATTCTCATCCTCATCCTTCCTAGAATCTTTAGAATCTGAACCATCAAGTTCAACTTTCTTCTTGGTTGCCTATCGGTGAGAGCCACTTAAATTCTATTAAGTATTATCCCCACTAGACAAGGACCCATGAGAATCTAACCCATGCACTAATCTACAATTATTAAAACTTCTTATAGATTGAAATTAAATGAAAGATAATGAATTCTTATGTTTAGTTATGTTGATTTCTCACTTTTACAAAAATTAGAAAAATGATACTAATTTTCTAATATGTTATTATTAGATATGCATGCTTAAGTGAAGAGGATTATTAAAATAAGATTTATCTCTAATATTGTAATAAAATTATTATTTTATGGATTTTATTTTTACATTTAGTTAATGCATGATTGATGGTAGAGAGAAGAGAATATGAAGAAATTATTATTAGGATTGTTTATTCAAGAAAATAATTCATAATTCATTATTACATCTAAAGGGGAGGAAAATTAGAGAAAAAAATGCAAGTTGGAGTTTAGAGCTTTCTAGGCTATTTCTTTTTAAATTCAAGTTTCAAGATTGATTGCAACTATGTTTGGATCTTCTTCAATTCCTATCTTGGTAGTAGAAAGGATTCAAGATAGGCTTCTTGTTCATAGAATTAATTTAGAAAATACTTCAAATTTGGTTAAACAAAGAACTTAGATCAATGTTTGTGAAAGAGATCTATTATATTTACTAAATTATATTTGAACTAAAAAAATGATATTGATAGGAAAGATTAACACTCATTATTATAGTGTTGAAAAATGTCGTCAGGGATATTTTCACACTTGTTTCCAAGGCCCTCCTTGTGAAATTGGGCTTCATGTTGCCTTGATTTAGTGTTGTAATGTGGTTGACACATTCACATTAGGTCTTGGGCCCTTGTGAACTAATGGATTTAAATTGTACCTTGCTAAATTTTTGTGAAGTGTTGTAACTCACTTTCACACTTTTCTAAGGTCTTATTAATTAATTACACCTTATAAACTTTTTTTTTAAATAAACATTAATCTTGCCTTGTTTGAAGTGGTGTAAACTGTTGTAATGGGTAAAAACACAAAGTTGTGTCACACTTTTAGCCAACTTATCAACACAAATGAATTTAAGTATTTCTAACTAAAAATAAATTTTTGTCAAACATATGATCCAGTAAGATTCATTCTAGCTAAGTTAGATACTTCCATAACTTTTTCAACTAAAATTGTTGGCAAAAAATATATGGAGCACCACTTTGAGTTCAATTTACCAAAAAATTAAAATTATCTGAAAAACTTGAAGTTTCAATAACTCCTACTAATGTAAATAACATTTTTAAAAAATATAAAAAATACCCTTTTGTAGATCCATAAGTGTAGTTTTCAAAATATATTTATTTTAATAGTTTAATTATTACTTATATTTTATTTTTTATTTTTAATAAAGTAGGTTATCAGCACAAAATATTAGGTTGATTACCATGCCAAGGAAAAATATTAAAACTTATTAAAAAAATTAAAAAAAATATGATGCACTAGATAAAAGAATCTATTTCAAGATGGTATAATTTTTTTCTATTTTAGATAAATATTTAATATGAAAGTTGACAACCAATAGAAACAATTTTTTTTAATTCATGCACATTTTAATATTTAATTAAAAATATATCCATGCACTAAAGTTTCAAGTTATAAATACACACAAAAAAATTGAAAGAAAAAAATAAATTTACTATAAAAAGTTTGACATCTCATGCAACTTCATTTTTCAGCATTTTATTAGCAACTAAATTATAGTGTTAATTTATTTAAAACTAGTTCAAAATATTTTTTATTTTTTTTTTAAATACAAACATAAAATATACTAAAAAATACATATTTTACTAGTTTATATCATTTCAAAATTCAAAACATATATGCCAACTTTTAGTGATTCAAGTTTAAAAGTTGGATCAGTATTGGCCATTTCCTTTATAAAGTGTTACACAATTTTGTGCTTTTAATACACTTACTACAACCTTCAGAAACATGGACGGGTGGGAGAAACAGGAGAATGGGTGGGAGAAGCAGAATTTTGAATCTTCGAGCAATGGTGTAGATTGTGGTGGAGCTAGCTCTGAGGATTCACAGGTGGATTCAACGTAAGTATTGAGTGGCACTTGAGCAAGGTAAGGAGGAGTCAGAAGAGACTGACCCCAAAAAAATATTCTTGTGAACCTGGGGGGGAAGGCTGACCCGACTGTTAATCATGTTGGGGGCACTAAAGGACATGAGGTTGATAAAACCAAAAATGTGGTGGGGGTTGCTGGTGGGGAAGGTGCTAAAAAAAAACCATGGTCGTCTATGTTTGGAGTTAAAGTTAATGGTAACTATGTGTTCCCTCCAATCAGCAACATTTTTGGTTAAGTAGACATTATCAGTCCTTAAACATTTTATTTTCCTTTCAGTCTGATTTTCCGCAAGGTTTTTAAATTCCTTAAAACAATTGAACACTTCTGATTTACTTTTTAAAAAATAAACAAATGCCCTTCTTGAATAATTATCAATGAACGATACATAATATCTTGATTTAGACAAAGAAGGAACATTTACTGGACCAAAAACATCAGAATGAATGTAATCAAGTAAACCAGAAGATTTATGAGGACTAGAGTAAAATGAAACATGGTGTTGTTTACCATATATACAATGTTCACAAAACTTGAATTTGAGGTTACAATCATCAAGCCTTTCAACCAAGTTTTTATTTTTCAAGGTTTTTAAACCTTTTTCTCCAATGTGGCCTAGCCTATGATGCCAGAGCATAGTCTTTTCTGCTGGAAGTTTAACTTCCATATAGTTTGCACTATCAAGAACTTTTTCCTCCCTTTCTCCATGAGTAGCCTTCTGTGACTTTACAAAGACACTATTGCATTGCATAGCAAGTGCATCTAGCTTATACAAGGTACCGATACGAGCATCCCTAGCTAGCACCATTGAGCCTCTAGTCATTTTGCAGTCATTTCTAGAGAACATGACTTGCACTCCAACATCGTTCAGCTAACAGAAAGTAAATTTCAAGCCAAACCTGGTATATGCATTACATCATTGATTCCCTTCACTCTTCCATCAAGGAACTGAATTCTGACTCTTCCACGGCCAACTATTTCCAGAGATGAATCACTTGCCAAATACACCCTTCCACCATCGTATTTTTCATGCTTAGTGAACCAGTCTCTATGAGATGTCGTGTGGAAAGATGCTCCAGAATCAATCAACCAGACATCATCTGATGCCTGTGTAGCCAAGGCTGCAATGAAGACGTCTGCATCACTTTGAGAAGAATCATTGTCAGAAGAATTCTTCTTCTTCTTTTTCTCTTCTTTGCAATCCTTCTGGACATGACCAGGTTTCTCACAATTCCAGCACTTCACCTTGAACTTCTTTCCAGGAGACTTTGATCTCCCTTTTGATTTTGATTTGGACTTCTTGTCCTTCTTCTTACCTTTTTCTTTCCATCTGCCTCTAACAGTAAGAGCCTCCTTTGCCATCTTAGAAGATTTTCTTCTCATCTCTTATGATAACAAAGAAGCAACAACATCTTCCATCTTAAAAGTGGATGTCGTACTCCCAATAGCTATCACCAAGTGATCCCAAGAATCTGGCAAAGAACATAACAATAGCATACAGCGATCTTCTTCATCAATCTTCACACCCACAGATGCTAACTAAGCAATTAGCATGTTGAAAGCATTCAAATGATTAGCAATAGACGCTCCTTCCTACATTTTCAAAGAGTACAACTTCTTCCTCAAGAACAACTTATTCACCAAGGACTTGCCCTGCTAAATAACTCCCAGTCTTTTCCACAAAGAAGATGTAGTCTTTTCTTCATGAACATTTAGAAGAATAGAGTCTGCTAAACAGAGCCTTATTAGCCCCTTTGATTTGTGATCTGTGAGGTCCCAATCCTCTTGCTCCATGCCTGTAGGTTTTGTTCCAGAAACAGAAAACTAAAGATCATGGTCAACCAACAGATCTTCCATTTTAAGTTTCCACAACTCAAAATTGCTGCCATTGAATTTCTCAATTTCAATCTTTCCTGACGTGCTTGCCATCTTAATCTATAATTTGAATTACTAGACTTCTACAAGACTCCCACTGAATGGAATTGACACAAAAAACCCAACGTACCCACAAGGATAACACAACTAGCCAGGCTTTGATACCACTTGTAAGGAAAGCTTAGGTGCGGAACAAACTCTCCTAACATCAAAAATTTAGGGAAGAATGCAGAGATGTCTTTAAATTTTACAATTATAGTTTAATAAGATACACTTGAAAATAATTAATAGAAAAAAGAGATATGAACTCATACACAATTGGACACCAGATTTACGTGGGAAAACCCTTACGGGAGAAAAACCCACCAGACCAAGAAAAGCCTCTTTGTATTACAGTAATGAAAATTACATACAGAGATCAAACTTCACTTTTTGATCTCAAATTAACAATAGAAACATTCACTGATCAATCTTGTACAGAACATTAATCTCATAATGCTCTTTGACAATATACAATGAATTCACTCAGATCAAATCCGTGTTCAGTATTGAACAACTCTACTCCATCTAACAGAATTCACCATTCGATCATTTCAGAACATAGTCATTTTTCCTCACAAACTATTCATCTTCCACACAGGAATGGTCACAACTGTTCAAATTCCAACGATTTACATTCCGCTTCACTCATTGGTTCAAAACAAACCACGTCGAATAGACGTTTGATCAAAGAAGTTCAAATGGAATCGCATGTCGGTGAGATACTAAACTATGTCTCCCCAATGCCACAATACCTAATCACAGAACCAGCAACAAGAGTTTCGCTATCACTAAGAGTCTTTTAGAACCTTTATGTCATATCGATGTTCATACCTGTCGGTGAGAGGAAAACCATCAGCAAGAGGTTACACCGAAGTTCATCCCATTTAAATATTGATCATGCGTCGTGGTCTCCACCATGACACGTGTCCACTGCTTGTGCATTTTTGGAGAATCAAGCTGGGAATCAACAATATTCTCAACAAGTCCCCCCAAAATTCCAAGTGGTCCCCACATCCGTCGGCTTGTCTGATCTCAGCAATTCCCCGCTATCCCGCGATGACCCCACCACATTGCTTTGGTTGATTACAATATTTCAGGTGACTGCCATGTGTCCAATCTGATGACGTCGAAGGAGATGAGTTTGCGTGACTGTTGATCAATCGTCGTCTGATCTCAACGGTTGCCCGCCAATGCGTAATCAAAAATCGCAAGGTCTTTAATGATCATGATATCGCGGGCGACTACCATGTGTCTTAATCGGTAAAGCCGAAAGAATAAGGGAAATACTTTGATCGTTTGATCTCAACGGTTGCCTGCTACTGCGTGATCATGAATCACATGATCTTTAGTGATTGTGAAATCATGGGCGACTGCCACCTGTCTTAATCTAATGAAGCTGAAGAGAATCGGTCAGTAAGGAAATTTCAAAACTTTCAAACTCCACAAGGTTATAGACTTAGGAACTCTAGCCATTAGCCAACAATGAAGACTTGAACAAAGATACAAGCCAGAAAGTTGAGGCAAAACTCCAACAATTTAGCTCATCCATGAAATGGAGTCTACAAAAAGATAAACCTCTCCCATGATTTAGAGGAAACCATTAATGAATAGGTTGGTGACATGTTCCACGTGAATTGTGTTTCATATATCAATATTTTCAATAATTTTTTTAGACCTGCCATTTTTTTGTTCATAAAATTGTATATTGTCCTCTCATCATCCACAAGCTAAAACCAACATCCAAGAGAGAAAAGGATATGGCTAAGAATGGGGATTGTTGTAATAATGTTTATCATTACAAAGGTGGTCACAATGGGTCAAATAAATTATCTCAATTCAATAATGCTAAGAAAATAATTGTTCATAATCTAAATTCTTAACTATAGTAGTTCCTTCTTGGTCTAATGCTAGCGACAAAGAAAATTAGGTGGTGGAAAATCAACAAGAGCCCAAAAAATTCCTTCCAATAAACACTCCAAAGAGTTTAGTAAGCTCTATTATTCTAGAATTACACTTTGTACAATTTTTAATCTTCTACAATTTTGGTGGTTCAAATTGTTTCTCCATCAAAGGGTGCTAGAAATTTACATAACCCTCACCATGAGGTTAAATAAGGGGAATTTTTCACTAGAAAAGTGAGACATGCAATTTGAAGAATTTTCTCTACAACATTAAAGATAATGTATGCAAAAATACTTATTTTAATTGCAAGGGTTAACTCCAAGGAAATTTCCTTAGAATCCCATTCTTCATTAGTTACATCTTATGAAAATATGGGATTCTATAGAGCATATTTAATGTGTAGTGTTTTTGATAGATACTTGTGCCTCTAGAAATTATTTTTCTTCAAGAAATCAAGGTTTTATTTTATCAACTATACATATTGTTTCATATGGATAGATAGCATTCATTTCAACACTAGTCATGAGAAAGGCACTCTCACTATGTTATGCATAGTCACAACCCTTATAATAAGGTCTTTTGAGTCTTTCGAGCAACATCAATAATAAAGCTTTGCTAAATTAAGCTAACATCTACACATTGAATGATGAAAATGAAAGGAACCTGCTTTAGAGAAGGATTGTAAATTAACTACTTGATGTCCATTGGATTTATAATGTTGAATTTATAATGGTTGAGTTAGCATTTCATAATCAAGGCCACTTGCCTATTAGATGAGAAACTAGTAAAAGGGGATGTCATTTTATAATTTCAGTAAATTAGACCTTTTATGATTCCAATATTGTTTTCCAAAATGTATCCTCTATTTGACCTATACATAGTAAACATTGTGTAGTAATTTTCAAAGAATAATAAATCATCTTCACTATGATATGATGTTATCACAACCATACTTATCATTTGCTAGTTTTTGTTTTGTGTAATTAAACCCTTGTCAAATTATGTGCTTTTCAACCACTCATCAATCCATTTTTGGTTGGAATGATTTTTTATTGAATAAGTTATGATTAATATCCACCAATTGTGTAATAATTTTAATATTAGCTCAATCAAGGTAATTTCTTACATAAATTTTTACTGAGACACATATTCATCATGAGAATAATATTCATTTTTATGCTCATCATTTGGATGAACAATTGTATTCATTATATTTTTAGTGGGCGTACCATATGTAGTGGATTGAAACATACAAATATTTAAGTGCACACTCTTTCCCAAGAATAAATGAGATGGAAGAAGATTTGGCATGCAAGTAACACTCAAAACCCTAAAAGATAAAATGGTGAATAAAAATGACAAAAACAAAAAAGTAAGTCAATAATTGGATCCATGACAAGTGCAAAATGCAACCCTATAGGATAGCACAAGGGTAGTTAGTGTGGTGAATAATATCAATCAATGTTAAGAAAAAAACCTTAGAAAAAGAGAAATGAATTATTATGCACAAAAGTGCAATCAAACCTTAAGTAAATTTGGCACAAAAAATGAGATTTTTAGAAATAAGATCTAAAATGTAATAAATAAAAGATAAGATCTAAAATATAATAAAGAAAAATAAAACCCTAAAGGGAAACCATGTAAGAATATTTCAAGCTCACTATACATGCAAGGGAATAAAACTTATTTTACATAAATGTCACGTTGTTAAATAAATGTAAATAAATAAGAAAATAATTAGCCTAGATTAATCAAAATTGGATCTAACAACTGCAACAAATATACTTGATTTTTTTATGTGAGGGATAGGGGTCCTTAGCTCTAAAATAGATGACAAAAGAATGGTGCTCAAGTTGTGCAAAATTGATTCATCTCTATTACATAATTAATTTACAATTTGTGATGGCTATCTCAAGTTTTATTTTATCTCAAAAAAATCTAAAATTTATTCTTAATTTTCATGAGTTGGTCATGAGTTTTTGTATAATCCATTTATTATGTGGATTTAGTCTATGATGCAAAAATTTTATTTTATGAAATTGCACCTGAAAATCTATTTTTCTTCATCAAGTATAGATTGTTGGAATTTGCCAAGGTATTGTCCAAGGATGTTGTTTGGGAGTCTATTGACTCAATAGGTGAATGGATTCTCTAGGTCAAACCTCTTTGGTAGGTTAGGTTAGGTTGATGATGAACAATATCAAAGACAACATACATAGACATGAGGATAGCTTATATGATGATAATGTAAATCTAATTCTTTGTAGTTGTTTTTATAAATTGAAGTGTTCTTTAATTATTCTCTTAAATGAGATTAAGTACACATTGAATTTATTTAACTACAATGACATAGCAACATGTCACACAAATTTAAAATTCATAATGATTAGTAGAAAGTGGTAATAATATTTGAATTCAAAACTTCTAAGTTTAAATTTATTATTACATTTTAGCTTTGAGAAACAAATCTCCCATTAATATATAAATTACTCTATTTAATGTAATTGGAAAATAATTTATAGAATCATTATTCTTCCAACCACACTAAACACATTAATTTTAAAATCTAAATATAAATTCACTAAATTATGATACTAATTTTTTTGAAATTATGCATTGTAATTTGGCATATATATAATCATTATTCTCCCAACCATATTAAACATAGTAATTTTAAAATCTAAAAATAGATTCACTAAGTATGATAGCAACTTTTTAAAGTTACACATAAAATTTTTCATTTTAACTATATTAAATATTTCTTATAACTTACTAAATTAATAGGATTTTGATCAGAAATCTTTGTTAATATGAGACAAAATTAAATGACACCTTCATATGGACATTTCCAACCTTATTGATGTTTGGGACAAATTGGATGATTGGGCCCTCCTCCACCCCCCTCAACTACTACTCTTGTCACTTAATGACCTTGTTTATGATTTTATGCTCCAAACTTCAAATCGGATGACTAGGATCGTCCTCCCCCGCCTCAACTACTAGTCTTGCCACTTAATGACCACCTTTATTTATGTTTTTATGCTCCAAACTTCAAATCAGATGACTAGGATCATCCTCCTCCGCCTCAACTACTAGTCTTGCCACTTAATGAACTTCTTTATTTATGTTTTTATGCTCCAAACATTCTCCTCACCCTTAACTACTAGTCTTGTCACTTTAAATTTTAGGAGTGTGATTTTTTTTTTTTCCTAAATTTGTAACATTATTTATTAAGTGATAATATAGAAAAGTTAAACGGCGCACAATTGATAGAAAACAGACTTTTGAAAGGGCACGCAACTGGTGCAAGGAGACATTTAAAAGGATACGCAAATGACGAAGACCGAGTTTTAACTCTAACACCTAAATAATATAGGATCGTCGATATTTCAGGATAAATTGACAGATCGGTCGAAAGATTTGATACGGAGGTCGAGCAAAACAAAACTCAATAGTCCAGAGAGTAACTTATTATTATGGCAATGTCATATCTCTGCTGTAGCAGCAAAATGTTATTGAACTGTCGGTGTCATATATCTGTCGTTGCAGTAAAAATTGAAGGAGCTTTGTGTAGTTGCAGTAGTGTAGTTGAATGCATCCTAAAGACAAAATCGAATGACTACATCACTTTTGTTTCTTCTTTCACGTATACACTGAATGATCCTGTGCATTGATGCGGCAACCATCAGTACAGCATGCCACACTACGACAATTGACTACACTCTCCCTTGCCTATAAAATACGCACAATTTAATAGCAACCTCGAATGGCCATGGCGAAGACTCTCGTTACTCGTCTTCCCCTTGGCCATTGGAGGTTGTTCTCCCTGGAAATGTACGTGGAGATGGAATACAAATTCTATGCAAAACTATGCATAGATTAGTTACTACTTCCAGATTGCAGATAAGTTTATTATAATATACTGAATTTGTAATTATTGCATCATTTTCTTTGTCTTCGTCCTGCATGGCTATAATATATCAGACTCGTTGGTCTTGCAGATAGGATGATGTTTTCTTCTTCTATTATGTTGCTGGTTTGTCTTTCAAACCAGCAGTGGATCTTAATTCTGTTGGAAGAGAGGCTGACAATTATCATTGAAAAAGAGGTCAAGAGGGTCCACTTTTTGCCGCATGACAGAAGAGAGGTGGATGAAAGGGAACATAATTTCAAAAATAATATATGAAGTCTCTTAGCTACCAGATCTGATAATATGGCTGAAGATAAAAGTTGTCACTTTGATCCAATCGTTCAAGATCTGAAATCATGTGATTTCAGACATGATTGATTTGTTGATTGTATGGAAAATTTTCTAATACAATTTAATTTAGAAATAACAGTAATGAATATTTTGAAATAGGGTTCTAGCTGTCAAAATTCGTCATAATGGTGAATTTTTCCACAGTAAATTGTTGACGGTGAATTTTCCAACAGTGAATTGCCTGTGGTGAATTTACCTGATGCCTTGAAATAGACATGCACTGCTCGGAATAGTTTGTCCTGTCTATATGATACAAACTGTAACTTAATCCATTATGGCTGGACCCAGATATGTGACACTTGATGTATGTGTTTTATTAGCATTGGTTTGACTTAATACCCTCATCCATGTTCCTGTTTACTGTAGCTGATGATTATATTCTATATGATTCTCATGTATCTGGTGGGTTGCTCTAGTCAGTATTCTGTATGATTCTCATGTATCTGGTGGGTTGCTCTAGTCAGTCACTTCATATTGTAACCTGCTCCTGGTTCTTTTCTTTTTACCATCATCAATTAAAGAAATTAAAAAAAAAAACACCACTGCATAGTTTTAGCCTTTTTTTTTAATTTATTTTATAATAATTTCACAAAAAAATTATTAGTTTGGTGCATATTTATATTTGATTGTATATGTTATTTTATTGACATTTTTTATCTTTCATCATCAAAAAATACATTACATATTCAAATTGAAAAATATACAAAGTTAATATGGTGGACTGAAAATTTTATGTCTTTAATTAAATTTTTCATTATTTTGAAAAAGTATGTATAATTTAATAAGCTTAAATGTAAAATATTTCATATTTTTTATAGTACCATTTTGAATGGTTATTACATATTTTCTTTTTTTTTAAATATAGATAATATTTATTTTAAAAGAACTTATTATTATAAAATAAAGGAAAATAAAATAAAATATATCATTGAAGAAAATATAAAAGATATTTTAAATTTTTAATAGACTTTTTTTAAATTAAAATTTAAATATAATCTAACAGTTATCAAAAAATTTATTAATTCTTATTTAGAAATTTGTTTAATTAACTTGTCTAATATTAATTTTGATGATTAACATCAATTAATCTATGAATCAATGGTCTCGTCAATTTGTAACGATAAAAGTTATATGTATTTCCTATTGCTTTAAACTCATTTTGATTATTGCGTTCTTTATGCAAAGACTAGTATAAATCTGGTGTATTACAATAATTAAGTTGATAAATAATGTTATCTCTGCCTTTAAATCCCCAACAACTACTTCTTGTTCTCTATTTTAATTATTTAATGTCTCAACTAATTTCTTCAATCACAAAACTAAATGAGGTTAGATATGCAAGTGAAAAAGTGATCCCTAAAATTTCTAATTTCTAATCTAAATTTGGAATTCCTCCTATTAGTTATTATGAGCCAACTAAAGTGTGAATTTTTTTAACTTATTTGGTAGAGTATTATATTTAATGATATGTCCTCATTCTTATCCACACGTACTATTGCAAGATCACACAAAACTAAAAGAAAACACATTTTTCTACACCATGAATTATATAAATGAACATAAATGGTAATATTATCATATAAATCAATACCCAAAAAATTAACTTAGACTAATCAAAGTTGGATATAATAATTATAATAAATGTATAAAAATCAAATGTGAAAGATAGGGGGGTTTATTTATAAAACCAATGACAGAAGAATGGTGCTCAAGTTATGTAGAATTGAATTGTCACTACCAAATAATTGATTCATAGTGTGTGATGACTATTTGAAGTTGTGTGATCTCAAAAATCTCTACTATTCATTCTCAAGTGTTGTGAGTTTGGTCATGAGTTTTTTAAAATCTATCACATGGATTTAATCTATGATGCAAAAATTCAATTTGATGAAATATGTACTTGAAAATCTGTTTACCTCCATCTTATTTATAGTTGAATTTGTCAAGGTGTTGTCCAAGGATGTTGTTCAGGAATCTATTGACTAAATATATGAATGGATTCTCTTTGGTCAAACCTCTTTAGTAGGTTAGGTTAGTTTGCAAATGAGAAATATTAAAAACAACATACATATACATATACATAGTCTATATTATGATAATTTAAATCTAATTTTTTATTTTTTTTTATAAATTGATGTGTGTCTAATTGTTCTCTCATATAAAATTAACTACACATTAAATGTATTTAAATACAATGGCATAACAATACGTCACACAAATGTGTGTATTCAAATTCAAAACTTTTGGTTTTAAATTTATTCTCACATATTAATTTTGAGAGAAAAATATTTCATTAACATGAAAAAACAAATTATTATAAATAAATTAAAATTAAAATACTATATTACTATTACTTTTCCAATCAAATAAAAAATATAGAAATTTTAAAATCTAAAAGAAAATTCAATAACCATGATAATAACTTTTTGATACTTACCTACAATAATTTGCCTCTCCCTCTCTATCTCTAGCTCTATTTCTATATCTATCTCTTTGCCTCTCTATCTCTATCTCTCCACATTTCTTCTTCCATCTCTCCCTTTATCTCTCTCATTATCTCTCCATCTCTCTCTACCCCTATATCTTTCTCTCTCTACTTCTCTATATATCACCTCCTATCTCTATCTTAATCTTTCTATCTCTCCCTCTCAATATATTTATATCTTTCATATCTATCTATCCTTATATCTTGTCTCTCTTTATATGTCCCTCTCCTTTTCTCCATTTCCCTCTCCTCCATCTTCATCTCCATTTTCATCTCCATCTTTATCTCTATCTCTATCTCCATCCTCCTCTCTATCTCCATCTTGTTACCCCTTTGTCTCTCTCTCCCACTCTTCCCCAATATATCTCAACCTCTCTCTCACCCTCTCTCCCTGTTGCAAACATAACATGAGCCTATTGGTAATGATACATAGGTTATGTTTTAGTTGTGTTTGGATTCTTGTAAGTGGATGCATAATTGATGTGAAGCTATCACTTCTCCATTGATACCTTTGTTACACAACCAACATTATTTTCTAAATGACCTAACAATTGACCTCGTGTGTATTACACAAATGTATGCAAAAATAGACCAAAATTTTCCCCAATTGACCTTCCACACATCTTCAGCATACCCATTACACACCAATGTGCGATTGTTACTAGTAAAACTATTGTAAGCATATGCTACGTATTGTGGCTAACATGTGACAATATAGCATGTAAGAAGTCATGGATGGGGGTCCATTCACAAGTCAAGCAACATAAGGGAAAGGAGTAGTTTATTAGAACAAATAGTTGGGGTTTCCCTAATAATTTCAATTATTCCACCATGGTTTACTTGAATTTGTTTCTATTTCTATGATTTTATGTGTCACTATTTCTATTATTTTATAATGACATTGCAATTCTCAGTCAAATTCATCTAATTTATCTGCATCGCCCAAGGCTCAAGAGTGGATTATCCATGTTAGAGATGGCTTTCATAACCATAATTTTGATTACCGTCAAAAATCTTAGGATGTATCTATTTATAGTCTCCAAATTCTTTGTCCAACTAAAGCAGAGCATTTATGTTCCACAAACGGTGAGCATAGAGGAAGTTGGGTGGATTTAATTTGTAAAACTATGTCCTCTCACGTTCCTTCAAACAATAATTTTATTTCTATTTATTCTTTCAACTTTTTATTATTAACATTTTCTCTCAATATATCTTTTCAAACTTTAAAATTCAATTTATTTTATTTGAATCATCTATTTTTTAAATGATATTTTTTGTATCTTTTTTAGTTTTTATCATATATTTGAATTTCCTTCTAATGATTTTCATAAACATTATCACAGAAAAATTAATTTAAAGGTCATTAAATTTTTAGATTTAACCATTATTCAAAATCATGAAGAACTATATTTTTCTATTCAATCATGAGTGTTTTCTCTTAACTATCCATAAACCATTTTATCCTTGCACAACAAACTCTTGATAAATTAATATTTTGATTATTTAACTATGTGTCAGTCTAACAAACTCTTGATAAATTAATATCTTGATTATTTAACTATGTGTCACTCTGACAAATTGAATGTAATAGTCTACATCTATACATAGACCTACATAGGACTCCCATGAAGGAAGATCCTTTAAAAAACCTGCAAGCATTATGTTTAAGATTTGAAACCCTTTGGAAGCAATTTAAAAACATTTTTTATTCATTTTATCTAAACATGAAATCTCTTTTAAGTACTGAGAACTTTTAATGAGTGTGTCTAAAATTTGATGATCATCCCTATAGTTTGACAATTTAATTGTCTATTAACATTTTAAAAATATAGATTGTAAGAAATAAATTTACTTTATGAATATTAAAATATAAGAATGAAAGTGTTTTCAAATTGAATTTTTATTATAAGATTTTAACTTGGTTCTATAATTTACTATCACATTTGAACAACTAGAAAAGCCAACATACAAATAATATGACACATAATACTAACACATTTTTTAAGCGATAAAATAATTGATACAATAATTTAAAATGTGCAAACATGATAAATTAAATATTAACTTTATATGTACAAGGTATGGTTGAAATAAGAATCTTCAAGGGAAAGTGAGTATGCTACTTCACCATTCCATATATGCTAAGATTGAGACTATGTAACTGGACTTTTTTATATGTGCGCAAAGAACATTTAGCAGCCCGCAGACCAGTCAAAAGATGAGCAGTATATGACTTGCCATGAACGGCGGGAGAGCTTACAAAGATGCCCTGCAATTTCTACGAATCTACTTACTCAAAGTTTCAACCATCTAGAAACTTCAATTCTTGGTCAAAAGATTATAAACTTCAATTCTAGAGTATTTTCCACGAAAGCATATTTCACGTACACACTCCACTGACTGAATCTTTGAGAAAATTTCCTACTTTTGTATGCGTTGTGGTCTCATCCGTGAGTTCCATTCAATTTCCATGATTTTTCCTGGACATTTCAAATGCTGCAGCTTTTGAGTGTGCTTGCCACCGTCTTATAAACTCATTTGGGTCATGTGTAACACTCGATCGTTTACAGTTGATTTGGGTAAGAGAATATCTTCATATTCAAATTGAGAAAATTGTCATGGCTCAAGATTGGCTTGTCGATGTTAAAGCTTGCTTTCATAACCATGATCTGGTTAATGAATAACATTTCAGAGTGTTTCCATATATAAAGTCCCCAGTTTCCTTTTCCAACTGAAGTAGAGCGCATATGTTCCACAAATTGTGTCACCTGGCCCACTTCATCACACCAACACTGCACTTGCTGAAAAGCCTTCTATGCTTTCTAAGAAAGTGCACGCTACCCATAAAATGTTTCAAAGGCTGCAAGCTCTTGCTGCAACTAAAGTCGAATTTGAACGAGATGTGATAGGACCCGTTCTTGATCTCCTACCCTCTATAAGAAAATGCTACCAACACCAAATCCATTTGGATGATAATTTTCTAGAAATCCTTAAGGCCTTGAATAGTAGCACAAATTCATACCACAATTTTCTTCATCGAAATACTATTGAATATACTACATATCCCATAATAAGTGAAATGTTGATGCTGGAAAACCAAATTCCCTTCTTCGTGCTACTCAAGATTTTGGAACTGGAGCTTCAAACAGATGAGAAAACACATGTCGTGAGCTCTGCATTTTGCTGGATGGTGCGCGTATAACAAGATTGTTCCACCCTTTTAATTGTTGAGAATTGTGTCTCAACCTTGCAAGCTTCTTTTAGAAAATTCTAGAATTTGTTTGTGGTAGTTCTCCACATGTTTATGTGTTGGAAAAAGGTGTATGAGTTGTTAAAAATGTGCCTTGTCCCTATTAGAATATAGGAGGGTTCTTTTTAGAGTATAAACAACTCATTGTATGAATTTAATGGGGGTCTAAACTAGAGGACAAAATTATGGACGAAAATTCTATTTTAACTTGGTTGTGGGTAACATGTGGCATGGTTGTTTTGCCCATGGTTTTGTAAAACCACAAATGGTTTCCAGGTTGTAAATCACTATAAAAGGAGGGCTTGGGGAGGTGTTTGAATCATTGAGTTCAGTTTGCAAGACGGAGCGCTAGAAGGAGTCTCTCCGAGTTCGAGTTTGAGTTGTGGTGATGCGCTCCTGTAAGAACTTGCATTGCAAGTGTATTGTAATCTTCTTGATTTGATAATACATTGTGCAAGTTTTGGAGGGTGGGGTTTTTCTCCCAGAAGGGTTTCCCCACGGTAATTACTGTGTTATGTGTTTATTGTGATATTTCATTTATGCATGTTTATTTGTCCATTGAAATCTCTATAATAGTTAGTTGAATTTGCATAATTGTCCTCTCAAGATTAGCATAGGAAGTGATTTCGCACACCTTTGCTTCCTTACAAGTGGTATCAGAGCTTGGCCAGTTTTGGTTCTATTTGTTGGGTACAGGGTTTTTTGAGCTAATCAAGGTTTGAGTGGGAGCTTGTGCAGAGTATTTTATTTTCTGTATTGCAGGATTGTAAAGATGGCAAGCACGTTGGGGAGAATTGATGTAGAGAAGTTTTCTAGCACAAATTTTGAAATGTGGAAGCTGAAGATGGAAGATCTATTAATTGATCGAGATCTATGGGATGCAGTGGATGAGAATACGCTGAGGCCCGCAGATCTGACTTTAGCTACACAATATGATGTGATTGATAGAAAAGCTAAAGGTCTTATCAGATTGTGTCTTGCAAATTCAATTCTAATTAGTGTCCATGAAGAATCTATTGCAAAGAAGCTTTGGAAGAAGCTAAGTGAGATCTATCAAGCGAAATCACTTGTGAACAAGATTTTCTTGAGGAAGAAGTTGTATTCCTTGAGAATGGAAGAAGTTCGACGAATTTTTGAGCATCTTGAAACATTCAATATGTTGGTGACTTAGTTGACCTCAGTTGGGGTGAAAATGGATGAAGAAGAAAGGTGCCAAATCTTGCTCTATTCATTGCCAGACTCATGGGACAGCCTTGTCATGGCCATAGGGAGCACTTCAGTTATCTTGAAGATGGAGGATGTTGTTGGTTCTCTACTTTCTGAGGAGATGAGAAGGAAGGTCTCTCTGAATGCCAAAGAGGCTTTGAGTGTTTGAGGAAGACCAAAAGAAAGAGGCAAGAACGAAAAGCAGCATGGCCATTCTAAGTCCAAGAATAAGGGGAGATCAAAATCTCCTAGTAAGTCCAAGGCAATCTGCTGGAATTGTGGCAAACCTGGACACTTCTGAAAGGACTGCAAAGAGGAGAAGAAGAAGAAGAAGAAGAAGCAAGATTCTGATTCTGAGTTTGAGAAGGAAGATGGAGATGCTTTCATCGCAGCCTTGGCCACTCATGCAGGTGACAATGCATGGTTGATAGACTCAGGTGCATCTTTCCACATGACTCCTAATAGAAACTGGTTTAGTAAATATGAAAATTTTGATGGTGGTAAGGTGTATTAGGGTGAAAATTTTGATGGTGGTAAGGTGTATTTGGGTGATAACTCTGTTCTTCATATTGTTGGTCGTGGAAGTATTCGTGTGAAATTTTCTGATGGTAGAATTCGAAGATTTGATGGTGTCTTGCATATCCCGGGACTAGCAAGAAATTGGTTATCTGTTAGCAAACTAATAGATGCGAGTGTGCTTGTACAGTTTTCTGAAGCAGGTGTGAAAATGGTGAGAGGTGCTATGGTAATAGCAAGAGGAAGTAGATTGGGTACATTGTACTAGCTCGATGCATGCACGGTTGAGTGCAATAGTACTTCCAGAGATAAGATTGTGAAAATGACTACTTTGTTGGAGAAGGAGAGGGTTTCTCTTTCAACAGATGGTCATGGTTTTTGGGTACCCAAGGGTGCTCTCTCTACTGAATCAAAGTTACCTGTAGAGAAGACCATGTTATGGCACCAAAGACTTGGCCACATAGGTGAGAAGGGTCTACAGACCTTGAAAAATAAAAACCTTGTTGATGGGTTGAATGACTGCAATCTTGAGTTTGATTTTTGTGAGCATTGTATCTATGGTAAACAAAATCGTATTCAGTTTTACTCAAGTTCTCATAAGTCTTCATGTATTTTGGATCTAATCCATTCAGATGTATTTGGTCCAGTTGATATTTCTTCTATTGGTAGATCAGTTTATTATGTTTCTTTCATTGATGATTTCAGTAGAAGAACATGGGTTTATTTTCTTAGGAGTAAAGCTGAATTTTTCAATCGTTTCAAAGAATTTAAAGCAATGATTGAGTTGCAGACTGGAAAGAAGATAAAGTGTTTGAGAACTAATAATGGTGGTGAATATTTCTCTAATGAGTTTGACACATTTTGTAAAGATTGTGGTATTAAAAGCGAGAAGATGACTCTGTATTCTCCACAACAAAATGGAGTTGTAGAAAGAATGAACAGGACCTTGATGGAGAAGGCTAGGAGTATGTTGAGTGGAGCTGGACTGGAACAAAAATTTTGGGCTGAAGTTGTAGCCACTACCTGCTACCTGATAAACAGGTCTCCTACATCAACTCTTGTTGATAAGACACCAATGGAAGCGTGGTCGAGCCATAAGCCTTCACTTAGACATCTGAGAGTGTTTGGTTGTGAGGCATATGCTCATGTTCCAAAGGAGAAGCGGACAAAATTGGACAACAAAGCTATCAAATGTATCTTCATCAGATATAGTTATGGTGTGAAAGGATACAAGCTTTGGGATCTTGTTGCACAAAAGGTATTTTATTCCAGAAGTGTTATTTTTAGAGAAACTAAGCCTTCTTCTGCTATAGTGCAGCTAAAATAGATGGAAGAAAAGAAAGATGTGATTCAACTACCTGCTACACCTAAGAAAGTTGAATCGGGGCCCTTAGAAAGACAAGAAGTCGAGGAGAGCTCTACAAGTTCAAAATCATCAGAGGAAGAGGGAGAATCTGAACCTGAACCTGAACCTAAACCTAAACCAGATCTTGTTCGAAGGTCTAGTAGACAGAGGAAAGCACCAAAAAGGTATGGATATTCTCCTGATGATTGGAGGTGTATATTTGCTTTGAATGCTAATATTGATGAACTGAGATCTGTAGAAGAGGCTCTTGGTATGAATGATTCAGAGTCCTAGAAAATAGCCATGGAAGAAGAGATGGTAGCACTTAAGAAGAATGACACATGGGACCTTGTACCATTGCTTGAAGGATAGAAGCATGTTGGTTGTAAATGGGTGTTCAAAAGGAAGATGGGTTCAGATGGAAGCATTGAGAAGTATAAAGCACATTTGGTTACAAAAGGTTACTCCCAGGTTGCAGGAGTTGATTATGGTGAAATTTTTTCTCTTGTAGCAAAAATGACATCCATTCGATTTTTACTTTCTATTGCAGCTACTTATGATCTAGAGGTTGAGCAGATGGATGTGAAAACAACTTTCCTTCATGGAGATTTGGAGGAAGAAATTTATATGACACAGCCAAAGCACTTTGTGGTGAAAGGTAAAATTCATTTGGTCTGTAAGTTGAAGAAATCCTTGTATGGTTTAAAACAAAGTCCTAGGATGTGGTACCAAAAGTTTGATACATATGCTTTGAGTTTGGGATTTGTGCGATCTAAATCTGATCGTTGTATATATTACAAGTCTGATGGTGATTATTTCCTGGTTATTGCCTTATATGTTGATGACATGTTGTTTATTGGCAAAGGAAAAGGTTTGATTGCAAAATTAAAATCTTAGCTCTCAGCAAAGTTTGAAATGAAAGATCTTGGTATAGCAAGGCATATTCTGGGAATGGAGATTATAAGAGATAGGAAAAACAGAAAACTTTGGCTAGGTCAGAGTAAGTATGTTGGTACTATTCTGAGAAGATTCAATATGCAGGATTCCAGACCATTGAGTGTTCCTATTACTATGGGAACAACGCTTTCTAGCTCACAGTGTCCTACATCCCCATTGGAGATGGAAGAGATGAGTCGAGTACCATATCAGAGTGTTGTTGGAAGTTTGATGTATGCTATGGTCTGTACAAGACCAGACATTTCCCAAGCACTGGGAGTACTTTCCCGTTACATGTCTAATCTAGGAAGAGCACATTGGGATGCAGTAAAAAGAGTTTTTAGATACTTGCGGGGTACCTCAAAGTACTCTATTTGTTTCCATGGAACAAGAAACAAGCATTCCTTGGATATTCAAGGCTACGTGGATTCAAACTGGGCCGGTGATGTTAATAGAAGAAGATCCACTAGTGCATATGTGTTTACATTATTCAATGATGCAATCAGTTGGATGAGCAAACGGAAAGTTGTGGTTGCTTTGTCCACTAAAGAGGCAGAGTATATGGCAGCTACTCATGCCTGCAAGGAAGCCATCTGGCTAAAGAGATTGTGTTCAGATATAGAGTTCAAATAGGGTGCAGTGACAATTTATAGTGACAGTCAGAGTGCAATCTGCCTAGCAAAGAACCTGACATTTCATCCCAGGACCAAGCACATTGATGTACAATATCATTTTGTGAGAGATATGGTCGAGGATGGCAAGGTGAAGCTGGAGAAGGTGGAGACTTTGGTGAATGTTGTTGATGCATTAACTAAGCCCATGAGCACAGAGAAATTTAGATGGTGTTTAGAGTCTATGGGGCTCTCGAACCCTAGCAATTAAGTCCATGACACTTTGGATCCCCTGACTCTTGCAAGGTGTTCGAAAAGTGGGAGAATGTTGAGAATTGTGTCTCAACCTTGCAAGCTTTTTTCAAAAAATTCTAGAATTTGTTTGTGGTAGTTCTCCACATATTTATGTGTTGGAAAAAGGTGTATGAGTTGTTAAAAATGTGCCTTGTCCCTATTAGAATATAGGAGGGTTCTTTTTAGAGTATAAACAACTCATTGTATGAATTTAATGGGGGTCTAAACTAGAGGACAAAATTATGGACGAAAATGCTATTTTAACTTGGTTGTGGGTAACATGTGGCATGGTTGTTTTTCCCATGGTTTTGTAAAACCACAAATGGTTTCCAAGTTGTAAATCACTATAAAAGGAGGGCTTGGGGAGGTGTTTGAATCATTGAGTTCAGTTTGCAAGACTGAGTGCTAGAAGGAGTCTCTCTGAGTTCGAGTTTGAGTTGTGGTGATGCGCTCTTGTAAGAACTTGCATTGCAAGTGTATTGTAATCTTCTTGATTTGATAATACATTGTGCGAGTTTTGGAGGGTGGGGTTTTTCTCCTAGAAGGGTTTCCCCACGGTAATTACTGTGTTATGTGTTTATTGTGATATTTCATTTATGCATGTTTGTTTGTCCATTGAAATCTCTATAATAGTTAGTTGAATTTGCATAATATTCTCTTAAGATTAGTGTAGGAAGCGATTCCGCACACCTTTGCTTCCTTACATTAATGAGATGGCTTCTTTGCTACAACAGGGAATTCCCCATGGACAGAAGGTTAAACATCTTTTGGATTTGTTCAGTAAGTTAGTCATTTATTCATCCTTTCCGGATAGAAAAATGGTGCAAAAATTCAATTGCAGCATGTCTCCTCACAAACAAGAGCATATAATCCCCTCTGCTTCCGAATTAAGGCATGCTAGTATCAAATTCAGAAAGGTCGATGAAAAGTTTAAGATCGGAATTAAGAACAACATATTTCACCTGCCCAGAATCAGAATCTCCAGGATCATCGTAACTGTCTTACGAAATCTGATGGTTTTAGAAATATGTGAGGTAGAAACACCTGTGCGATATCAAGGTACGTTCTTCTAATGTGTGAGTTGATTGATAGTGAAAAAGATGTTTCTATGCTAAAGAAGGTCGGAATTATCAATTGTAAAGTGAGAGAAGATGTGCATAAACATTACCAAAGCATAGTTACCGAATTCGCAAACGACCACTATTCAAGCCTGTGGAAAACTATGTCTCTTATCGGAGCATGCTTGAGTTTACTCTTGGCTGCTGTGCAAACTATTTTTTCACTTCATCACAGACTTTTGGTAAAGTAATCTTCTAAATTGTTTAAGTAGGTAGCTTAACAGATTATCAGATATAACAGTTTTGCATCTGTAATTGGACCCAAAAAAGATTACACTATTGTGAGATCACTTAGGACAACAGTTAAGTTGGAGAAGCATTGTAAAACCATAAGAAAGAGGAATGACATAAGAGAAAATAGGTGGGGCATTCAAGGTAGAGAAATGTTGATAGATTAAAATGTGTTCCATCTGTAAATAGATTCAAATGAAGGTAGGGAGATTTGACTGGCTTTTCTTTAATTTTAAATGTTTGTAGATTCAAAAACTTTGTAGGAACAAATTTTTGAGAGGAAATTCAAACGAAGGTGCTTATGTTGCCCTCATTCTGCTCACCAAATTCTAATAAAAAATTTGCTTCACAATAAGCTTTGAACCATCAAACCAAAAAAATATAATCTATAATATATTATTTAATTATTATTTTTACATGTTATGCCTCGGTGTCAATGAAGTTCTAGTCTCCCCGCACCTGAACCGAGAGGTCACCAACACAACACGCTAAAAGTTTACAAGACCGCAGCTTTATAGGGGGTCGTATACCCGATCCTCAGCCTAAAAAAAAAAAAAAAATTATTATTTTTACATGGGCCGGGTCCTAGCCGGTTAAGGTGTTCCCCGTCATAGGTGCCCACCATGGGTTCGGACCAAGGCCTCCTGCACCTTGGTGTGTCCCGCTAGCACCGCCACCACGGTAAAAGTTTACCAGGGTGGGGTTATATGGGGACTCTCCGGGCCCCTGCAGGTACCTGGGTTGGTGTGTCTCGCTAGCACTGCGGATCACGGTAAAAATTTTACCGGTGTTGGGGGTTATATGGGGGCCGTGCTACACCCAATTCCCCTGTTAAAAAAAAAAAATTATTATTTTTACATTTTATTTTTCAATGAATATAGATTTTTATTAAATATGAAAGTCATGAAAAAATAAAAAGTTAGATTTTTTTAAATAGATGCATTCTTTATATTAATGCCTTTATTGAACAAGTGTGTGTGTATATATATATATATATTATATATATATATATATATATACATATATATATATGTATATATATATATATATATATATATATATATGTATATATATATATATATATGTATATATATATATATATATATATATATATATATATACAATATATATATATATGTATATATATATATATACAATATATATATATATGTATATATATATATATATATATGTATATATATATATATATATATATTTGACATATTATTCTAAATTATAATTAATTTAAATTAAATATTAATAATATATTTTTTCAATAACAAATTATAAGAAAATTCATATTCTAATATCAATTTTAATAGTTTATATTTAAAAAATTATGAATATCTTATTTGTTAAAAGATTCATGGATTATGACATAATATAACTAATAAAAATAAGTTATTGAGCATTTTTCTTTTGAATGAGAAGTTATTTATTTATTTATTTCAAATATATATTTAAAATCTACATAAAAAATTTAAAAATTACTATTTCACATATATAGTAATGTGTGTAAGTGAGGATGAATTTAAGGATTAGGGAATGAGCCAATTTAACACAAAAGTGTGTCACGTTTCTTTATAACCATATTAATACACTTTCTATTTGTATGAAAAGTGATTTGGGAATGCTCTACCTAGTGCAATAGGAGTAGTATCACAATGTGGCATATTAGGTGTTGCTATGTCTTATGATTGAGATCTATTTGGACATATCAAAGAGTCTCTCTCTCTCTGAAAAATTATTACATGTAGATTATTATAATCAAATATGAAGTTGATTAGAGATTTTTAAGACTTAAACATATTTAAACAACTAAAAATTATACAATATATTAGAGAATATAATAGTCTCCAAAAGGGTATAAATTATTTTTAAATGATAACAAAAAAATAAAATTGACATCTTATGAAAACTATGATATTTTGATTATTTTTAATATTAAAAATTATTTTAAAATAAATATTCATCAATTTATTAAAGAGAGCTACAAACCCTAAAATTTCCCGGTACACTTCCTTAATTGATAACCCGTCAGCACCCAAGTTGGATAGAATATCAGCCTCCTGATTGCCTCTGGTTTTCAAACCTAAATACTTTTTATTAACATTTTATACTTCATACATTTTCCACCACTATCACATCCAATTTTAAATAAAAAATATTAAATAAATGTTAAGGAAAAAATTATAAAAATAAAATACACCTTAAAATGCCCTGCAATTTCCTTGAATAATCTTTAGTACTTTAAATAAGACAAGACTGTCATATGAATTATGATTTATACTCTAGTCTAATAAAAACTTAGTAGTAGACAAAAAATACTTTCTTTCAAGGTAAGTGCTTAATGTTTTCCACGAAAGAATACTCCATCTACTCAAACATTTCCACCGTCTATTCTGATTGCATTCCTTGAGAAAATTTATACGTTTCACTGAACTGCGTTGTGGTTTCCTTCATTTCAATCATATTTCACAACAAAATGTGCTCATTTATTTATCAATTTCTATTGAGAAAAACTAAAATCCAAATCAATTTAGTAGATGAAAGAAATGGTGGAAGCTATGAGCTGGTACATTCACGGAAACTGTTGTCCATATTTCTCAGCATTTTTTCTACAGTCAAAATGCAAAGTAAATAATCTAATGAAATAATGTTGCATTTTGTAATTAAGCCTGCACAAAAGTACCATATTGTTACTTTATTGTCCCAAGGAGAGGGCTTCTTAAAAGTTTCTTGAGGTGCTATTACTAAAATTTAGAAGTTTTAAAAATTCAGTAGATCAATGAAATGGTGGAAGCTTTAAAAAAGTAGATTGATGGAAATTGCTGCACATCTTTAGAGGCATTTTTTTAATCATCAAAATATGTAAATTCTCTCCCTCCATTCACGTCAACTAACTAGTCAAAAGGTCCATCCTCACATCTTACCCATCATTTATTAAAATAACTTTTCTTTGTAGGATATATGTTTTTAATGTGATGATAAATGTATAAGTGATGAATTTTTTATTTAAAATTTTTAATTTTATTAGATTTAATTTATATTTATATTAAGAATCAGTCATAATTTATAATTTATATTTTCTTTTTCAAGTTTAAATTTGCAATTTATGAGATTGATCTAGGTCAATATTATGATTTGTAAAAATAAGTCTAGAACTTAAAAACTCAAATTCAAATATAAAGTCAAACAAATTCTTCTAACTAATCATTAGATGTCAACTCTAAGCTTGAAATATTTTATTTACCATTTTTTGGATTTGTATTTAAGAACTAACCCTAACTCATTTTGAAATACCTAGGAATTGATCTAATAATAGCATTAAAGATGCATCTATACCATAATTAGAAAGTCATTATTAAATTACTTGCTTGCATTAGCATCTAGGACTTCATTTATATAACTGTATGTTGCCTTTAATCTTTTTGAAATGTCATTAAATCATCATAATATTTGACCAAAGGAGAATCAATCCTTATGCTTGAGTGATGCAATTATGACTTTTTCTATCACAACAATTAATATATGCACAAGCAGCCACCTAAGCCAATCAGATGGAGGTGGTCAACCTTAACGAAAATATTGACCATCTTAAGGGAATGACTATGATTCATTAAAAAAGATCAAGATCATAGTGTAGCTTGAGGATGGGAGTTGGACTAGGACTTATAATAGCATAGTAAGAGGGAGGAGGGATTATCTAAGGCACCTTCTCCCTAGTGAGATGTGTTTATAACATTATTCCTTGTTATATGTTAGACATTTTGTTCTGTTGGAACTCTTGTGTTTATGATGTTGGGAATTTTATCTCTAAAGTAATATGATTTGTTTTGATATTTTCATTATGACATGGATGTCTATACTTATGGTTTAAAATCAATTTTTATTTATATTTTATTGGTTTTTATATGTATAGTTTATATGTATGCATGTGAAAGATATATCATGAATGTATACACATAATCCTTTGGTAATGAATGAACACCAAATGTTATTATGAAATCCTTAAATAATGAATTAATCAATGGACCAAAAGGAATCCCACAACCATAATCACATGTGATGAATGAACAAGATGTCTTATTGGAATTTGCATTAGTTTCAACTTTAAAAAAAATCTTTTTTTCTTGTACTATTTTTCTAACCAATATATTATTTCTTTGAATAATAACAATTCCATAATGTTGTCTAATTTCTTATATCTCTACAAATCTACAACGACTTTATTATTTTTTTCGAATCCTTTTAACATGATATTTAAATTTATATATAAGCTTATGCCCAAAGACCATAAATCTATTTAAATAATAGAAAAGAGAACACATAATACTTTCATAATTATTATGACATCCATATATCATTTTCATCACTATATACCACGTGTCCATAAATTTCGAGTCTTCTTAATTCCAACTCCATGGAGTAAAATAAGTTACTTATAATTTTCCCTGGCAATGAAGATGCCTAGGAATATGCCTAAACAATCCCCATCAAACCCCACAAACATGAAGAAAAAGCAGGGGCTTCCATAAAAAATCCAAATTTTCTATTGTGGTTACCTCGTGAAGTCGTCTCTATTACTACGATTTTTCCAAGATATTATAAAAGTCCTATAAAATTGGAAAGTGACTATGTTTCCACCCAGAATTTCTACGATCATCTGCATCGCCTAGCAAGAGAATTTCTTCACACACAGAGAAATAAAATCAAATTAAGTGATCTCTCATAGCTCAAGATTGGCTTATCCACTTTAAAGATGGCTTTCACATGCAGAATCTGGATTGCTGCCGAAGATCTGAGGATGTGTCGATTTATAAAGTCCCCAAATTCGTTGTCTAAATGAAGTAGAGTGCATATGTTCCACAAATGGTGTCATTAGGCCCACTTCATCACAACGTTGCGCTTTCTGAAATGCTCAATCACAAAATGCTTGCAACACAAAAGATCTTTGCCAGTTGTTATGTAACTAACGTGGATGATTCTACCAATGTTGGGTTATTATATTCCTTAGCCTTAAGATGTTCACTCATAGATGAAGAAGATGAACCCTCTAAATCTAGATCAAGAGCCATTGAAACTAAAGTATCAATAGGAGTCTCTATAGAAGGAGGAGTCTCAATTTTATCAAAAAAAAATCATACATTTTCTAGTCAGTAAGCACTGCAGTTGTTTTATCATCAATTGGTCGAAATTCATCAAGTGGAATGTAAGACACTCCTAGAGTTGGTTCATAATAACCTTATGCCATTTCTGAATCCTTTTTTAGGGGCCAAATATGTGCTCACCTTTATTGATGAATTATCCAAACGTACATGGGTGCACTTTCTTAAGTAAAAGAATGATTTCTTTGATTATTTCAAGACCCTTAAGGCATTTATGGAGAAGCAATCTTGTCTTTCTATCAGGAGGATAAACACAGATAATGAGGGGGAGTATGTCAATTAGTCTTTTAGAGACTTTTGTACTAAGCATGGTATTCAGCATCAGCTTACAATTCCATACACCTCTCAGCAAAATGGTGTTGTTGAATGAAAGAGCAAAACCTTATGGGAGATGACCAATTATGTCAATTTGATCATGAGATATGGATTCTTCTTTTTGGACTAATGTAGTGAATTGTTCTAATTACATTTAGAATCAGATGCTTGATAAGGAATGGCAACATATGACTCCTAAGGAGGCTTGCTCCCATGTCAAGTTCAATGTGTCTTTATTTAGAGTTTTTGGTAGTGGGGCAAGTAGGCATACATTCTAGATTCTCAACAAAAATCCATGGAGAGGAAAATATAACCACTCATATTTTTTGTCTATTGTGTAGATGTTAAGGTGTACATGAACTATTTGATCCTATTTCTTGTAAGGTCTTATTTCAACAAGATGCCCAATTTGATGTGTGCTTTCCTCAGATGGGTTCTTCATCACCAGCTTCTCCCTCACTTCCTACTCCTCCCACTTCATCTCTTGATGATTCCTTATCTCTTGATTATGATGTTCCACCACCACCTCCAAATATTCAACCTTTACCAAAGTGGGAGCTTGCAATACTATTGTTGCAGCTGGATTTTTGGTAGGTGATCCTTCAAATTCCTATTATACTTGTTCACAAACATTAGATGCTAGTATTTTGAGTCATGCCATTTCATATGATCCTCAAAAGAATTTAGATACAACATGTATTTTTGAGTGGGGTAGTGCTATGGAAGAGTATTCCTCATTGATGAGGAATAATATGCGGGATCTTATTCCTCTTCCTAAGGGAAGAAAGTTCGTTTGGTGCAAGTGGGTGTACCATACTAAATATGTTGCAGGTGGTTACATTGATTAGTATAAGGCACATCTTGTTGCAAAGGGTTTTTCACAAGTTGAGGGTATTGACTATTATGAGACCTTTTCTCATGTTGCCAAGATGGATTCTATTCAGCTTATACTTTCTCTTGCAACTTCACAAGAATGGGTAGTTTACCAAATAGATGTGAAGAGTGCTTTCGTACATGGTGATCTTCATGAGGATATTTATATGGAGTAGCCATATGGTTTTTTGCAAGAATATTCACTTGTTTGTATGCTTCATCTTTCATTACATGGTCTCAAAAAAGCCCCTTGGGCTTGGTATGAGAAGATGGACTCTTTTTTGCTTTCTTATAGCTTCACATAATGTCATTTTGATCTAACAATGTACATTTAGTGACAAGAGGGCGATATTTTTATCCTTGTGCTATATGTGAATGATTTTATTCTTACAAACCTATGGCTCATCCTCTATGATCCATAGTTTTCAATGAGCTTTGATGGAGCAGTTTGAGATGATAGATCTTGGCCTTCTACACTACTTTCTTGGTTTACAAGTTATTTAGTCTTTTGATGGGATTTCTATTTTCAGAAGAAGTATGTTCTTGGCATGTTTTGAAGATTTGGAATAATTGATTATAAGCCTACCCCCACACCATTTTAGTTAGGTGTTGTATTGTCTTCCACTTGTATTACTCCTTTATCAGATGCTACATTATACAGGTAGTTGGTTAGAAATCTTTTATACCTACCACATTTTTGTCTTGATCTTTCTTTTACAATTCATCTTGTCTCTCGGTTCTCCCATGATCCAAATGAGAGACATTGGCAAGCTAACAAATGCATTTTGAGATATATTCGGGGAACCTCACATTTTGGTATTCATTATACATTAGGAGCTTCTCATATTTTTGGCTTCACTAAATCAAATTGGGTTGGTGATGTTAATGACAGGAAGTCTACTTATGGCTTTGTTTTTTTCCTTGGTTCTAGTCCCATTGCATGGTCTTGTAAAAACAAATATGTTATTTTTTATCATCTACAAAGGTTGACTGAGCAACATTTTTAGCTAGCTAGGAGGTTTTATCGCTTTGTCATTTGTTAGTTGATGAGTGAGTTTGGATTTCCTCATGATAGTCCCACTACTCTTTGGTGTGATAATCAAAGTGTCATTCACATTTCTCACAACCCATTGGAGCATTAGAGGGAAAAATACATTGAGATCCACATCAATTTCATTCGAAAGTTGATTTAGGATGGTTTTCTCATCTCAGGGTACATTCCTACAAAGGATTAGGTCACATATTTATCTTCACAAAACCTTTAGCATCCCCTAATTATCTTCATTTGTGATTGATGCATTAGGTGAAGGAAGTTGTCCTTTGGAGGTCTTCATGAGGCCTTCCTTCATGTTTTATATATTCTTTTACACCTCTTTCTTGGAGGGGATTTTTTTCCATGAGTCTTTTTCCTTTTCTCTAGTTTTTAGATTTTTTTTGTTTGTACATGGGCACCTCATTAGGCCTTATATTTGATACCCATATTGTATTCATCATTACATTCTTCTTCAAGTTTTTAGCTTCTCCCTAAGTTGATCTTAAGGGGGGGTGTTAGTAATAGGTTAATCACCTAACTAGGTAATTAATCATGATTAATTAATTAGTTCTCATTTTACTTTATTCACTTAAGCTAAATTGAGGAATTGTTTTTTCATTATTAGATTGGCTAATTATAGCACATGTTATCTCAGTGCATATGATGGTGATACTTTTCATAGGCTAATTTAATCCTCTCCTAAGGTTTTAGATCTATGGTTTCTAGATCTCCTTTTTATAAGGATTTATCATTCATTGTAATCAATCATTCAAGTTATTTTGCATCAATATAATTCTCAAGTTGTTGAGCAAAGTCTTGCTTTTGATCTTCTCTATTTTGATAGGAAATTTCTTGCAAGTGATTTCTAGGTGTTGTGGGTTGAATCAACAACTTCAACATTATGGTGAGTGAGTGTGATGTTGATTTATTATGGAATTTTATGAATGGTTTTGTTTATTATGGATAATATGAAGTGGTGCTATGGTGTACATGGAATTTTTTTTACTCTAATGCTGACTTCAAGGATCCAATCCAAACACTAGGTTGAGGAAATTCCACTAGTTAGATATAGGATTTCTTATTAATGAAATGGATGTCATGAACTTATTCTGAGGTGGTGTCCTAAGATAAGATGAATAACCCTAATATCAACTAGTATCAAGACATGATAAGGGTGATAGGTGTATGAAATGACTTTTATTATGGGTGGAATTGATTAAGATACCAGTAGATAGTGGAAATAGGTTTTTACATATGGCACCTGTAAATAATTTTACCATGATACTTACCCAAGGTGCCACCAAAGTTGTTTTCACAATAGGACAGATTATTTCTCTTTAGTTTTGATATTTTTTCTTCTTTTTTGGTATTTATATTAAAATATTTTGAGGATAATGCAAATAATATCTTCAAGTAACCATTTTCAATAGGCTCATCTAGCAGTTCCCCTTCAAGTGTGGCAAGTTGGTACACTCCTAATCCATAAGTTGACGTGATAAGAAAGGGTCCTAGCTAGTTAGGTTCAAATTTCCCTTTCTTCTCACAATCTTGTTGGTTCTTTTGATTTTCCTTAAGTACCAAGCCTCCTATCTCAAATTTATGTGAGATAACCTTATTATAGCTACAATGAAGGTAGTTTTGATAAACCTATAGGTGATTGAGTGCATTGAGATGCTTTTAATCTAGCAATTCCAAGTCATGTAAACTAGAATCTTTGTATTCTCCATCATTGATGACATTCTATAGAGAAACTCTAAGTGATGGGAGCTCGACCTCAATAGGTAAAAAAAAATTGGCTGAAAAGACTAGGGAATATGGGGTGGCTTGTATGGGTGTGTGAATGTTGGTTCAATAGGCCCACAAGGAAAGGTTACTTGGTAGATATGCCAATCATTAACAATATTTTTTAGTATTTTCAATATGGTTTTATTTGATGCCTTAGCTTGACCATTACTTTGTGGGTAATGGGGGGTGGAGAAATGGTGTTGGATGTGAAATTTCTGGTAGAACTCACAGACATATTGGTTTTTAAATGTATGATCATTGTTATTGACAATGGTTGATGGAATACCATACCAGCATGTGATATAGTTTAGGATAAACTTAGCTAGTTTCTTTCCAATAATTTTAGTGAGAGGAATGGCTTCAATACACTTTTTGAAGTATTGTGTGGCTATGATAATGAATTTATGGCCATTAGATGATGGAGGATACATATTTTTCCTGCGAATTCAAGTCACCACTATGAGAAAGGCCATAATGTTGTAATTTCTTAAAGTTCTTGAGATGTTGCATGTATAAGGTCTTTGTGGTGTTGACACTTTGGACATCTTCAAGGAAATTGGTGGGCGTCTGGTTCTATTGTTGGCCAATAATACCAAATTCTCATTAGTTTCTTCACCAAGTTTGGACCACTAGAGTGTGGCCCACAAATATCATCGTGTACCACTTGTAGGGAATTTTGTGCTTCCTTCGAGTTAAGACACCTAAGGAGAGTACTATCAAAGCTCCTTTGATAGAGTGTGTGACCTAGAATGAGGAAACAAGATGAACATATGATGAAAGTTTTTCTTTGGTTTTTTGGATAAATTAGGTGGAAGGATTTGTTGTGGAGGTAATTGTATATTTCTTGGTACTAAGAAGAATTGGGACCAACAATTTCACAGACAAGTTTAGACTCTAAGACATCCAATGTTGAGATCAATAGTTGTTCCACTAAGAATTCACAATGATGAGTATTGTGCAGCATATCCAAAAGAGATCCAATGGTAGCCATGAAATTCATTGCTTTATTATTTAATCTAGGAATCTACTCAAATGTAATGTCACTAAAGTATTGTTTGAAACTATCTACCATATTTATGTAGGGTAGAATTTTTTTCATCTTTGGTATGATATTCACCGTTCACCTATTTTACAACCAACTGGGAATCGCCATAGACTTGTAGTTCCTTAAGTTTCCATTATATTTTTGTCCTAAGTCCTATGATTAATTCCTCATACTTAGTGATATTGTTTGTACATGGGCATGTCAAAGGGTGTGATAAATAGTATACCTACTATTGGTTCATGTTGAGTGTATTATCCATCTAATTAAATATTCCATGTCTGGGTAGGGGTTATTATGAAGATACTTTTATCTAGGAAATCTAACACTAGTGGGTGATCTACTGTAATAGGATCATCTACTAACTGGTTTGTGATCACCTATCATTTGAGGCCTTTTCTCTACATACTCAATGTCAAATTCGCTCAAGATCATACCCATTTAGCCAATCTCCCTGTGAGTATTTCCTTGCTCAATAAGAACTTAGGGGGTTAGTTTTTGTAATGAGTTTATTCTGATTGTTTAGCATGTAATGCCTTAGATTCTGTGAAGCAAAAGCAACTATTAAACAAGCACATTCAATAGGTGTATAGTTAAGTTCATAGACAACCAGAGTATGATTGATGTAGTAGAATACCCTTTCTTTACTCGAGTCATCATGTTGTGTGAGGAGAGTGTGTATGCATGTTAAATGGATAGAATAGAAATATGCATAAAAATAGCTTAAAAATCAAACCAAATGCAATACAAACCTCAAAAGAAATCAAATACATGCAAACCTCAGAAGATTGAATGTATTATGTTGAGTTGTTGAAAAATTGAATGTAGTTTCTCATGAATCTAGCTACATAATAGTAGCATAAAATATGTTGATATGAAAAATGGGATGAGAGGCCTCATCTTTATAGAAAGCTAATTTCAAATGAAGGGCTAGGATTGAAAGATGGAGAATGATAATCAATGGATGATATTTCTTAGAAGTGGAGAGGAATAGGGTTAGGGATAAATTAGGGTTTAGATAAGGATGGGTGGTGGAGATTCAATTATAAATTAATTCAATCAAGGGTCGATATTAAATGAGTAAGGTAAAGATAAGAAAGGAATGAATAAAGAGGTTGGCATAGAAAAGGAGGTTGCTAGACTAAATTAAATAATTATAAAATTAATTTAGGAGGGAAAATCAATAATTAAATAATTTTAAACAATTATTTAATTATAGAAGAGGGTAAAGTTGAATTTTAATTAAAATAATTGAAAACAATTATTTAATTAAAAGTGGAGGAAAAGAACAAAATATTAAATAATTAAAATAATTATTTAATATTGGAGGGAAAGTGGGAAATAATTAAATAAATAAGATTTATTTAATTATTGAAGAAAAAGATAATGAATAATTAAATAATTAAAATAATTATTTAATTATAGAAGAAAAATGGAAAATAATTAAATAAAATAGGAATTTATTCAATTATAGAGGAAAAGAGAATTACTTAGTAATAGAATTAAATGAATAAAATTTATTTAATTAATCAAGAGAGGAATAAGGTGAAAATGAATTATTTAAATAATTAAGAATTATTTAATTAATAATGGAATATGACCTTATAAGATAATTCAATAATTAAAATTATTTAATTATGCAAGCAAAAGAAGGAATTGATATAAAAATGTGGGTTCACAGGTGAAGGACAATTTTTTAGTGTCTACATTACCAAGAGTTGTTGATGTGGTAGATATATAATAACAAAATATTTTCCTAAATTGGTGGCATTAATACTGGAGGAGATCATGCAAGATAATATTTTAGCTATTGGAATGCCTATTGATAATTTTCATCCAACTTGAAGGTAACACCCTTATGTAAAATTTGTTTAAAGGGATGACACTTGTCTGCTAGTTGTGAAATGAATTGGTGAATGGATTGTAGATTTCCCTATAAGCTACATATTTTTTTGAGATTTGTAGAAGGAGGCATGTCAATTATGGATTTGATGTTTGCTAGGTCCAGCTATATTCCTATTTGAGACAAAATATACCCCAATATTCTTTCTAATGTAACCTCAAAGACAAACTTCTTAGGATTCAAACAAACATTTTATTTTTCTAGTCTATCAAAATCTTGGCAAGTATATCCGGAAGACCTATTATGAGTGATTTTTCTAAAAGGTCATCAACATAATCCTCCATAAAATTATGCATCATGTCATGAAAGATAGTTGGCATATATCATTGTTAGGTTGCTCTAGCATCTTTTAGGTCAAAGGGCATGACATCCAATAAAAGATTCCCCATTGACAAGTGAAGGTTGTTTTATGTTGATCTACAAAGACAAAGAAGATATTGAGAATCCATCCATTAAAGATAGAATTATTTGCCATATTGTCAAGTCCACGATCATGTCTATATTTGGTAGAGGAAAGTTATCTTTAGGAAATGCCTTGTTTAGACCCCTGAAATATGTGCATATTTTGATGCCCTAGTGGGTTTAGTAATAGGTACTATATTTGACATCCACTCAATATATTCAATTGATCTAATGAAATCCACATCCAATAGTTTTTGAAGTTCTGCTTTGACTAGAACAATGCTATTTGGGGGTGCATTTTGCTTAATTTTTTCTTTATTGGTTTTTCCCTTAAGGTTAAATTGTTAGATGATGTACAACACTAGATGGAGGTCCAATCTTAGTATGTCCATGTAGGACCATATGGAGTTCACTTTTCTATTTTGCAATAATTCCATGAAGTCAACCCTTTCATGCTTAGATAGTGAAGCTATAAAGTATGTGATCTTGACATTGTATATGGTACTAATGTTTGCTTCCTTATATTTTTCAATAAGCATTAGAGATTTCTCTTTATTCATGGTTATATTTTCAATCCTTATATTCCTATTTTCCTCATAGAGGCTTTCACCCTTGTATGCATCCTTATTTTTACTATTTTGTGGTCCAAAAGTATCTCATGGCAGTTTTCAGTAGGGGACCTATTTGTGATTTTTATATTTCCACAACTTTAAGGTTCATCATCCTCCTCAAAAATTTTCATTATGTTGAATTCTATAGTAAAACCAACTATATGATCTCCTAGGGGTATTTAATCTTGAAGTCCCATGAACTCAATGATAGCTTCATCATTTGGTATACATCTATAATAGTTGGTCATCATTGGTCCCAATCAATGAGTTGGGGATAGACAAGTGAAAGGTTGTTGTTAGAGGGTGTAGGAACAAAGTTTATATTATAGGATACATGGTGTGAATGTTATGATCTTAGATAGGTTGGTGATACACTCGAAAGAATTATTGAAAGTAATGTGTTAGACAACTTAGCAACAAAAGTAGTTTTATCTTCTTCTACAAGGGAAATTTTGATATTTGAAGGCACAATATCTAGTTTCCCAAACCCATGCCCTTGAAAGCATGGTTTGATCTAGTTATTGACATAAGTTCCATCATCCCTTGTTTTTTGTGAACCAAGTCCACTATGATCATCATACCCCATGTGTTCCATAATCTGAAAACCTTGGTCTAAGTTTTTCAATGAGGAGTATAACAGTATCTTCTTTTTCTTTGTAGATCCATTTTGATATGTCTTCCTTAATATATTCCTTGTCAAGTTCACGCAATTTGTAAAATATGGTTGGACTACATTTGATTATTGTGTTGGAGAATTATTATTCTTTAATTGGCTTTCCATATGACCTGGGTATGGAAGTTGATAGATACAAAAAGACTGTCATGTCATATTCCCCACACCCCTTATCCTTTACTTGAATCTTGACTTCAAGAATGTAGTAGTGGAGTGAGTGGATGTCTTAGTCAAGTTCCTTTGATCAATGAGTGATGTGGAAGATGAGGCTTTGCTATTGTTAGGAACATGAAGCATGGTGCATCCTCTCAAGCAATATGGAAAAGGATTAGGATCTCTTGGAATAGTTAGTTCATTTCTATTATGATAAAACTTTAAAATCACTTGTGGAAGGTTGGTGGAGCATCCTACGTGTATCCATGGGTGACCGATAAGTACATTATATAAGAGTTTAAGATCTGGCACATGACATATTGTATTCTTAATTATTGATCCCACTCAGATAGGTAGGGTGATGGTCCCTTTGGAAGGGAGTTATGAATCATCATATGCTCTGATCACTATCTTCTTGTTTGGGTGTATGAATTCCTCAGAGTATCCTAACATTTTTACTAAATTCAAGGTGAAAATATTCAAACCAACACCACCATCTATTAGGGTCCACTTAATTTTTAGCTAATGGACAAAGATTTCTAAATGGAGTGCATCATTATCAGTGGATGAATGAGATGCCATATTTTTATCAAATAATGTAAGATGATGGGTAAAGGTGATATGTCTTACCATGGCTTGAAATTGATCAATGTTTAGGTCTATAGGTACCAAATATTCTCTAATAGCTTTATCTAGGATATCTTTATGGATTGGTGATATGTGTAGAAGCTCTAGGATGGATATTTGTGCTGGAATTTTTTCCAATTAATCCATGCGGTTATATTGTGGTGTGGTATAAGTTATAGATGAGACTCCCTAAGGAGTAATTTTACCCCTACAAGTTGTAGCAACACTTTTAGGATTCTTATTATTTATGGTAAAGGTAGATACATGATTATCAACTTCCTAAATATGGTTCATAGTATAGTCATAATTGATGGCTCTATAACAAGCATTATTATTCAAAGTACTACCCTAGTTGTTGGAATTTCCTTTCCCATGGTTATGAAAAGGATCCTTGAAGATTACATTATCATTATTTGAGGAATTTTTTTGGGTCTCAACACCAATGTCTCCTTTTCCAATTAGGTATTGAATGAGGTTCTTTAACTTGAAACAATTAGCAGTGGTGTGTCCTTTTACTTTATGGTAATTGTAGAAATCACTATCCTTCCACCATGTGGGTTTGACTTGAGGTTTGTATTGTGTGATTTCTAGGAGAGTGACTAAGTTTTCTTGAATTAAATTTTAGAGTAAACTTAGACTATCGTTGATTGTTGCTTTATCTAGGAGGCCTTCTCTATAGGGTATCTTGAGCATTTGTTGAGGTTTGAACATATGGTGTCACTTTCAAGCATAAGGTTCGTTGATAACCTTGACCCCATTTATATCCACCACCCCATCATTGACCACATTTTTATTTTTGTTCTAAAATTAGGAATTTTCATTTGAGGAACTTGGATAGTATTTGTTATCTTTGAATATTTTGACAGATCCTTCGAAAATAAGAGATTTCTCTATTGTAAGTCCTTTCTTGATGAGTTCATCAAAAGAATTAGAACATTTCACTTTCAGATGGAATCCTATTTTTGGGTTCATATTCTAAATGAATATTTGGACCAACAATTTCTCAGGAATGTGACATGAATACTTACTAGCCAAGCTTCTCCATCTTTGTAAGAAAGATGTGAAGTTTTCTCCACTATTTTTCTTAGTAGTATATAGATCAATCATTGGGGCTTCATGTTCTATATTGTAGGAGAAATGTGAGAACTTTTTTGGCTAGTTCTTTGAAAGTTCTAATACTAAATGGTAGTCAAGAAAACCATTCCATGGCTTGCCCTCCTAAGCTTCTTGGGAATAGGAAGATAATATAGGTTTCATTATGAACCACCTCTAAGAAAGCTACATAGAATTCTCTAATGTGTTCTCGAGGGTTTCCCTTTCCTTTATGCTTTTCAAACTCGAGCATCTCAAAATTTTGTAGAAAACGTGGCATGGGTAGAGACATGTCAAAAGGATAGGGGCATATGTCCTCTATCATGTAGATTTTTTATTGGTCCTACATGGATGTTATATATTTTTGTTGTAGATCTTGGATTTGTAACACCAAATCATTTGGATGCATGAAAGTGTGTATGTTGATGTGGTTATAACTAGATATGGGATGTGATAATGATTGACCTTGAGGGAAATTTTGTAATGAGTTGTGTTGGTGAATGTGTGAATATTTTTATGGGATGTAAGTATGAGTGGAGGTGTTGGAGTTAGCAAAGTGGTTTGATGTGGCTAATTGTTGTTGAGGGTTTATCATGTTTATAGTTGGGTATTGTTGGTGGATGTTTTGCTTGGATGGGTTTACATTATAGTTTTGATGAAGGTACTTAGGTGGGTTGATGTGTTGTTTGAAGAATACATGATGTATTAAGAGGAGTTGTGTTGGTATATGTTTTAATTATGATTTGAGGTGAGAGCATGTGAATTTTGTGACGTGGGGTTATAGTTTTGATGGGTGATGCTATGATTGTTGGATGTAAGTGGTTAAGAATTAAGTGGTGTATATGGATGTGTTTGTGTGTTTGTCATTGGAGTGGAAATTTTGGACTTATTAAGTGTAATGGTATGTTGATATAGTGGATTGGTAATAAAATTTTGATATTGAATGGTGTTTGTATTGGTATTCAAGTTAGGTGAGGGTTCTTGGGAAAATTGAGATGGTTGTGATGATGTTTATGGATTAATTAATGGAGTAGGGGAAATAGTATTACTAGATGTTGTGTTGTAGGATGGATTGGTTATTTTCATGATGTGTGTGTGAGCCTAAGTGTGCATGGGAGGTATTGAAACTTGTGTAGAGTTAGTGGGTATAACTTTTTGTGGGATGGTGATAGAAATTTTTTGATGTGTGATGTTAGGAGAATGTGAAGAAAAAATGTGAGTGTTTTTAGGAGGTTGGATGGTAAGGTTTTTATTTTGTGACATGGAAGGTGATATGATGTTGTTGGAACTACTTTCCCCCAAGGTCAAGGATGGAATATTATTGATGACATCTTGGATAAGTGTTGTGTCAAATGTGGAGGGAAATTTTATGCCTTGTTGTATGAGTAATAAAAAATAATGTTCATGATCAGCTGCTAGAATTGTGTCTACCAATTTCATAGCATTAGGATCTTTTTGGGCTTCAACCAACCCCTTGGGTGTTACATCTTACTAATTTATCAGTGTTGGGACTATTCCTAAGACTTAGTGGTGGGGATTTTTTAAAACCTCTTTCTTCAAACATGTTTTGGAATTTTCCTTGTGTTTCAAGGAAAGGGTCTAAGTTTATGGGTAAAATGTCAAGCTCTTGTTGGTGTTGTATTTTCTTCTTAGTTTGGGACCTTGTTTCTACTAGCATATAAGAGATTTTATGACCTTTTGACTTGGATGAGTTGCTGGGTAATTTGAATGGTATAATGGAAAAGGGTCAAAAAGTCTATCTAGATCTTTGGCTTGTATGATTTAAATTTTGATAGATATATATTTTGAATTTTAGACTAGACTTGTGAGTTGAAAACTAATAGATTATAGAATGTATCAACTTAGAAGTAGTTAATCCTCATAAGTTAATCTAACAATGGAAAATCTAAATTGATCTTTCACATAGAGAAGATAGACCTCTAAACAAACTATCAAACTAGAGATGAGGTGAATTTAAGATCTAGGAAAACTTAATGAATCAGATTTGGATAGAAAATTTGGTGGTTATCAATGCATGATAGATTTGACTTAAACAAAAACCTAGGTATGTAAAGAATGGAAAATGGATATGGTGAATGATCAAATCTTAGGTCTATTGGGTAAAAGTACAAAGTTGTGTCACTTTCAGCCAACTTATCAGCACAGGTGAATTTTAGTATTTATAACTAAAAATCAATTTTGGTCAAACATATGATCTAGTAAGTTTCATTCTAAATAAGTTAAATATTTCTACAACTTTTCCAACTAAAATTGTTAGCTAAATGCATATGTAGCACCACTTAAAGGCCAATTTACTAAAAAAATGAAATTATTTGAAAATTTTAATGTTTCAACAACTCCTACTCGTATAAATAACATTGTTTTTTAAATGTAAAACTACACTTTTGTAGATCCATAAGTGTAGTTTTCAAATATATATTTATTCTAATAGTTCAATTATTGTTTATATTTTATTTTTATTTTTTTACTAAAAGTAGGTTATTAGCACAAAAATATTTGGTTGATTACAATATCAATAAAAATACTAAAACTTATTAAAAAAGATTAAAAATATGATTCCCTAGATAAAAAAATAGATAGATTAAGATAGTATAATTTTTTTTATATTTTAGATAAATATTTAATATAAAATTTAATATCAAGTGGAAACAATCGTGTTTTAATACATGCACATTGAAATATTTATTTAAAAATATATATTATTAAAATTGCGAAAAAATAAATCCATGCCCTACAGTTTCAAGTTATAAATATACACAAAAAAAATTGAAGGGAAAAAAATAAAATTTGCTATTAAAGCTTGACATGTCATGTCATGTCATTTTTCAGCATTTTATCAACAACTAAATTATAGTGTTAATTTATAAAAAAACTATATCCAAATAATTTTTTAATTTTTTCAAAAAATTACAAATATAAAATATACTAAAAAAAAACATTTTATTAGTTTATATCATTTCAAAATTCAAAATATATATGCCACTTTCTAGTGATTCAAGTTTAAAATTTAGATCAGTGTTGGTTGGTTACTTTATAAAAGTGTGGCACAGCTTTGTACTTTTACCCTATTTCTATGGATGTTAATAAGTATCAGTTTTGTTTGTTGTAGGTCTATTTATAGGCCTATAAGGTTTGGTGATAGCAAGCAATCTAAATGATAGAATAATTAGGTTGAAGTACAAAACAATTATCCCATAATTTAGAAAAATTGTGCCATAATATAGGAAATTACAACAATTAGAGATTCAACAACGTGATTTTGAGAAAAAATAGATGAAAACTCAATTTTTAAAGCAAAATTGGTCATATGACAATCTAAGATAAGTGTGCCACTTTGTGTCATAGTTGTGCCACTTTATGCCACAAATGTGTCATTGTATGCTACAATTGCACCACGGGGACATACAAATGTACAAAAGTAGGGAAAAAATGCACCACAGTATGACAGATGCAACACAGGAAACCATTGACTTATAATTGAACAGATGTGTTATTTTTAACTAAAATTGAATTTTTAAGTTCAAATGATAAACAGTTGCATGGAATGATAAACAATTATGTAATAAGATAGACAAGTGTGATTTTTTTATGTTTAGTTACATGATTTTGAGTAATTTTAGTCTAATCAATTTTTTTTAGCAAAGTTGGAAAGGAAAATAATCACACTTGATAGACATGATATTTATTGATATTTCAAGGTGATAGGTTGAATGGTATCACTGGTCTAAACAAGAAATACACTCCAATAAGCACAACCTATCTAATAGTAAAGGTGTGTTGACTTATTATAGGCCCACCCACCAAAATGCAATACCTTCAAATGAATGGGTAACTAGGGTATGCAAAAGTCTTGTACCACCTTTACACCCCTTACCTTGTAAGGACAAGTTCCTACCAATGAATAATTTTCACCTCAACAAGAGAAGAGTACATGGTGAGTAACTTTGGGTATGATAATATACCCTATACCATGCTAAGCCAATGATTGAAGGTATTAAAGGCTTCTAAATAGCAGGGTTCATAGTGATTACATGAATAGTAATCCCATCTAAGAATTCCCAAGATTGGAGGGGTCTCCTCCGCTCTCTTCACCTATATAATTCTTGATAGATAAAGAATCATGAGGCTTGGAATTTACAATGTTGGCCTCACCTTGGGGTACAAATTTTTTTCTCCCTTATTTCTATACTATGTCGATAAATATGGTTGAGGTCATCCTTGAGGTGATAAAATCCCTAAGCAAGCCTCCAATTAAAATAAAAAAGGAAAATGATGTTTTTTATCCCCAAGATTGCACTAGACACGAGGGGAGAGCATACACAAATTATCACTTCCTTGGGTAAACAAACAAAAATGTGAATTATAATGTAGTTTTAACCCCTAAGTTTGCACTAGCCATGAGGGGACAGCATATGTATCCTAGACTCCACTAGACATAGAAAACAATTCATTTACCTTAAGAAATTGAAGTGTTATTTAATCTATAAAAATTTAGACACAAGATCCTACAATAGATACGTTAGTAGTTTAGGTTTTTGGTCTTCTATCTAATGAAAGCCACAAATATATAAGAAGATATTAGTAGCCCAAAAGTACACAACACAAATATGATAAAATAGATAGTTAAAATGCTAAAAACTATGAGTTATACCTACTAAAATTACTGAATAGTTGCACCAAACTTTATGAAATATGTACCAATCCCCTTGATAGATGCACCAATATCTCTTGCAATTGCACCAATTTGCACCCAAAACAGTAAAAAGTGTAAAATAAAAAGGTATAACCCTAATTTGAAAGCTCAAATTGTTAATTCAAGGATAAACATCTACAAAAAATAGTCTAAAACTAGTTGAAAACTAGACTGACAGAGAATAGCAAAATAATGGTAAGGAAAAATGAAATACTAATCTCTAAAAAGTCTAGTGATCTTTGCTACATAGGTAAATCGTTTTGAGATATAAATGCACCAATCTCAAGCACAAATATGAATCAGTAATCAACAAATGTGTAAAAATGCAACAAATGCACCAAACTACTCTTCAATTACACCAAACTATCATTCAAGTCCAGCAATCTAGAACAGATGCACCAAATAGACTTGTAACAACTCAAAACATGAAAAACTCAATTAAATTCATTAAATTTTAGGTTTCAAGTGGTCCTACCAAGCATGCCAAAATGTATGGCCTAGAAAATGATTATGAAATCAAAGGATAAAAATAAAATGACAATAATTCATAATTAAATTCACTAACAGATCACACCAATGAACCATAAAGTAAATTGCATAAAACATATAATGTAAACCAGCGTGATCCCTTTGTTGAGACCCATTGTTCTCCTCTTTGCACCTTGGAGAAAAGTATAATAATACTTGCTCTCATATTTTTGGTAGAACAATGGCATAAAGCAATAGTAATATGAATATAATTTCTTTGCAATGATCTAGGAGGAGGAATAGATGATAAGAAGTTTGAATTTATAGATGTTTGGTGACACAGATCAACAGTCAATATCTAATGAGATTGAAAAGATCAATGGCTAAGAATTCATGAGGAGTTAACTGATCTCCTGATTGATCATATGGGTCAATTACGAAAAATGATTGGAGAGATAACTATGGTTGATGGTTAGTAGACAAAATTGATTGCTCAATGAAATCAAACTGAGTAGGAGTGAAGTGGAATTAATTAAGGAGAGGAATGAGAGTAAATCTCACTCAATTGATGAGGTGAAAATGCATAGGTAATTTAATAATTAAATGAATTACTTTTTTTTTTGGTCAATAAACTATTTATTTTATTATTAATAAATTATAAAATGAAAGTATAGGGTAAGTGCACCAAG
>VDFB02358134.1:49809156-49826407 GCA_007258455.2 Sequoia sempervirens
TGACTTGTGGACACAGGGTGCAAGTGATGACGTCATCATCTGTACAACTGACGTCAGCATATGGTACAGAATCCGATGTGGACCAATCAAATTATGACACGTGTCAAGTCTATACAATCTGTACATAATGATGTGGCATCTCGATGGCAGCTTAGGTGGCATCCGAGTCAGCGGTCCGTGGTCCAGTCAGCGCACAGGTGGCATTGAGTCAGCAGGTGACTAGGCAGTGACGTGTCGGAATGGGGCCACTAAAATGTTTGCCACATGCTTGCGGTTAAGTGCGCCGCGTGTCCTCTCCTTCCTCCTCCATCGGCCAGCTTGATGGGTTGTTTTGGCTAATAAAAAAAAACTTATTTCGGGGTTTGAACCCGTAACTCCCTCCATAACAGTCCGCCGACTTAGCCGTTGCACCACGGGCGGAGGTCTCAATGCATGTATAGTGCGTGTTAGTTTTATTGTTTAAACTTTTGGAGTTTGTTTTAAAACAAAGCCCACCAGGTTTGGAACCCGTGACCCACCATTAACTAAAAATACACACCACCGATAAGCCATGGAATTGTCATTAGCTATATTTAGAGCTTGATTGGTTTTGTTATGTGTTGTTTGGCCGAACCATAACAAATAGGCCATTTTTTTGTTGTTAACTCCCTAACCACTAAAACAAAAGTGGTTATAAAAAACAAAAAGAGTCCTATTCAAGGTTATTTTGTTAAGGGGGAGGTTATTTATTTATTATGGTGGTTTTATGGTTAAAAGCCCAAATCATGTATAAAAGGAGATGGTGAGGGTGCTTGTTTATTCATTCGGAGATTCATAAATTCTGGGATTGAGGAGTCTTGTGAGAGTTTTCTCTTGGGAGAATTGGAGAAATTCTTGTAGAGTGTGTTCTCATTCTTTGTAAGAGCTCTTGGAGAGTTTATTGTCTCTTAGTAAAGGGTTTGGAGTGAGAGTTATTGGAGTCTTTTGAGGGCTAAGTGGTCTCTATGGAGAAGAGATAAGAACTTAGTGAGTCCTTTGAGAGACTTTGTACGACTTTTGAGTCATTTGTAAAGGCTTGATGCCTATGTGCTCTTGTTGAGAGAGAGAGTTGCAATTTCATTGTCTGAAATCATTGTAAGGGTGACAGAAGGACTAGGCAGTGTGAATGCTAGAAAGTTCTTGTCAAGACAGTGTTTCAGTGGGAAGCGGATTGTAACTCAGTGAAAGACCATGGTGATGTAAAACCAGTTGCATCATAGTAATGGCATTGATCACGCTAATTTGCGGATCCGGAGACGTAGCCAGAATCTGGTGAACTCCGTAATCAAATCCTTGTCTCTCTTTTCTTGATGCATGATATTGTCAGATTCTTTACTTTCCTATGTACTATGTGTTTATTTGCTCAATTCACAAGCATCGTCAGTTACGATCTTAATTTTAAATCTGTATCCTGGTGAATCTAACAAGTTGTTAAGTGATTCATAGTAAGGAGTTTACATCACAAGATGACAAGTGGCCTTCTTTCATTGGTCTACATTTAGTCCCACATCCTCCATGTTTGGAACTCTTAGCATTTGATAATCTATAAATGGAAAGCTTTATTCATCATCAAATCCTCCACAATCACTCTTGCAAAGTCACTCTCCTTGAGAACTGATTTTTCCCACCATCATACCATCCTCATAGCAATTTCATATCATCTAGCTTATCTATCAAGGATTGGGAAAGGGCTATTTTCAACAATAGCACCAATCCACTATGAGATAAATTTGGATTCATGTTGTTTATATGCTTATTTAGCTTGTCTTATTGTTTAGCATATCTAACATGATGCAATATTTCATAGGGATATTAGATTTGTTGTGTTTTGCTTGATTTATTCTTGTTAAGGCTTAACATATTGCAGATTTGATGTCTACACATATAACATTCCTCAGTGTAGTGGTAAAGAGAATGATCTTGTTGAGAAACTTCGTCGTACTTTGATAAACATCTCCCTTTGGGACTTGGTTCAAACATCACCTGCATATAATAGGATGCTCCAAGAAGTTTTGCAGAAGAATAATATCCAATCTTCTATTAAATTGAATGGTGTAGCAACCTCCTTTGATTGTATGCAAGTGACAAAGTCGAATATCACATTCCCTCAACATGAATTATCCTCGCTTGAGATACAAAATAAACATGAATCCATAATGATAAAGGTGATCATTAATGAAAATGCAGTTAGGCGCACCCTCATAGACAATGGAGAAGGTCTTAATGTTTGTAGCATTGATCTCCTAGATAAAAATGGTGTGGAAAAGAAGCTTATTCAACTCAATGATGTTAATATCCATGGATTTGACAATGTTAATAGGCAACCATTAGGAATGATCACATTATCAATTGAGGTCGGACCTGTATTTTTTCCTACACTTATCCATATAATGTCAGGACCTCTTTCATACAACCTTCTCCTAGAGAGACAACAAATTCATGATATGAAAGGAGTCACATCTACTCTTCACCATGAGATGAAATTTGAATACAACAACAAGATATATGTGGTTGAAGTAGATGAACAATGCTATAATTCACAAGTTCAACATGATCATAACACTTCCAACTCCCCTAATACTTTGATTCCAACCTCAAAGGTAGAACCTATACAAGTTGATGATAATCCTAATTTTATTTCACCTACAACAAAAATCTTAGGTGACGATTGGTGGCCATTAGATTTTACACCTTGTTTCAAAAAAGAGTCTAAAATCTCACCCTAAAAGTCCAAAGAGTCATGTACAAATGATTCATCTTCAAACACATGTTTTAGGGAAGATTGGGGTTCATTAGATTTTACACCCTCCTTTATGGGAGAGTACAAAATCTCACAATCTAAACCAAAACAGCCTTGTGTTTCATCTACTCAACTTGGTTCTACATCAACAACATCACCCCATGGTGGTGATGGGGGCTCTTCAACTCCCATCGCTCATGAGAGGAAGATACATAACTTTACAAAGCTTAACAAGGATTTGTGTGCTCATGAAGAAGACAACCCTTCTCAGAGGTATAAAATCTCTTCATCTGAGTTGAAAGCATGTTATGGTCTTGGATACAAACTCCTTTCTAAACATGGATATAATGAAAACATGGCGTAAAATGATAGAAATCTAGAGAATTCTATACCATATTTGAAAGGTCTAGGTTTCCAACCTTTATCTTCATCCTCATCTAATGCCTTATCATCTACTGTGTGTATGACATCTTGTGTTAAGAAAGAAATATCCCCTACTATTGATCAAGAAAGAACCTTGTCGAGGCTTCTCCAAGCTCGCTTGATATCTCTCTCTCCAAAACCACAATAGAAATTTTACAACAAAAGTTCATTTTGTGCATATCATAGAATTCATGGTCATTCTACTAACGAATGTAAGGCTTTGAGTGATAAAATTCAACATCTTAAGGATTTTGGTGCTCTTCCTTGTATTGATGCACCTATTTCCTCTAATTGATACTAATTTCCATCTTATCGTGCAACTCATCACTATGTGGCATTAGTAGCTTTATGCGTATTGCTCATTGCCATTCATGGTGGTACAATGTTAGGTGCAACCATATCCTCTCTTGGCAGCAACATGATAGTTCTTGGTGGTTATCTTTGTCTCCATAATTGAGGGGCAAGGATAACTAGTTTTTTGAGGTATGCATTATTTTCAAGGATCACTTCTTCCTCTCTTTCTACTTAAAATACCAACATAGCAAGTATGTTGACATTTTAAGTGGGGGGCATATGGTCCTCCGTTTATTTTTTTCATGTGCCCTTCTTAGTGATGATAGCATACATCTCCTAGAAGATGTAAACTTTTTATTCAAATTGTGGTCTTCTCAATTCACGTGATGTGTCTTCTTGGTGGTGTCATTGGGTTTGATGTCCTTCAAGATTGCAACCTTTTTTGTCATATGGAATTCCTCTTAGAGGAAATGTTATAGATTTTATTCCCTAAGTTGTGAATATTTTATCCTTGACTAGCCCTCTCTTGGAGAGATTAGGAACGATGCTCCCTAAGGTGAGACCTTTCATGAATTAAGAAAAACCCCTTTGAACATGTCTTATCCTATTTGCATTTTTTTCATGAGTGCCTAGCATAATGAAGCTAGCTATCCTTGTGAAGCTCGAAGTTACAACCCCTTTTTCATGGCCACCAAGCATAACACAACTTGCTTGCCAATGGAGCCATATTTTTCATGAGTGTCTAGCATAATGAAGCTTTCAATCCTTATGAAGCTTAAATTTCATGTTGTGTGGCACCGTATCAAATTTATTAGGAGGTATAACTTTTAGTATGGTTGTGCATTAGTGCAGGAGCACCTTAGGATGAGTAGGTTAAGTGCAAGTTGTAATTTTGGTTTTCTTATGTTGGTTTTATTTAATAAGGTAATCTAAGACCATTTTGGGTGTCTTAGATTCCATATTAGGTCATTAGGAGTGTTGGCGGGTCAATTTTCTTAAAGTTGTCAATTTTGCAAAATGTTGTCAATGTTGTAAAAGTTGCAAAAACATGGAATATGAAGAGTCATAAGTTGTAAATAAGGGAATTTGAATGGTTGTAAGTTGAAAAGTTGGTTGAGAACCATTGGAAAATGCTTGTAAATATTTTAAAAGGATTTTTAAGGTCAAATACATGGTTAGAGGGGGTGGTGGTTGAAGTTTTGGAAGTTGAAGTAATAAAAATACCTTTATTTTCTGCATTTTTTAACGTTTCCTTGTTGTTCTTTGATGTAGTACAGATCTGTACGATCCCATACTAACTCCAAATAAAAAAAATTGGTAAAGCTATGAATCTAGTGTCTATTGACATTGGTTTCATGTAATTTCATCAAGTTTCCAGCAAGTTGTGTCCATTTTACTAAAACAGGTGTAAAACCCTAGTAGGCCTAATTTGAGAGAGAACAATCCAAATTTGAGTCTTGTGTTCCAAAACAACCCTACCCTAATTTTTAGTATGTTGTATAAAGCGCAAATGGGTATCTAGAACTATATTTATATTTTTGGTATTAATTCTGGTTTGAAAGTTATCACCAAAAAACAACAATTTGCTGCTCCACTTCAAGCCTAGTCAAGAGTAGAACAGTCAAGTTTTGAACCTTTCCTTCCAAAGTAACCATATTTTATTTCTTCATATGTTGAATAAAGCCAAAAAGGGTATCCAAATCTGAGTTTTTCTTTTGGAGATCAATTCTTCCTGGGAAGTTGTACCCATTTTAGTAAATTTGAAGTACTATTAGGAGATTGAGGCCTAATGAATGAAAATCCATCATGTGAATTTTAGAGATTGAAAGTTTTATTGTTTGAGGATTGTTTGGAGTTTTCCACCCTACTCTACATCATACATATAGGATCCTGTAGACCTATCATGACTTTTCCATCAGCCACCTTTTTGTGGGTACATACCAACCTAATGTGTGTTTCTCACTGTCTTGGGGGCTCACCTAGTGTATATCGAATTGCACTAGCCATTGTGAGGATATTTTTCATGGCCATTGAGCATAACACAAATTTATTTCCTATGGATCCATGTGTTTCATAAATGATTTTACATCCTTATGAATGTGTTTGATGGATGTGGCATAATACAGCTTGCTAGTCCATCTTTCTTTCCTCTTCACATTAACTTTAACATTGTATATTTGTGTATCTTGTCTTGCTACTTCATATCATACATTCATGTGTGTCCCTTTGTGCTTATGTTGGTTTTCCATAGGATCTTAGATCCTGGGGGCTTGCGCAACCTCCTTAATCCTTGTCATCTTATCCATCAATATCGATGCAATTAGACCCCTCTTGACACATATTTGTCTACTTTAGTGTGAGTTTGCGTTTGCACTCATCCTCTCACTAAAGTGGGGGGTAAATGTAGTGTAGAAAAATGTACTCCTTTACATTTCACACTATGTTTGGGTCCCCTAGTTTAAATGGACTTAATTAATCCTCTAATTGCCTAAAATTTGCATTTACAAGCCTAATTAATTGCAATTTTTGAAGGGGAAAGTGTGATTTAACTAATGCATTTATCATTATTAACACCCTGAAATTCAAAAAATCTTGATAACTTAGGTCAAGATCCATTCACCCATGGGTGAATGGGTCCCCTTTAAGTTGCAAATTCAAATTTTAAATATGTTTTTGGCAATATTTTAATGTTCCCAAATTCAATTTTCAATTTCAGCTTGTAATTTTTAATTTTCAGGAAATTAAGGATAGATACCTATAAATACAAGGTTATTTTATCAAATCAACTAGAAGTTTCAATTATATTTTTGAGAGATAAATCCTAAGAGAAAATATTATTATCAAAACCATTCAAGGGTAGATTCATTAGTCATCTACAACAACAATCAAGATCTCAAGCATCATGTTAACGTCTTTTGCAATCATGTATGTTTTTGGAGCTAACATTGTGATGTAGGTTTCAAGCATTCAAGAATCTATTCAAGTCATCAAATCAACATCCAATTCAAGCCATTTCATGTAGGTTTTAGTCCTTCAAGGATCTTCATTCAAGGGTTTCAAATCAAGGGCTTGGTGAGTTGCAACATAGCAATTGTTCATTCATCATTCCTTTCATGTTTCATTCTTTCATTTCAAGGTGTAATTACCAAAATGGGATTTGACCAAGTAAAACCTCAATCCACCAAAAACAAACAATTTTTCTCCTCTTATGTATGTGCAAGTTCATAGGTTGAAGAAAAGTCAAGGATATCTCAAAAGAGCAATTTTGAAAAGTTGCATTTATTGTCACCTTTGTTGTCAAGCCACGGAAACTCAGATCTCGAATTTATTTTTGGCTTTTCGACAGTGGGATCTAGGGGAATCAAGAGTGTCAAAACAGAGCTCGTGGATTGTAAAATCAGATTTTAAACCTTTGCACAAGGACCCATTCGCCCATAGGTGAATGAGTCCATTACAGCCCTCCGAAACAATTTTTTTGTGACAAGTACACAATATTCGGACCTTCTCAAATCTATCAAAACTTTGTTGTTTATGTTTGTATTATGCTTTCAATTGATGATTCAAGTTTGAATGGGCATGATTGAGTTGATTTACTATTTTTAGTTTTTCTCTTAAAAGTGTTGTTCAGGCTAAACTAGTAGATTCCCCCATTGAGTTGACTCACCTAAGGGTTGTAAGTCAATTCTTTGTGGGGATCTCTTTTCCTAATGAAAATAGGAAGATAGGGTCATCACCCTCATTTTCCCCATTTCATATTAGGTGACCCTATTTTTCTATGTTTCAATATCATTAGTTCACTATACCACAAGGTCCATGTTAGTCAAAAATCATGTTAGTTAGAGGGTACCTAGGGACTGCAATATTGATTGCATGTGATTATTGTGTACATTTTATATTTACAATTGGTTCTACTATAGACTTCCCTATCTATTACCCTCGTTGAAGGGTTGGGTCACTTCTAGTCTGAAGATGAGCGAGTGAACACCTAGTCTATAGTTGGTGGTAGAACACTTGGATGATGCTCACCCTCCTACAATTAGACAACCATGATTACACTTGGAGCATATGGCTATGAATAGTAATTTATGACTGATGGTTAACCCATTTGTAATGAAAACTTGAAATATTTATATTGATATTATTTGATGGATTGGTAGGATAATGGTCTTAATCTAGATTATATCTTATTTGTAAACTTGTATCATTGTGATCCATGAAATTATGTAATTTTGGTATCTTTATAATGAAATGGTAATCTATTTGTTTATTGATTTATGTGTTGAATAAAAGAAAAAAATTATGGCATGTTTATGTTATTAGATTTTGAATTACTCATTAAATTATTTTACTATTTTGGGTGGATTGTTACACTTCTGTAATTAACAAAATTTCACTCAATCCATCTATTTTCATAGTTTTGAAATCTTTAGAAATGTCAACTATAAAAACTACACTACCAAATTTGGGAATCAAGCTCCTTGATATTTTTCTATGATATTCTTGGCATTCACATCTTCACCTAATACTTTCATTTGACTAAACAAACCTTATGCCTTTATTTTAAAATCATTTACAAATTTTCTTATTACACATTATTGATTAGTTTCCACACTTTCTTAGAATGAATAGCACCACTTATCCTAGCAAATATTGTTTGATTAATTGAACCTTGAAATAAAACAAAGGTTCACTATATTTCTTTACATTTTCTTTATACTCTCTTTTTTTATCACTTAATCTATTAAATGCATTTTTATATAATGGTTCTACATACTCTAGTTGTATAATTTCCCACAAGTCTCTGGATTTTAATAGGGTTTGCATCTTAGAACACCAATATGTAAAGTTGTTCCCTTCAAAGATTGGAATTAACATGTCAAAACATAATTTTTCTACCATCTTTGACATAAAAAATATGTACAATGACTAAATAACTCAACACAATCTTGGAGAGATCTCTACAAATGGATACACCCCCTATCCCTTCAAATGAGATCCACACACAAAAGATCTTTATATTATTTTATCTAGATGAATAAGTGTCAAATTCAACTTATTTTACACTAATATAAATGATTCCTTTATCACTTTACAAGAAAGAATACATTTTAAGAGGTCCAAACTTAAGACCCTTATAGAGCAAATTCCATATATAAATTGTATATCACTTCCAAAAATAAATTTCACAAGCTTGAATTTTCCCCTTTTTTTGTTTTTAAAATGTATGGAGTGAAATTATTGGCTTTCACGTGTCTATTATGAACTAAATTTTTAATCTCCTAAAACATTAAAAAAATGGTAAAAAAAAAGTAAAAGCTTTTCAAAAAAGAAAGCAAGCTTTCACAAACAATCTCCCTTTCTTTTCATCACTTCTTGCAAATAATTTATTTTGTCTTGTAAATGGAAAGGGATATTAGCAAGGTTTTTGTTTCCTTCACATAGCAAAAGAAATTAAAAAAAAAAACAAATTTCACTTCTTATGAAAAAAATTGAGATCTTCTCTTTTCACGACCTACACGTGGCTACAAATTTTGGACCAACAACACTTTAAGAATCAATTTGTGTATGTCACTTTAGAAGAATATGAAAACATCATTAACAATATTTGGGCTCTTTTGCACAAGATTCCTCTACCCACATACTATAATTCCTTCCTAAACATTTGAAATGCAGAAAACAAATCTTATGAGATATGTTGGTTACTACAAGGACATAACTTCTTCACAGCCCAACATAGACCTCACAAATTCTAAAAACTAGAGGAACTCATATATCTCATTCATATGGCAAACTCTAATACCAAATGAAGTAAAATAAAATAATAATGATGATTTGTTGATCAAAAAATAAATAAATATGCAAAAGCCCCAAATTACCTTGAGAGAAGAGGGGGTGAGAAGTTTATTATATAGAAGCTCAAATTGTAGGTGAAATTTATTACTCAAACCAAATTCAATCATAACCCGACTACTTAAAGTGTGTGCAATAAGAAAAAAGAAATTCAACTAAGTTAAAAATTCCAATGTTCATTATTGTTGTCATTTGTCCCATAGACAAAAAGACTAACAAAGAGTTAACATGAAAACTATCGATGAGGCCCTAGATATTTAGACTAGTATCTCTAAAAATGTTATGTCAACTTTGAATAATTCACCCCTAATGAGTGGCCTTAAGCTTTGTAAACAATCATAAAATCATAAACAACTCTAGACACCTAAGACTCATACACTTGCACTTTGTGCCAAGAATTACAAGAGTGGACAAAATATTCTAATATGTACGAAGGAGAGATTGAATTAAAAATCAAGGAAGTATTTTTCATCTAATAGATGATTACCAATCCCCCCCCCTCACCCCTTTGTCTCTTTCAAAAGAAGATGGAAGTATTGTTGTCCCCCTTCGTCCCTACTCCCTCACTCCCTTCCTTCCTTTCAAAAGAAGATGGAAGACCCTCCCTCCCTGCCTCCCTCCCTCCCTTCCTCCCACTAACCCTCCCTCCCTTTCAAAATAAGATGGAAGTATCTCCCTCATTTCCTCCCTCCCTTTCATCAAACTCTCCCATTTTCCTATCCTCCCTTTCAAAAGAAGATGTAATTCTCTCCCTCTCTACCTACGTCTCTTTACCGTCCATCCCTCCATCCCTCCCTTTCAAAAGAATATGGAAGTCTCTATCTAGCTTCTCAATTTTTTGTTTAATTTTCTCATCTTTTAAATACCTCTAAGTTTATAAAACCTTAGGCCACCACTTGGAAAATGTGAAAAGATGCAAACAACACAAAATAGTATGATACTTAAACTTCTTTAGTTTCATTGAATTTTTGTATACCAATAAGTCCTCATGTGAATGGTATTAACCAAGTAAGTCCCAAATCATATCAATCTAACATGAGGATTTTCTAACTCAAATAAGAACATCGTTGGATTATCAATTATTCTATCATTAACTTCTCACATAACCTAATAGTAAATAAAGAATGTCTTTGAAATAATCATGGAACATGGTTACAAGGTATAGTTCTAAATCATACTCCAAAATTAATGTTGTGTTCTACCAACCTCTTATCTTAAAAATGCATTTCTAGGTAGCTTTGATTATTTTAAATTACTTTAAATCATATTGTACTTCACCTCTGAAAGATGGCACTCACCAAATTGGTCACTTCAGTGCTCAAACTGAAGGCCTCTATGATTGTGGAAAAAATTATTTTAAGGACTCCCTCTCCATTCTTATTTTTTATCTCAATGCCCTTGAAATTATAAAATGCAATCATTCATCCCATAATGTCATCATTATCCCCAAAAAAATTGGTACAACACCTACCCTAGTAAGTTGACCAAGGGACCCTGCTATTTCCCCAAATATCCACAAAATTCTTCCACAATCTTCACTTTACCCTATGATTTTTTTGTATTTCTTTGACACAACCATTAAGGCCGCAAGTTTCTCTTGGATCAACATTATCTTAGAGGATCATCATGAGTTAAGTATTATAAAAGTAACTTAGGTTGTTCAAATACTAGGGTTATGTTTCAAAACAATTCAATAATAATAATAATTTTCACATAAAAATCCCTATCAATTTTAAAAATTCAAGGAGTTCTACCCATAGAAACCCACAAGGCATTAATTCTCAATTTTATTATAGATAATCATGTGACAATGACCCCTCAATTAATACTATTTTTAAAATTTGCATGTTCTATGTTAATTGAACAAGCATCTTCCATCTGATTTAGAAGTGACAACTTCATAACCTTTCCAACCAGTCATTGAAACAACCATATGCCACCACTCATATACTCACACTAGAATGTGGTAGGCTCCCAATGTCGGAGTCATCCTTAGACTCAGAACTAATCCTCGAGAATTCATTCATGATGACACTACCTACAAATCCCTTTTGGAAATCAGTGACCCTATAGCTGGTACACCAAAGATAAAGATAATTTTCATCCTCTCCTCTTTACTAAGATCTATGATCTCATTTTTAACTCACAAGTATTCATTAAGATTTTTATTTCAATTTAATCCAATTATAATAGAATGATAACAAACACATTCCATTTAAGTGTTGGTTCCATGCTAACATTAGTGCATGAAAACACACCAAACCACACAAGGACCGTATCATTCCAACATTACATGTTCTCATAGTGGTTGTATCAAGCATAAATCATCTATACACAATGTGGCTAGCTCTTTCTTGTGTCACACCCACATAAGTGATTAGATCATACACACATCATAGGTAAACACAATGACTAGCTTAGACATCTAACACATATACACAATGTGAATATCTTAACAACCTCACAAGTACACATAATGACTAGCCAACAAAAGGAAGTAGTTGTAACCTTGCTACAAGCATTTTTTCCTTCTCTTGGTTCACTAACACATAAGCCCATATTACATCTTATCCAAAAAATGAATGTTAGTGCATCTCATACTACACTATGGCTTCAATCCTTTTTCCCAATCCACTACCACTTGTGATGACAAACAAACATCCCATACTACTTGTTATCATCATTGGAAAGGGCATAAATATTACAATATGCATAATATCGGAGGCACTTTACATAAGTACATAGTGATTGGCTCACAAATACATAGTTACCAACTAGCAATAGGAAGTGGATGTAACAATACCACATGTATCTTCCCATTACTTGGTTCAATAACACCGACCCTTTAAGTGTGTCTCCCATACTATATTGTGGGTCTCATCATTTTCTACAATTATCTACACTTGTTGTGATCATGGTAAAGCTCTCATAATACTTGTAATCATCATCGGATCAGGTGTAGGTGTAACAACACACATCACACAAGGTCATTAATAACATTCTCATTGCTCACTAAATATTTCAATTCAATAGATCTTAAAATATATTAATTGCCTCCATGCCACTAGCAAAATTCAATCCAACCTAATATGGGGTAGCTCTTGGCATTTATCACCTATAGGGTAATGGTGAAAATCATCTAAGCCCTATAAGAACATGGTTAGCTCCTAGCATCCATCACCTCCATGCAACTAGTAATAGTCAACTAGACCCTAAAATAAAACAACCAACTCCTAGCATCTATCACTTGTACAATACTAGTAAAAACTAGCTAAGTTGTGTCTACATCATATCATGGATAGCCCCTAACATCCTTCGCCTTTACATACTATTGGTGAAATTCAACTAATCCTTAAGAGATGAAAAATAGTACCTAACATCATTCACTTGCACAATATTGGTGACAATCAACTATCTTTACCTATATAAAACTCAATTCCAACATGTGGGGTCATCTAATAGCCAATTTCACTTAATTTGCACATCTCAAGGGTTCACAAATATTGGCCAAGTGGACCTAGATATATGTCACATTAAGTGATCCCCGAACCTATACATTGGATCTTATAAGTCTTGAAGTCAAATTATCGACACATAGTTAACACATTGAACCCACATGAGTTGGCTTCTCCTCAACATATATGCATAAATAATACCAACTTGTAAACTATTTTGATCTATTCATTTCATTCAATTGTTATTAAAAACCAATATTTTGAAGAGCGTTAGTTATTAGACAAAAAATGTACCCATAGAATTAATATTAAACAATATCCTACTTTTGAGTACGTAAAATTTTGTATAGTATCAATCATACAATTTGGTATACCATTATCCACCTATCATATATTGAGGTAAAATAACATATCAAATTCAATAATACCTACTTTGATTTTCCCATCACTGACAAAGATGGTCACAAGAACTTTGTCTTACTCTCAACATAGATTTGAGTACATATATAGAGTAGGTAAATCATTCATACCTATTAAGTGTTTTTCACTTGTCATGTTATTATGGATAAATTTAATCTTTGTCATTAAATACAAAGTTAGCAAGTTTCCTTAGTTCAGTCATAGCCAAGTTTATCATGTTGTTATATCTTGGAATAATAAACCTCACCAAGTCTTGAGGCCAACCTATACCCTTCTATACTAGTCAATGATCTAAGACACGAGGTCATAATGTTCATATAACTCTAATTACTTTAGTTCAAATAATTGAGGCATTATAACACATTCACATCAAGACAAACCTTGATGACAATGACTCTAAATTTCATCAAATATTGGATTAGACTTTGAAAATCCAAATACAATAAACCTCAAAGTAGGTAAGCTTGATGATGATGGATAATCTTTCATTGGTTCAAACCTATAAAGTGGAAACATATTAATTGGAAAGGTGGGTTCACAACCATTTGATGCATAATTTAGCCTCTAGGTTAAGCATAGTGAAGAAGGAAGGTGTTGGGTCCCCAAACCGTAGATCCACAATCCTAGAACATTTATTCTTACCTTTATCTAGGGGTTGTTTCCAAGAAGGTCACAAATTGAGGATGGTTAAATGCTAACAACAAGATTGGGTCTAGTCTCATGCACTTTGAGCTTAGCTTAAACCTAGGAGGGTATTCATAGATGTATCCTTAATAGGTTTTTACATAAACAAAAATGTAACATGACTATAAAAATCAACAGTTATACCTAAATGTACTCTTAACCTCTATTCTTTGTCATTAGGTCAAGATCAACTAGCTACAATACACCTCTTTTATAAATGATTACACCTTGCACATACACCCTCTAATAGCATCATCATAATCCCTTAAGATGATTTCATTTAACATTGCATACATAGTGGAAAGGCACAAACATAATTTACATGATTCACTAATGATTCAATTGTTCAACATACATATATTCTAAACTACCCCTACACAAATCCTACAACTAATTGGATGGAGATGATTAAATAATGGATTAACCCTTCACCAATATGGACCAGTACCTACTCCATTGGACAACATCTAGTCATGAACAATAAAGAGAAAAGGTATGCCATCAAGTAAAGTATCAATAGAACTAGATTTTTATTTATATGGCTTGATCAAAGATTGCATCCATGCAATAGACATAATTAATAATCCATAACTAAAACTACACTGATGCACATGGAACAAAGGAATGACCATTAAAAAGTTTTGTAATGTATTAGATATTGTCACACATACATCAAACCTTCATTACATTCATGCTATAAAATGTGGCAAGAGAAAATACATATTTGTGATTATATTTCTTTGAATAACTACAAGCAAAACTTTGAGACATACCATTTCCTATAAATGTGCACTTTGTACACTGTACAATCAACTACAAACCTTCCTCACCCAAAACATTATCTTACAAACCAACAAAGTAAATGAATTAGAAACTTATATATATAATACCTTCAATAAATTCACCTATAAATAGATATGAGACATATGACACCATAGTAAATGAGGAATGAATGCAACAACTGTTTGATCTTGAAATCCACATCAATGAATGAATTACACCCAAAGATAAATGGCTCAAATTATGCAAGGAAAAATTGTAGATGATAAGCTATCTGCCTACATTCATGGTGCTTGAAGAGTAGCTGCAACATATAGGGGTTGTGTGAAGAGTGTTGGAGGAATGATCATCTAAAACTTTATGATATTTCCTTTTTCGTGTTTCTCTATAATTTAAAATCCAATTATATTTTGTCCTTTCTCAGAGCTTTTGAATTTTTGTGAAACATGTCACATTTTTGCAAAGTTCATGAGCTCACAAACTTTGCAACATTTGAAACTTACACTCTTTTCTCTTCTTTCTTTCCATTTTTGTTGTCATGCCGCACCTTTAGTGAAATGAAGAACTCATGAACCTTTATGTCGCATTTTCACAAAGTTTATGAACTTGTGAATTATGCAGCGTTTAAAACTTTGTGTCTCTTTGTGTTTTCTTCATTCATTCAAATTTCTTTTGTTTGTTGTCTTTGTTATACTTTTTTGTGACTTGGTGAACAATATCACAAATTTTACAAATTTGCAACATTCAAAACCATTTCACAAAGTTTACAAAATTATAAACTTTGTAACATTCAAAACCATATCATAAATTTCACAAAATCACAAAGTTTGTGACATTTAGAACTTTGTGACCTTTTGAAACTTCAAATTTCAAATTTTGGGTTTTGAAAACTATGGAGAATAACTTAAGTAGAAGGGGAAAATCAATACAACACAAATAAACAACATAACATAAATCCCATTGAAGATCTCTCAAATCATATATAAGTGATGGTTCATAATAGGGCAAAGGAAGTAAAGGGGTCAAAAACTAATATAGCCATTTTTTGTAAATTAGGAGGCTAGCAAGTATGAGCACCAACATAAGGTAGATTAGGTAAATAGGAACACTCAAACCTTGGAATATTTCCCAAATCCATCCTTATGGATGTGGGTTACAAAGGAATCATTCACCGAAGGACTACCTACATATTCACTTCCAAATAGTTCTCCTCATGATAATCTCTCAAGAAACATACACATGTATAGGTTTGTATATCTAAGGTCCCATAACCACTCAAGTAACTTTCTTTATGGAAGGGAAACAGAATGAATATTATAGAGGGAAAATCATATAAAAGTTAAAGACCAAATAGTGTAACATGTTATCATTGTAATCCTTAAGAATTGTCTTCAAGACAAAAACACCATATAAGCTATATGCATTATTCAGCTATAAGGAGGCATTATTTTCTTGTACTTCGAACCATAGTGAATACATAAACAAGAAGTTATATTATTCTAATCATATTTGTCACATCCAAATGTTACATCTAGATGCAAAGCCATGTAAGGTTTTATTCGTCTAGTCAACAAGACCAAAAAACACCCTTTGGGCATAATTTTACATGGTTTGGAACCCTACAACTCTCATTAAACATATGTTGGCGCACTTGATAGTGTCATTTACACCATTTCAATATACATTCACAACCGATTCATAGTTCAAATGTATCAAGGATAGCATGTAGATGATATTATGAAACAGTATTTGTATTTCAACAAGTCTAATATCAAACTAGTTTATATATTATTCATATAACAAGTTTAATCCATAACTAAAAATACACAATGATGAAGCATATCAATCCCCATCTTAAACATGGAGTACATAACGATCATTTGGACCTCAAAAGACATACAATAGTGATTATAGACTTGCTTCTAGCATGAACAATACTCTCATACCAAGACAATCATTCCCTTATAATTATATATATAGGATATCATGCAACATTCAATTCATTGATGATAACACCATACATATATCTATCACTTGCACTTAGATCAAGAAGACATCACCTTATGATTAAGTATTGGATACATAGGGTAGGCTATAAGCAAGGTGATATAATAACTTTTCAATATATTCTAACCCTATTAATCACACTCAATGAGAGTTATATGATCATATAACATAACTTGGTATATTGTTTCCATGTAATTTATCATAAGGAACCAAAATCGAATTATTCAATGATAGAAAATAACTACCTATATTTTTGTATTGCACTACTCAATGTTTTAGTACTCGTGTTCATGATCAATAATTACATGAGTTCCAGTATGAAGGATGTTTAATTACCAAATCTAAATTATTGATACCAAAGTCATCTATATTTGTAATATTGTAAGGGGCAACAACCAATACAATTATGCTATTTAATCTAACAAAAGTATATATATATCCTTACACATCCATTTGTATATTATTGTTCACATGCACAATGATACCACATCTTATCCAATTAAAAATATGAATATCACTCTTCAACTTTGATAAACATCCCTATTTGGCCTACGTAAACTAACCTACTCAATTGTTGACC